>JASEVX010000004.1:2263969-2748411 GCA_031761405.1 Serripes groenlandicus
TCAAATGACGAGGCTCATTTTATCCTTTGATGGTCTGTTCTTAGCGTGACAAGCCCATATATCTCTATGTAGATCTGTTTTGAGCGTGACAAGGTTCATTTAACCTTTTGAAGTTCTGTGTTTAGCATGACAAGGTTCATTTAACCCTTTGAAGTTCTGTGCTTAGCATGACAAGCTCATGTATCTCTTTGTAGATCTGTGTTTAGCGTGACAAGGTTCATTTAACCCTTTGAAGTTCTGTGCTTAGCATGACAAGCTCATGTATCTCTTTGTAGATCTGTGTTTAGCGTGACAAGGATCATTTAACCCTTTGAAGTTCTGTGTTTAGCATGACAAGGTTCATTTAACCATTTGTAGATCTGTGTTTAGCATGACACGCTCATGTATCTCTTTGTAGATCTGTGTTTAGCATGACAAGGTTTATTTAACCCTTTGTAGATCTGTGTTTAGCATGACAAGGTTTATTTAACCCTTTGTAGATCTGTGTTTAGCATGACAAGGTTTATTTAACCCTTTGTAGATCTGTGTTTAGCATGACAAGCTCATGTATCTCTTTGTAGATCTGTGTTTAGCATGACAAGGTTTATTTAACCCTTTGTAGATCTGTGTTTAGCATGACAAGCTCATGTATCTCTTTGTAGATCTGTGTTTAGCATGACAAGGTTTATATAACCCTTTGTAGATCTGTGTTTAGCATGACAAGGTTTATTTAACCCTTTGTAGATCTGTATTTAGCATGACAAGCTCATGTATCTCTTTGTAGATCTGTGTTTAGCATGACAAGGTTTATTTAACCCTTTGTAGATCTGTGTTTAGCATGACAAACTCATGTATCTCTTTGTAGAACTGTGTTTAGCATGACAAGGTTCATTTAACCCTTTGAAGTTCTGTGTTTAGCATGACAAACTCATGTATCTCTTTGTAGAACTGTTTTTAGCGTGACAAGCTCATTTTAACATCAGAAGGTTTATTTTATTTTCAATGAGACAAACACATTTAAACCTTGGAAGGAAAACCTCATTTTAACCCTACAAGGTCTATTTCTTGTGTGAAAAGCTCATTTAAACCCCAGAAGGTCTGTTTCCTATTGGATAACCTCATTTAAACCCAAGAACGTCTGGTTTTTTGTGTTACAAGCTCATTTAAACCCAAGAAGGTCTGTTTTCTTGTGTGACAAGCTCATTTAAACCCAAGAAGGTCGTTTTTGTGTGTGACAAGCTCATTTAAACCCAAGAAGGTGTCGTTCTTCTTTAGGAAGATTTTTTAAAACCTCGAAAATATTGAAATTCTTTGCAAATAAAAGTATGATCATTTAATAGTTGGAAACATTTCGGCAAAAGAAAAAAATGTTCATTATGAGCAATTTATTTCTTTGCGACAATATGTATATTTTCAAAATGTGGAAAAGAGTTGATTTATGATTTTCAAACCAAAGACTCTGTTCTATAGCTTCAGGTAAAGATGAACCCAATGTTGGTGTAACAATTGGTTTGGTGGTTGGAGTCCTGTATTTTTACAGTTGTAGCAGTCTTATATGGGAAAAATAATTGATGTAAGTATAGTTCAGTTAAACATATACAACAAATCTGCAGCAGACAACTTTAAAAACCATCTATGTGAAGAATGGGAAAATGTCTATAAATGAAAGAATAACTACTGAATAGAGTTGAAAACATTTGTGTCAAAAGCCATCTGCTGCAGATGTTTCATATTCCATCTGCATGTTAGAAAGGGTAATTCTTATCTGACAGGATACATCCATCTGTGGGCCATTTTCCTTCAGGCCCGAATTTGACAAAATCTTATGGGAGGTTTCATTATCAGGACTAGATGGGCACTTTGATTCCTTGAGCATACTTTGATTTCACAGATGCTTCCATGTTTTGTAAAGGCTCTCTTTTTTTTGCTCAACTATTCAGATAACAGACGAGATATTGTACTCACCCTGTCGTCTGCGTCGGCATCGGCGTCACACCTTGGTTAAGGTTTTGCATGGAAGTACATATATTTCACCAAAGCTCAGTTACTATTACATATATTGCATTGAAACTAACTATAATGCTTCCCAAATGTCACACCTATGTGTTCGATACCCGGTTGCGGCGACATTCTTTCGGGCGATTTTTCCATCGCCTCTCACCTCTGATCTATGTGAGACAGTAGTCAGTGGCTTCGAAAGAATGTTGTGTAAGTACTGGTGTAGGAAAGCCAGGAAAACATGGGTAGGTGCACTGACCGCCGTGATATGACCAAAGCTGTTGAAAGCGGCGTTAAACTCCAAACAAACAAACAAACAAACACACACACCTATGTAAATAATCAAGTTAAATAACTCTATCCTGCATATAATTATTGCCCTTTTCTTACTTAGAAATTCTGGTTAAGGTTTTTGAGTGCAACTATATTAAGATTCTTTATCTCAGTAACTACTAAATGCATTGCATTGAAACTGTATACAACCCTTTTCCAACCAACTGTTCCTAAAATGGAAAAATGTTTTTAGCTCACTTAGCCAGAGGAAGTTCATATAGAGATAAGTCTCTAGAGTGATTATAATAGTGCAGCTAGAGATCAGCCTCTTAATTATTATATAGTGCATATAGAGATCAGCCTCTAGAATAATAATTGCAGATAGAGATCAATTTGTAGTGGGTTTACTCTGTGTCTCTGCTAACTATAGTCATTTTCATGCACACATATTTATATTGCTTATTTACTCACCGGCCAGGTTGAAAATGTGTTACACTGGGGTGATATGTGCATACACTGTGTTAATGACAGTTTGACCCTTTCCATGATACAAAAGCCTTTAATGCAGCAGAGGACTGCATTTAATGTTGGAAAGCTAATTGCTCTTTTCCACGAAATATTTTCAACTAAATCTCAAAACTGTACCTCCAGTCTTCCATATATGCCATACATTCCCACCGTTGTTTTAAAAGCATCCAGAGCGCTCTAAACATATCACTATGTTAGGTGGATTATTTTGTGTTATAGAAATTCATATGAGTGGTGCTCCAGGAAAACCAACCTTAACATAAATATAATTCCTGCGGGAAAAAAACTGGACTGCTCATTCATGTTAACCCTTTCCCACATCAGACGCTACCTGTCGCCTCTGCAGCAGACGTCTTTTGAAAACCATGTGGCAAAACCATAATGAGCAATTTCTCCTTTTGCCAAAAGGTTTCCTAACATTTTTAAGTAATTATACCTTCATTTAAAGCGACTGAAATCCAGATGGAACGAAAAAAAAAAAAAAAAAAAATAGAATTCACCCTAAATGTTATCCTTTTTGTTATCCAAGTAAAACCAGGGTAGAAAATGTATCGTTTTTTATCAATAAAGTGAACTTGAGTCGTTTTCAATTGTCCCGATGAACGGGTTTCCTATTTAAAAATACTTACCCCGTTACTGACAGGGTAGAATTCGCGATGGAAAAGTATCGAAAACAAGAAAATCTCACCGATTATAGTGGTATGTAATATGTCAGTTATCATATTTTAATGCCCCAAATACAAAATTAACACTTATTTTCTTAAAATTGGATTATTTTTTTTTCAACAGTTGGGTAACTGGAGTTCAGTCGCTTTAAAGAGTTTGTTCTGTCTGTATTCACTAGATGTTATCAAAGTTGTCTGCTGACAATGTGTTTGTTGTATGTGGGAAAGGGTTAAGGATTCAAGTTGATACTGCTTTATGAAAGCTTCTTAACACCTTCTATGACTTTTTGGCCAACAGTGCAGAGTCTGATAAGACTGCGCAGTTACTCTTAAAGATCTGGATCAAATGTCAAACGGTTCGTTTCCACTGAGCACCACTCCTATTAAATGTTGTGTTACATCAGTTCTATTAAATCTTCCTACTGCTCGATACTATCCACCCCCCCCCCCCCCCCCCCCCCCCTAAAACCCCACCCCTAAACAAAAATTATCAAGGTGAGTTTATGTCGTCCGTCTGTCGTGCAGCTTCAACAATTGCCTTTTTAACACTCGACAGGCATTATTTTCCATCCAATCTTCATAAAAGTTTATCAGAATATAATAACATCTTCGTCAATCTTGCCCAAATTTGAAACTTGGTAAATATATTAGGTCACTCGGCCAAATTTGAGAAAAATCTTGTTAACACTCTAGAAGCCACATTTTTGCCTGAAGCAGCTTTAAACTTAATCAGAATGTTTTCCATGATGATAACTGGATTATGTGGGGTCAAAAACTAGGTCACAATGCGAAATTTGAAGAAAATATTGTAAGCAGTTTTTAAATTGCATTTTTAACTTGAGCTTGTTGAATGTCAAAATGATTGTCTAGGTTAAGGCAGGTCATGTCTGATTAAAAACTAGGTCACTGAGCCAAATTTGAAAAGTAATTTTGTAAACACTGTAGAGACGGCCTGATTCGCTTCTACAGCTTGAAACTTAGTCAGAATATTTGACTGGATGAAATCTAGTCCAAGTAAGATTAAGGGTCATGTTGGTTATAAATGTATGTCACTAGAACAGATTGAAAGAAAATATTGTTAACACTATGTAAGACGCATTTTTGATATATTAACACTTTTTCATAAAATTGAAAATGGGCCATGTCCGTACATAAAATCTAGGCCAAATTGAAACAATATCTTGTTAATACTTTTAAAGCTGTTAATTGACTTAATCATGTTGACGCTTTGTCGGAATTATTGTCTTCATGATATCTAGCTTTTTTAACTTGAGCTGTTGTCATAAGTTCAAATATGGATAAGGTCCGGTCTAAAACTAGGTTACTAGGCCAAATTTACAGGAAATGCTGTTAACACTCGGGAAGCTGCATTGTTAAGCATTTTGAAATTTGTCAGAATGGTTGTCTTGATGATATCTAGGCTATGTTTAAAGTTGGATCATATCAAGTATAAATCAGGTCACTGGGCCCAACTTACCAAAAATCGTGTGCACACTCTTCTATTTGCTTACCTGGCTTCAAAATGAGTTATTGTGATTGACTATATTTTTTGCATGTCTTGTCACATTGCATAACTCAGTTGAGCGATCCGGGACCATCATGGCCCTATTGTTTCAGTAATAAAACTTTAATTCATAGAGATTTTTCTTGTCATTGCCTAGATGATTTCATTGTCGTCTGTTGCAGATTTGTTGTATGTGGGAATTGGTTAAATTATTTTTACAAACATTTACATTTCAGTTACATAGCTATTTATTAAATAAAGTTAAAAGTATTATGAACAATTTATCGAGCTGCCACAATGTATTTAAAAGTCATTGTAGGAGAGGCAGCAGAAAGCGTCTGTTTGTGGGAAAGGGTTAATTACTACAACAATGGGTTACATGTTGTAATGAGGATTTTAGAAATATCCAAACTGTCCAGAGTTATGATTGTAATACTTGAAATAATTATCCTCCAAATCATTCCATTCTAGCTAGACACTACTAAAAACATTGCTCATCTAAAGAACTTAACTATAATTAAGATGCACCTTCTGTGCTGTTGTCTGATTTGAGGTTACTGTGACCTTGACCTTCAAACAGATTTTTAAAAAAGCAAGCTGATTTCCTTCACTTAGACAATCCAAACTGTTCTATCTCACGAACAAGAGAAAGCTCTACTTCCATTTTAAAAGTCTTTAGTTTAATGCATTACAGTCGAAAGATCTAAGCATAGGGTTTGTTAAATAGCCTACCAATCAAGATTGGAGTTTCTTTTTACATAAAGATTTTCTGTCACTCTTTAATGGGTAGCAAGCTATTTTTCAATTTTTCTGTAACAAATAGTGTGCTTTTTTCTTTGTTGTAGATGATCTTATTTTATAAAGTTGCCTCGTAAGATCGGCAACAACCGGAACACTGAAGGATGAAAGACCAATTGACACCAATTCTTTACCACCAATTAATCAAAAGTATCGGAAGCCACAGTCAACTGAGTCGGTTTTCATCGAGACTAATAGCTATAATCGTGAAAATTCAAGAACACCAACTGACACAACAAACAAACAAACAATAGGAAATAATAGAGTGTGGCCAGATGGCACTGCCGGTCAGGATAGATCAAGTACTCCTCTCCCACCTATTGACATGAAATTTAACCGTTGAAATTTGAACCTTGTTTATTTATAACAAATCATTTGAGATAAGAATTTCTATCCATATACACTTTCCCATTTGTTCCCACATGCAGACAAATTTTGACGCGCCTATATGAGATGTCTTCAGAAATTCTCATAAGATGTTTCTGCTTTTCCCACGATGATTAACTCTGTTTAATAATAAAACTTTCATTTAGAAATTGTTCATATTTTTAACTACATATCTTTCAAAGGTTTCTGCTGCAGATTTAACCCTTTCCCACATACAACATATCTGCAGCAGACAACTTTGAAAACATACCGGAACAAATTTGAAACTCCATTTAAATGAAAGTACATTAATTGACAATTCGTTTTGAGCGATTTCTTCTTTTAGCGACATGTTTTCAAAAAGCGTCTATAAGAGGGAAAGGGCTAAGGATTATATAAAAAAATATGTACATGAAAGGAAAAGAGACATTTTTCATGCAGTGCAATTTCTCCTTTTTCCTCAGTCTTTTCAGAGATTTCTGCTGAAGATTTGTTAAAATGCATCTGCATATGGTAAAGGGATAGTCAATTTATATTAAAGTAATATGAATATGTGTTGATATTGTAACAAAATAGATTTGGCGTGGCCTAAATAAAAGACGGTCAGTTAGTGCAGGTTGGTCACGTATGGTTTTAACTTATCGCAGGATTGTCAGGGAGATCATTGTTTATGAAGTTATTATCATATACATATGTGATAAGTGATATTAAGCATATTAAGAGTTCATTTCATGTAAATCCGTTGAGAATTAAGGAATTGACGGGTTTAAAAACGTTAATTACGTTAAACTATGTTGCTATTTTCATTTGGCCTATAAATGTATTGAAACTAGTTGTTGATTGTGAATTACGATTTGCACGGGAATTTTGCCTGTCATCAGGAGACCCAGGGGTTGATGGGTGCTATATAGCTTACTCAAACATTTGTTTTGACCGTCAGTATCATAGGAGTCGCCAGAGGGTTTTCACTCGTTATAGTGAGAGGTAGTTGATGTGACCAATTCACACGGCATATGGGTATGTAAATTCTTAGTTATTGTGCAAAGGGGTTTTCGGCATAATTAAAGAATGGAATCTGTGCAAATTTACAATGTTAGGGATTGAGATAATTATTACATGATTGAATTGTTTAGAGAATTTCTGGTTCACGAAGTGAATGTTTTTTACAGAAATTGAGTCCGTTAGGAGCGAGACAATGTGTTATGTTATTGGGAAAGATATGTTGTATGAAAAGGATAAGAATGGAAGTGGGAAATGTAAAAGGATATTAGTATAGAGATGAGCTACCATAGGAGTACAAAATGGTAGGCTGTTAGGTTTACGGAGCATTATTGATATTATTGTAAGACATGGTTATTTATTACAATTTTAGCCGTTTTATGTCTGGCAGACAATCGAAGGTCCAAACGTAGAAGTTTGAAGAACCAGTTTGTGTGACGCAGTCCACAACTTAATAAGACGTCGTAACGGGGGACATTAAGAGGAGTGCCGTCATAGGACGTGTAGAACCATATATCCACAGTTGTGTGGCTTGTCGATCCCGGAATCCAAGGATATACGCGACGCAATGAATATAAGTACAACGACTCGGTGAAGTCGGGAAACGGATACAGTTGGATGTGAAGGACAACGTGTATGAACATTCCAAATACAGGGTACAGTAACGGAAGTGATGGGGACAGTTAAGTGATTTGGGTGAAAGTGCGGATGAGAGTGCGTGAGTAGTTCTTTTGTTTATAGCCTCTCGATTTGTTAGGAAAGTTAATTATTCAAAATTGTATATATTTCATAACTGTAAATTAAACATATATTTTTATTCAACCATCGGCGTTCAATTCTACTTTAGTGAGTTGTCGACCCTTGACCATCTTGTGACAAATGGTGTCAGAAGTGGGATGATTCGCTCGATGTATCGAGGCGGCAACGAACTAGGGTAGAATTGGAGAGGTTAATTGTAACTCTGCAGATATTCCTTCATTAGATTCATTTTTTACTGGCAATTGTACAGTGCATTTTACACTTGATGCAAATAGCTTATGATTTATACATGGGGTTTTAAGTTTTTTTTTTTTTGTTTATTCCCTGTGATGAGACACAGCGGCGCTGCCATAAGCGTTTCTGCAGTAAAGCGTGGAGTCTGAGGGATAGAAGGGGTGTGCTTTAAAAGTGTTAAGACTGATATCTGAACATTATAAATAGATTTAGGGTCGTGCATAGTGAGTCTCGAAAGTGGATTATACCGTACAGGATATGCTGAGAATTCAAATATAGATTTGAAGTCCAATGAAGTGTAGTTATTATTAACTTAGATTGTAGTTTATTAACTTAGATGGTAGTTTATTAACTTAGATTGTAGTTTATTAAGTTTTGATATAGGGTTAGCGTATCGTACTATTGATAATCATGACTAGTATGAAGGAGTTGATAGAGTTGGGCAAGGAGTTAGGTCATGAAGGTGAGGATCTTCAAAAGTTCGTTCAAGATGAACAAGCAAAGGAACGAGAACATAGACTGAGAGATCGTGAATTTGAGAAAGAAGCCGAGAGAGTATTAGAGAGAGAGAAAGAAGAGCTGAGGGATCGGGAGCATAGGAGAGCATTGGAGTTAGTTCAATTAGAACATCAGCAGGCGATGGAGTTGGCCAAACAGGGAGTAGGTAAGTCTTTTATTAAAGATCATAAAATCAAAGGACCGAAATTACCATGGTTTGACGAGGATAAGGATAATATGGACAGTTATCTATCCAGGTTTGAGCGATATGCAGAAGCACAAGGTTGGAAGAATGATCAGTGGTCATTACATCTTAGTGCATTATTGAAAGGTAAGGCGTTAGATGTTTATTCTCGATTACCTGCAGAGGACGCTTTAGACTATATTAAGTTAAAGTCAGCATTATTGCAACGTTTTGAGTTAACTGAAGAAGGGTTTAGAAAACGGTTCAAAGTAGCTAGACCAGAAACGGGAGAGACGTTTGTTCAGTACTTACGGAGATCAATGAATTATCTCGAACGTTGGTTGGAATTAGGAAAGATAGTAAAATCGTACGAAGGCGTCATTGATTTCTTGTTACGAGATCAGTTGTTGTCAATTTGCAATAAGGACTTGTATTTATTTTTGAAAGAAAAGATGTTTACAGATGGTAATGAGATGGCGGTACAGGCGGATCTATTTGCTGAAGCAAGAGGTGGGTGTAGGAATGTTGTTTTAAGTGGAAATAATAAAGAAAAGGATCAGGTTGCTAGAGGGTTTAGGTCCGATACAGGACAACGACAGGGTTCCAGTACGCAGAAGGCAGGTAATTCTTTCACTAATTGGAAATGTAGCTATTGTGGTGGAAATCACAGATCGGACGATTGTAGGAAAAGGGCTAGTAGGCATAGTATGGCTGCTGTCGACGATACTGGTGGACGATTTACATCTGGAGATACTAGGAATGCAAGTACTGGTCCATTTGAAAGGTATAGCCACAATCAGGGTAACCAATATTTCAAAGGAAGAGGAAAGCCTCGAGGTCTGTATCGTGGGGGATTAAAGCGAACAGCCAGTTCTAGTTGCATATATTTGTGTAACGATAGTTCGGAACAGCTAGGTGCATGTATGGAAAGGAATTGTCCTACCAAGGAAGGCACAGTTAACGGAGTAAGAGTAAACATTATGAGAGACACGGGTGCCACGTGCGTAGTTGTAAGGAAGCGGTTAGTACAGGAACACCAGTTCTTAGGTAAGGAAAGATGTTGCAAATATATCGATGGATCTGAGCATTATTTTCCGGTAGCAATGATAGAGGTGAAGACTCCGTATTATGAGGGTACAACGGAGGCGTTATGTATAGACACTCCACTCTATGATTTAGTTGTAGGTAACATTACAGGCGCGAAATATCCGGAACCCGGAGATGTATCAAATGCAATGCAGACTCGGTCGCAAGCAGAACAAAATCCTAAACCATACAGGAAATTACATGTTCCAGGTAAGATTTTAGATATATCGCAAGCAGAATACCGCGACCTGCAGATGGCAGATGAAACTTTGTCGAAGACGAGAGAAAAGGCGAGTGAAAGAACTTTTCATAATTGCAAAGGGGTGGACAGGTAAGGTATCTGTTTAAGAACAAACTATTGTATAGGGAATTTGAATTTCCTAATCGGAAGCAGTCGTATCAGTTAGTTGTTCCTAAGACGTGTCGGGAAGCGGTGTTAAAGATAGCACATGAGTCATTGATGGCAGGGCATTTAGGTATACGAAAAACTAGGGACAGAGCATTAGCAGAGTTCTATTGGCCAGGGGTTTGTTCGGAAGTCAGTCGGTATTGTAGATCATGCGATATATGTCAACGAACGATGCCAAAAGGTAAGGTTCAAAAAGTACCATTAGGAGAGATGCCATTAATAGAAACGCCTTTTAAGCGTGTAGCAGTTGATTTAGTAGGACCAATCGAACCAATGACAGACAGGAAAAACAGGTACATTTTAGTCATGGTAGATTATGCTACAAGGTATCCGGAAGCCGTGGCTTTACCAGGGATTGAGACTGAACGAGTAGCGGAAGCATTGGTCGATATGTTCAGTAGACTAGGAATACCGGAGGAGATGTTGACGGACATGGGATCACAGTTCACATCTAAGATGATGGCTGAGGTAAGTAGACTTTTATCCTTACGTCAGTTGACTACAACGCCATACCACCCAATGTGTAACGGATTGGTGGAAAAGTTCAATGGAACATTGAAACGGATGATTAAGCGTATGTGTAGCGAGAGGCCCAAGGATTGGGATAAGTACATTAATGCTGCGTTATTTGCGTATAGGGAAGTGCCACAGGAAAGTCTGGGGTTTTCCCCATTTGAATTACTCTATGGCCGGACGGTCAGAGGACCGTTGAGCATTTTGAAAGAGTTATGGTCTGGCGAGGTCAATGATGTTGAAGTGAAATTGACATACCAGTACGTAATAGATTTACGTGAGCGACTCGAAGAGACATGTAAGATGGCACAGGATGAGTTAAGTAAGGCAAAGTCTAGACAGACGATATACTATAACAAACGGGCAAAGGACAGGAGTTTCCCGATAGGTGCCAAGGTACTGGTATTACTTCCGGTAAGTCACAATAAATTATTATTGCAGTGGAAGGGTCCATTTGAGGTGATCAAGGTGATGAATAAGGTAGATTATAGAATTAATATGAAGGGTAAGGAAAAGACATTTCATGCCAATATGTTGAAACAGTACAATGAGCGAAGTGCTGATGACGGTAGTAGTGATAAAGGTATATTAGCAGTTGTTTGTTCTGCAGTTATTGAAGATAGTGAAGATCGGAAATTAGATAATGCAGACGTAGATTGGGTAGATGAGAAGATACCTTTAGAGTGTCTTTCTAGAGTAGGTAACGAGTCTAAAAAAGATGTAGACGTTTGTAAAGAGTTGTCTCCTGAACAGAGGGAGCAGGTTGACATGGTTTTGGAAGAGTTCGCCGATGTTTTGACAGACATACCGGGAACTACTTCACTTGTTGAACATGATATTAAATTAAATACATCAGAACCCATCAGGTTCAAGGGTTATCCTATTCCATATCAGTCGGTGGCGACAGTAAACGAAGAGGTCAGTAAGATGTTAGAGTTAGGAGTCATAGAGCATTCTAATGCATCGTTTTCGAGTCCTATAGTATTTGTTAGGAAGAAGGACGGCAAAATTCGGTTTTGTATAGGATTAGCATTAGAGCGATTCCAGGTAGAGAAAATGTAGGGGCAGATTACTTAAGTAGAGTAAACAGTCAAGTAAAGGAATCAGAAAACAGTTAGTGAAATGAGTATTTTAGGCACACATTGGAGTCATGACAGCTGTGTAATCGTGTATATATATATCAGGAATGCAATACTAAGGGAAATTAAGATACGGGTTGTAAATAGTACAGGGAACGAACCTGGTGTATTTTGTTAAATAGACAAAGTGTAACCACTTTATCCTTGGGGGGAACGTGTTGTAACAAAATAGATTTGGCGTGGCCTAAATAAAAGACGGTCAGTTAGTGCAGGTTGGTCACGTATGGTTTTAACTTATCGCAGGATTGTCAGGGAGATCATTGTTTATGAAGTTATTATCATATACATATGTGATAAGTGATATTAAGCATATTAAGAGTTCATTTCATGTAAATCCGTTGAGAATTAAGGAATTGACGGGTTTAAAAACGTTAATTACGTTAAACTATGTTGCTATTTTCATTTGGCCTATAAATGTATTGAAACTAGTTGTTGATTGTGAATTACGATTTGCACGGGAATTTTGCCTGTCATCAGGAGACCCAGGGGTTGATGGGTGCTATATAGCTTACTCAAACATTTGTTTTGACCGTCAGTATCATAGGAGTCGCCAGAGGGTTTTCACTCGTTATAGTGAGAGGTAGTTGATGTGACCAATTCACACGGCATATGGGTATGTAAATTCTTAGTTATTGTGCAAAGGGGTTTTCGGCATAATTAAAGAATGGAATCTGTGCAAATTTACAATGTTAGGGATTGAGATAATTATTACATGATTGAATTGTTTAGAGAATTTCTGGTTCACGAAGTGAATGTTTTTTACAGAAATTGAGTCCGTTAGGAGCGAGACAATGTGTTATGTTATTGGGAAAGATATGTTGTATGAAAAGGATAAGAATGGAAGTGGGAAATGTAAAAGGATATTAGTATAGAGATGAGCTACCATAGGAGTACAAAATGGTAGGCTGTTAGGTTTACGGAGCATTATTGATATTATTGTAAGACATGGTTATTTATTACAATTTTAGCCGTTTTATGTCTGGCAGACAATCGAAGGTCCAAACGTAGAAGTTTGAAGAACCAGTTTGTGTGACGCAGTCCACAACTTAATAAGACGTCGTAACGGGGGACATTAAGAGGAGTGCCGTCATAGGACGTGTAGAACCATATATCCACAGTTGTGTGGCTTGTCGATCCCGGAATCCAAGGATATACGCGACGCAATGAATATAAGTACAACGACTCGGTGAAGTCGGGAAACGGATACAGTTGGATGTGAAGGACAACGTGTATGAATATTCCAAATACAGGGTACAGTAACGGAAGTGATGGGGACAGTTAAGTGAAAGTGCGGATGAGAGTGCGTGAGTAGTTCTTTTGTTTATAGCCTCTCGATTTGTTAGGAAAGTTAATTATTCAAAATTGTATATATTTCATAACTGTAAATTAAACATATATTTTTATTCAACCATCGGCGTTCAATTCCACTTTAGTGAGTTGTCGACCCTTGACCATCTTGTGACAGATATATTTGATATAAACCATTAATATGTGAAGATATTTGATAGAAATTAATATGAATTAAGGCAAAGCCTCAGAAAGTTTCGGAAAGTGCATTCAGTCTCACCTACTAAGCTGTTGTGCACTAACGCATTTACCTTTTTCTCAATTGATAATGGATACAGTTGTCACCCAGGGGTAGAGAGTTCAAGTTCAAGCTGAGGGAGTCAACATACTTCCCGAATGCCAAAGACTACTTTTACCAGTGAATATTGAACATTTCCCCCAAGAGCTTTAAAGAGTATAGGACGTATTATGACCATGAAAATTGAGGGAATATCCTGATAGCCATAATAAATGCATGAATTAACATATAAAATATGTTTTATATGTCTTTGGATAAATGCATCAACATTTTGAAAAAATAAAAAAATAAAAATTCTGCGAACTGAACTTGAAATCAGACAACCAGTTGCAGAGGAAAAACGTTTAGATTTGTCATTTTACCTTTTTTTTTGATGCCACATTTCAGCATTGCTTTTAACTTATCAATATCCCTTAAACAATTTATGTAGAGGGTTAATTAAAGAACGTTTTTTGCCAATTTATCTTGCCATAAGACATGCCGTTTACCAGGAAAATTGTTATTTTACTCCCTTTCTGATACTTTTTGGCAGCATTGATCTTAAACCACTCTGGAAAGGGCAACATAATGGGTTTTTTAAGCTAAATTATCTTGAAACAAGACCCCACACTCTGATAATGCCTGGCAACATTTTTTTTTATTTAATAAATATGACTTGAATAAGTGTATGGATGGTCACATAAGGAAAATTAATGCAACAGTGTTATAACTTTGAAATTATACCTGCAACTTCCTTTTCTCATGCCACATGCAGATAATATTTTTCAATCAATCAAAATGATTTGAATATTTTTAGGGTTACATAAGGAACTTTCCTGCCAAATTATACAGAAATACCAGAATAACTAAACATTGTGACACTTTACTTTTCTGATGGGGTAGTTTCCAGAATTCAACACAGAATTTATTCCTTTGAACATTTTGAAACTGAAAGAGGACACCAAATCAATATTTCTGTGAAGTTCAGTTAACATTGGTCAAGTAGTTTAACCCTTTACCACATACAATAAATCTGCAACAGACAACTTTAAAAATGTAAGCTAAAAAAAATGGAAATTCTCTATAGTTGTAGGTATAATTACTGAAAAAGGTTGCAAACTTTGTGACAAAAGGAGAAATTGCTCATATTGAGCAATTTCTCCTTTTGTCAAAATGTTTTCTAAAGTCGTCTGGTGCAGATGCGTCTAAATGTGTCCACAGGTGGGAAAGGGTTAAAAGCAGCCGTTGTTGCAATAATGGATTGAGGATGATCACAAAAGCTGTGCTGATATTGATTAAATTGTATGTATTTAGCTAGTGTTATTTTTTCCCCACTGAGATTTGAACTCAGAACTCCTGGCTAGACCAGGTGTTTTACCAGTTAAAACTATAAGGTCTCAAAATGTAGCTAAACACATTTAATTTACGATCAAGATTGTCCTCAAAGAAAGTCACATTTGGTAAATGCCTCATGTTCTTTACCAAAAAAAAAAGGAATTCCTAATAAATCAGAGCTTGTGATAGTTTAATTGTAATTTAAACAAGAGCGCTAAATGTCACAACATACGCCTGTCCTGTCCTGTCAAATTTAGAGAGCGGACACTATTAGTACAGTTTTGGCCATTCGGAGGGACATAAGTGTGTAGTGAATAAGATAACATGGTAAGTTATTGAACCTGACCAAGATATTCTGCCCATCAACATATTGTCTAAATTTGGTGATGATCGGATATAGGATTCACAAGTTATTTAGCTGACAAGACCAATTTTAGGTAATTTCTATAATTAAAGGGTGATAACTCTCGATTGACTAAAGCGATATGGCTAGTTATCGAACTTGTCTGAGATATAATGCTGATACACATTCTGACAAAATTTGGTGTTGATTGGTCAAAGGCTTCTAAAGTTATTGAGCTGACAAAATACTTTTTAGGTAATTTCTATAAATAAAGGACGATAACTCTCGATTGACATAAGCGATATGGGTAGTTATCAAACGTGTACGAGATATTATACTAATACACATTCAGACCAAATTTGATGATGATTGGACAAAGGCTTCTTAAGTTATTGAGCTGACAAAATACTGGACGCCGCCCGCTAGCCCGCTTGTACGCCGCAGATAAAACTATAATACTTTCCGTTAAAACCTTACACACATATGGACGTTTTCTGACGCCTCTTCAGCAGACGGCTTTTTGAATACAGTGACAAAAGAAGAAATTTCTCAAAATGAGCAATTTTTCCTTCTGCCACAATGTTTTCCTCTTAAGTCATAGGTTGTCCATTCAATTATAGAGATTTCATATTTTTTGACAAAATACGTTTAAAGTCATCTGCTGCAGAATTGTCGTATGACGGAAAGGGTTAATCATATTGAGCAATTATTTCAACTCTTTTCAATAATGTTACTTTCAATTAAAGAGATTTTCCATTTGTTTTGCTTAGATGTAATTGTTTTCAAAATGGTCTGTTGCATATTTATTTTATGTGAGAAAGGATTTAGGTTAATATGTTTTTTTTTAAACTAATATTCTAATTTGGGGCTACACCCCTAAACTCCTGCTTCATCATTAATTCAATTATACTGTGCAAAGACAAAAAAAAAAATTGTAACAAAGAGCAATAGGTGACTAGGTCAAACTGAATTCACTTTGTTGCAACATAATATATAAACAATGTTTTTATGTCTGTCAGTAAAAATAACCATATTCAAGAATGCAAATCTTTTGAGTGGACATGCACAGTACATTTCACCTATATGAATCAATAAAAAAAAAATCACAATTGAAGGTTCATGCTAATCTAGTTTAACTGCCAATTTATCAAATAATGATTTCAACAAACATCATCAATTTAAAGCTTTGAAGCTTTCCCTCATATGACGAATCTGCAGTAGACGACTTTGAAAATGTCTACTCAAAAATAAGGAACATCTATAATTGTTAAAACCTATATAGAATGAAGATAATTTGCCACACATTGGTCAACATCAGCCGCTTTGAATGAATGTTAAAATATTTCATTTCATGTTGCCAGGCGCATCCTAAACTTTTTATCAACTGTAAACAACAACTGGGGGTTGCGAACCCGAACCCCTGCAATTTCAATCAGAAAGAACAAGTTTAGTTGCACACATAAAAAAGAAATTGTTTACATCTTATTAGAAACCAGCATGTACATTCCAGCTTGAAAAATCCTTGATTGTATTGACTTTTGTAGTGGACATGTACTAACATAATATGTTTAAACTTTAACCTATATGAATCCATAAAATCTTGTCGTAATTGATTTTTTTGTTTGTTTGGAGTTTAACGCCGCTTTCAACAGCTTTGGTCATATCACGGCGGTCAGTGCATCTACCCATGTTTTCCTGGCTTTCCCACACCAGTACTTACACAACATTCTTTCGAAGCCACTGATTACTTTCTCACATAGATCAGAGGTGAGAGGCAATGGAAAACATCGCCCGAAAGAATGTCGCCGCATTGTCGTTATTGAAGGTAGCAACAGAGTTAAGTAAATTCTGATTGAGATTGATTGATTGATTGGGGTTTAACGCCGTGTTTAACAATTTCTCAGTTATATCACGGCGGCCAGTTCACCTACTCATGCATTTCCTGGTTTTCTCACACCAGTACTCCACACAACAATCTTCCCAAGCAACTGGCTGCTTTTCCACATAGACTTAGCCCATTGGTGGAAGAAGAATGACGCCTGTCGCATCGACTTTTGTCAATCGTCGGAAAGAAAGTTGGCCGAGCCGGGATTCGAACTCACAACCCCTGGATTGACAGCCCGCGTCACTACCGACTGTGCTACCGGGGCTCGGCTCTGATTGAGAAGAAATTTTTTTCACCAGTGTGCCTTTAACACAGTGGACGGCCTCGGCAGTGTTTTGGTAGAACTTCTGCCTTTGGTGCGGGTAGTCCCACATTTATTTGGACTGGGATGCGAGAGGTCGCAAGTCCGATCCCCAGTCGGGTCAAGCCAAAACCTTAAAAAATGGTAGATGTGACTGCCCTTCTTGATGCTCAGGGTTGCTGGGTTAGCATTCCAACTGACTGGCTGGTGTCAGGATAAATGGACCAGAAGTACTGGTATAAACTTACCCAGTACATGCCATCAGATAACTAGAGAATTGTTGAAAGCGGCATAAAACATTTAAAAACACACCAAACAATGACACCGTTGAGAGACATAGCCAGTTCAAGAGGTAGCAATGCCATAAAGCCAAAGTGTAACCGTACGGTGTCAGGTAAAATTTACTACTTGTCATAATGACTTTTCATTGGTTCAAACCAATACAAATGGGCAACTTGGATAGGGAATTGTCTTTTCTACAGATCTGCCAAGGTTCATTAGATTCTACACATTCACACGGATGGACCCACCAATTGATCACTTATAGTTAATAAGCTGATTCCATCAGTTAAATGAATAAAAATTGGTATTAACTACTAAATATAAAGAAATTTTATCTTCAACCATAAAGAAGTAACAATAACAAAATCTAAACCATCACTATAATGTCTTCCTCAAGGCGACGCAAGATGGTAACCAGTCAACCCGTCACCCAGTCAACCCGACACCCAGTCAACCCAACACCCAGTCAACCCGACACCCAGTCAACCCGACACCCAGTCAACCCGACACCCAGTCAACCCGACACCCAGTCAACCCGTCAACCCGACACCCAGTCAACCCGTCACCCAGTCAACCCGACACCCAGTCAACCCGACACCCAGTCAACCCGTCACCCAGTCAACCCGTCACCCAGTCAACCCGACACCCAGTCAACCCGTCACCCAGTCAACCCGACACCCAGTCAACCCGACACCCAGTCAACCCGTCACCCCGACACCCAGTCAACCCGACACCCAGTCAACCCGTCACCCAGTCAACCCGACACCCAGTCACCCCGACACCCAGTCAACCCGACACCCAGTCAACCCGACACCCAGTCAACCCGACACCCAGTCAACCCGACACCCAGTCAACCCGTCACCCAGTCAACCCGACACCCAGTCAACCCGTCACCCAGTGAACACGTCACCCAGTCAACCCGACACCCAGTCAACCCGACACCCAGTCAACCCGACACCCAGTCAACCCGACACCCAGTCAACCCGACACCCAGTCAACCCGACACCCAGTCAACCCGACACCCAGTCAACCCGTCACCCAGTCAACCCGTCACCCAGTCAACCCGTCACCCAGTGAACCCGTCACCCAGTCAACCCGACACCCAGTCAACCCGACACCCAGTCAACCCGTCACCCAGTCAACCCGACACCCAGTCAACCCGACACCCAGTCAACCCGACACCCAGTCAACCCGACACCCCGACACCCAGTCAACCCGACACCCAGTCAACCCGACACCCAGTCAACCCGACACCCAGTCAACCCGACACCCAGTCAACCCGTCACCCAGTCAACCCGACACCCAGTCAACCCGACACCCAGTCAACCCGACACCCAGTCAACCCGACACCCAGTCAACCCGACACCCAGTCAATCCGTCACCCAGTCAACCCGACACCCCGTCACCCAGTCAACCCGACACCCAGTCAACCCGACACCCAGTCAACCCGTCCCCTTTTCGGTTAAACCGACACCTTTTTTGTATAACCCAACACCTCATTTAATTTTTTTTTTTTTTTTTTTTTATATAATGAGGTATTCAACTTTAAGGGCCCGGCCGGGTAGCTCAATTGGTAGCGTATCTGACTCGTGATCTGGAGGTCACGGGTTCGATACCCGGTTGCGGCGCGTTCTTTCGGGCGATGTTTTCCATTGCCTCTCACCTCTGATCTATGTGAGAAAGTAGTCAGTGGCTTCGAAAGAATGTTGTGTAAGTACTGGTGTGGGAAAGCCAGGAAAACATGGGTAGGTGCACTGACCGCCGTGATATGACCAAAGCTGTTGAAAGCGGCGTTAAACTCCAAACAAACAAACAAATCAACTTTAAGTATCGGGCGTTATTTATTGCTTATTCACATCTGTTTTCGATTTGACCACGTTTTATTGTTGTTGTTACCATAATTTACAATTCGAGCCTAGAATATCTCGTACGATATATCATAGATGATCATTTTTATTTTTCAGGTTGAATGGTGTCTAAGGGCAAGTTAAAGAGAAAAAAACACGATATTTAAAATTTATAAAATATATAATTTACAAGAAACATTCAAAGAATAAAATAAACAAATTATACAAATATACACACTTTTTTTTACACGTTTACCAACAAGGTTTACATATTTACAGAACAGAACAGAACATAACATAATAAAATCACTCGCTGTCAGTTTGGTCTGAAGAATCTTGCCTAGGTAAACGGATCTTGTAGACGATTGAAACTTGCTTCAGAAGCGACGTAGCGGACATCTCTTCGTCCTGGTATCTGAAAATATAAAACATGTAGGTTTAATTATGTGCCATTAAGTATATAGTCATGTGAATATGTGGTATTTATATGAGGATCAAATAAGTAATATCGCAATAAATAAAGTCAGTTACCTGTCCCAAAGGGTAAATATCCTTGCTTCGGCTGCTTTACTATTCTTTCTTTGTCGCCGGGTCAACATGGCCTCGTTTACTAATCTCACGTATTCTGATATTTGTTCACTCTCTCTGTGCAACATAGTAAGCAGCACGTAAAACGGCGGCCCTGATCCTGCCTTTTGGTTGAGTCTGTTGTGCCAGCCTGGAAAAAAGAAGTACTTGTTAAAATCCACATCTTATGTTTATGTATAATATATGAAATAAATATGTATTTAAACATTTTTGATCCATGAGTTTAATAAATTTATGTTTAACAAAACGCTGTAGCAAAAGATGATCACCTTCTAAGTCGTTGTTGGTTCTGATGGGATGTCCATATACAGACCAGCTCTCCACGGGCCAAAGGTTGGATGACACCCATATCCTGTTAACGTAATCCATCAAAGGCTGGATATGGTCTGGACATAAGTCCCTCATGGCGTCAAAGGTGGGCTGTGTGTGGTTGGCTGGCAGAAAAGGTAGACACATCAACCGTCGCAGGAAACAGTACACCCCCTCGTGAGTGCGGTATTCGCATGCCAACCCCATCTCCTATAGCAAACACAATTATAAATATTAAAGATATGTTTTACTACAGCAATTGTGTATATAAAACATGTTAAGTAGATAGTAAATTATTAATGATATTAATTACAGAAATTGTGTAATTAATTTAAACATGTTAAGTAGACCGTCCATAATTCCCCCATACAATTTAAGTAAAGTTAAGTATATACCTGGATTTTCCTCCACACAGCCTGTCCCCAGTGGAAACTACAGCCCTTGATGGTACAGCCTGGAAACACCAAACGTAAGGCTTTCCAAACAGCGCGCTCGAAATCCACTCTGAAGCTCTGAACTTCCACCTCTCTGTCAACAAGACGTAGTGTAGCCTATATGAAACAAATTAGGCAGATTATAAAGAAGTTATATTTTGAACATTTGTTTATCCTTATATACAACACCATATATTCAAATACATTATACCCAGTATTGTTTAATATTACTATTAGAAAAAAAGTGATATAAATAATTTTATAATTACCTGTAAAACATCGGACGTAGTCTTCTGTAGACTGACCACTCATTAGGAAGAATACAACTGGCACTTGCTTCATACTCTGGCCCCTTCTGATGAAGACGCAAGTTACGTGAATGGTTTTCGTACCACCTGTAACAAGTTGCAATATAAATTTATTTAGCAATCATTTAAAAAACAAACAACATTGTTATATACATTTAAGAGGGGGAGAGAGGGATAGTGGGTGTGAGAGAGAGAGACAGACAGACAGATGAAAAAGAGATGGTGGTGATATACCTTAAAGGTCCCATCGAAATACCAATGTGTGGCTGTCTTCAAAAGTTGGTTGTCTGTAGCGAATATCAAATGTCGTCGGTCTTTAACTATGACGTCCTTCCTTTAATTATTAACGATTTCTACCTTTCTTATAAGAATTGACTGTATGTGATATACTGATTCCCGTGATATTGATGAGTTGAAAACTAAGAGAAAAATGTATAATTCTTGGAGAAAAGGAGCCTTCGTTAATTATTAACGATTTCTACCTTTCTTCTAAGAATTGATTGTATGTGATATACTGATTCCCGTGATATTCATGATTTGAAAACTAAGAGAAAAATGTATAATTCTTGGAGAAAAGGAGCATTCATTCTTCATGTATACGGTAAAATATGTGTTATTAGGTCTTTGAATATAGGGAGGTGTCGGGTTGACCGAATTTTACACATATAATTTATATAAGGTGTAGGGTCTTCCAAATAGGGACGGATTGACTGGGTGTCGAGATAACTAGGTGTCGGATTAACTGGCATTCCGAAACCTACTGTTCACAACTTCAGACTTGACTTCCAAGTGCGTAAAACATTAGGTGCGAAACGAAATCCTTGTTTGATTTTAAGCATTAAGAAGCATTGGACATGTCTGACATGGAAAGAATGTTGCGAGGTGCTTAAAAACTATTTATATAACCATATACTTGTGAGGATGCATCTCAAACTTACATGATGGCTCGGCTAAACACTCGAGTCTGCACATTTTGGTTGTCTTTACAAGCATGTTAAACATGAACGGCAACTCTAATGGAACATTGCAAATAATTATCATGTTTCGCACGAATATGGTTTCGTGACACAAGGATTAAACAAAACAACATGACTCCCATTGGGCCTAGCAATAAACATATAATGTTACAAATTTGCCTATGAATAAACTGAGTGACCACGATTTGTGACAAATAGGCCATGATCAACAGTTTTGAATGAATCACGATAGCATCAGTTTACGTGGCGGTCGTTGACTTTCAGCAGTTATCGACAGTTTAACACAATAAATCCATTGAACAGTTTTCTAAATGATAAAATGACGGGTGTTTCCTGTATTTACCAACCAACGCATATCGGATCTACTAGATCGAAAAATTTAATCGAGTCGATACGGACCAGAGGTCAAGAATCCGCCATTTTTAAGGTGGTTAATGAAAAGCTTGAAATTTGAATGCGGTTAGTGACACTGACGTCATTGTTATGGAATTGTTCTCTGAACAGAATCTTCAATACATGTTCAATGTAAACATTTGATATACAGTCTGAAATCGGAAAACACGGATGTCCGAGTAGCCCCAAATTGCCAACAGAGTTCGTTTTGTAACAAGCAAAAATAGCACCATAGTATATGTGACCTTTGACCCTGACCGTAAGAAGTTTCTAACCGAAACTTTATTAATGCGTAGAGATATTTGATAGAAACCATTAATGTGTGAAGATATTTGATAGAAATAATTAATGTGTGTAGATATTTGATAGAAATGATTAATGTGTAGAGATATTTGATAGAAACCATTAATGTGTGAAGATATTTGATAGAAATATTTATTGCGTTGGGATGTTTGACAGAAACCATTAACGTGTGGAAATATTTGATAGCAACCATTAATGTGTGAAGATATTTGATAGAAATAATTAATGTGTGTAGATATTTGATAGAAATTATTAATGTGTAGATATATTTGATAGAAACCGTTAATGTGTTACGACATTTTATAGAAATAATTAATGTGTGCACATATTTGATAGAAATAATTAATGTGTGTAGATATTTGATAGAAATTATTTAATGTGTAGAGATATTTGATAGAAATAACTATTGTGTGCACATATTTGATAGAAATAATTAATGTGTGTAGATATTTGATAGAAATTAATAATGTGTAGAGATATTTGATAGAAACCATTAATGCGTAGACATATTTGATAGAATTAATAACGTGTAGAGATATTTGATAGCAACCATAAATGTGTGAAGATATTTAATAGAAATAATTAAAGTGTGTAGATCGATATTTGATAGAAAATTATTAATCTGTAGAGATATTTGAAAGAAACCATTAATGTGTAGAGATATTTGATAGAAACCATTAATGTGTGGAGATATTTGATAGAAATCATTAATGTGTGGAGATATTTGATATAAATTATTAATGTGTGGAGATATTTGATAGAAATTATTAATGTGTGGAGATATTTGATAGAAACCATTAATATGTTGAGATATTTGATAGAAACCAGTTATGTGTGGAGATATTTGATAGAAATTATTAATGTGTGGAGATATTTGATAGAAACCATTAATGTGTAGAGATATTTGATAGAAACCATTAATATGTTGAGATATTTGATAGAAACCATTAATGTGTGGAGATATTTGATAGAAATTATTAATGTGTGGAGATATTTGATAGAATTGTGTGAAGATATTTAATAGAAACCTTTAATGGGTGGAGATGTTTGATAGAAATCAATAGTGTGTGGAGATGTTTGAAAGAAATCATTAATGTGTTGAGATATTTGATAGAAACCATTAATGTATTGAGATATTTGATAGAAACCGGTAATGTATAGATAGATAGATAGATAGATATTGTTTATTTTGTAACATAAGGCCACCGGCCCAAAATACAAATTCATGTTAATTAAAAAAAATAGTGATATTCACATACATACATATATAATTTACAACATGGAAATAATTTGAAAAGCAAACAAATACGTTTAGTAGATACCTGTAAGTAAGCACATGGAACAGTTAAACATACAGACAATGATAAATCTAACTGAGACTATACCAATAATAATAGCAGTAGTACCACATTCACAGTTTATCAATTCATAGAGTTTGTCTAAGTAGAAACGCTTTATGTATAAATTTTGACAGGCGATATATATTGTTGATGTCTTTATTTGACATAATGTCGTAAAACAATTGTTCACAAATAGGTCTACGTAACCATGGCTGTGGGAAAAACTCTTGTCTTAGATTGGCATATAATGGACATAATAATAGCATGTGAAATTCATCCTCAACAGTATAGATATTTGACAATGAGCAGTGATTACAAAATCTAAGTTCTCAGTCAATATTCAAACAATGACCCGAACATCTAAAGTTAGACAAAGCTCTTTTATATAAATACGGTAGATCAATAGATAGGTACCTCTCAACATCTAGCAGTGTTTTAAAATTTCTGTAATAAAATGTTTTACTTGAAGTATTTAGCTTTCATTTAGGTTTTGCTGTGCACAATCAGCAACACGTGTTTTAAACAAATAAGTAAATGCATTAGTATCACCATCTTCATTTGCTAGCCATGCATATCCAAAACCGAACTTGAACAATAACTGTTTTATATGTGTAGCCAATGTTATCCTACCAGATTCATCCAAAGAACGTAACATATTATATGTCTGTTTTGGATATCTATGGTTAGGCATTGTGGTAAGCTTAACCCTGTATTTAACACATCTAGGCATGTATATAACTGACAATGGCTGTCGCCCACATTTAGTAAGGGCAGTAAAGTTTGGTACATTTCTATTCAGGCAACATATACGTTTACAGAAATTGGATTGCACTCGTTCTAAACATTCAGAATATTGGTACCCCCACACATCAGCAGAGTAACATAAAATCGGTACGACAATAGAGTCAAACAATTTCAGAGCTTCATTAGCAAAGAAATAACCAAAATTCTTCTGGTATTTGAAAATGCTAACAACAGCTTTAGATGCCTGCTGAGCTAATGTTTCTTTTGTTTTAGTCCAGGACAATGTTGATGTGAAAAATACATTAAGGTATTTGTAGTAAGGCACTACTTCTATTATATTTCCCCGAAATGTCCATTTCTCATAGGCATGTAGAGATCAACCATTCCGAAACACCATTATCTTAGATAAGCGTCTTGTTAACACATGCACAAATATTTTACATAAAGAGTTTATTAAAGAAATAGCCCTATAATTGTTGAGCTCAAACTTAGATCCTTTCTTATGTATGGGGGAAATAATACTCTCGCTCCATTGCTCGGGAAATTGTCCAGTGTTAAATATACAGTTAAAAAGAACATGTAGGTATGGTAACACAACGTCTATAGTGCACTTATACATTTCAATGCACAACCCATCAATGCCTGTAGCTCGATTACCATGAAGAGCAATTGTACTTTTTCGGATTTCCTCCCTTGATAAGGGTGCGTTTAAATCATCTGCATTTACCTCCCTTATTAGGTTAGAAACCATTTATGTGTTGAGATATTTGATAGAAATCAGTAATGTGTGTAGATATTTCATAAAAATCATTATTGTTTTGAAATATTTCGGAGCGAACCCATTGGTTACAAGAAAGAAACAAACCACGCACTGTTATCGTCAAATTTTCATTTTACAAGGACAAAGAGAGGGTTTTTAAAGCTTGAAGGGAAAAGGTGAAAGGGGCCCGTGAACATGACGGTCAGACTCAAATGTACAGATTCGCGTTAGTGAGGATTTTCCGACCATATGTGCAGACTGCCTACTTTGCTGTTGGAATATTGAGAGTTTAATCAATATGAAAATAATCAAAAAATTTAAAAGTTTTACTCTGATTATGAAATGGTAGGTTTATGTGAGACTTGGGCATACACTGCTGACCAGTTCCTCTTAAACATCATTGTATAATTTGGCGGGTTTTTGAATGCTAGAATTAAGAACGTACAATATTGAATTACTCATAAGGATGTTTCTTTTATCATAGGTGAAAACATTGCTTTATCCATCTTATGCCTTTACGTAGGAAATATCACAAGACAGTGCACAACCGGTTCGGTTCATCTTTGATAGATTTATGCTGTTCTTACAGTATTCATACGTTAAATGGTCGAATTTCTTCAGATATAGCCGGTGAATATACATGTACTACCAATAATGGCGCAAGTGTTGAGCTAAGATATCTTTGATTTAGTTTCAGACTTTCGTGTTCTCGATAAGGAAATTTCTGTATATTTCCCATTACATTGTTCTTTTAGATTTTATATGTATCAGAAGTACTCGCTATGCCTAACTCTACACAAATCAGTTATGATAGTTGGCATATATATAGATGGTAATGAGTCGGAAAAGGCTAATTTTTATAAGTTTATGAACAATTATAGCGTTTTTAAAGACATTTTATTATCCAATCCAGATCAAAGTGCCATCCCTTTACTTAATGATTTTATACAAATTGTAGGCAACTCTGCCAACAAAATGTTTTGCAGTGGAAATAAAAGAAATGATGTGAGTCATGAACAGAACCCTAAATGGTGGGATATCGAATGTGGTAATGCAAAATATATAAAATATGCATCCTTACGAAATTGTTGAATTACTAATAACACTTATGATTTATTGAGTTATAAAGAATGTAAAATAGAAGGAAATAAGCGGAACTTGTCAAATCTAGAAAAGATCGAAACAAGTTCTGGGGACTACTTAATTCAAATAAATACAATACAATACAATACAATAAAAATATTTTGTTGCGTTAAACAAGCAATATGCTTATAGACATAGATTTCTTTACAGAAGAACATACAAATATTCCACTAAATATAAGACATTTCAACCGAGTCTAATTTCTCACAATGAATGATTCAATCATTTTTTTAAGAATTTACTTAATCAAACGTCGATTATTAGCAACGATGGTCCTGATTCATGTAAATATGTTTTACAAAGTATTACTCTTGATAATGAGATCCGTATGAGCTGTGTGCAGAAGTATATACACATTCTATGAAAGATATATTTCCCTATCTTAACAAAGTATTTAATGAAATATTTGATATATCGAATGTTCCGAAAGAATGGTGTTACAGTAGTATAACCCCATTTTACTAACAAAATGGCAGTTTAACTGATCCCAATAATTACAGAGGTATTTCTTTAATTGATTCCATCTGTAAAATATTTGTAAATATTTTTAAAACATGGTTGTCAAAATGGTTGGACGCATTGATAAGAAAGGGTTGGGTATGCTATTTTTCCGGGATCGGGACCTGTTGCTATGGTGATGTAGTTTAGATAGTCAGTATTATCAGGGACACTATATTATATGTAATATAGTGTCCCTGGTATTATTGATGTCATTTTGAATTTTATTTCAGCTAGCTATTTTACGAGCAGATTTCTTTGTAATTGAAAGAAGATATTTATATCTATCATAAATTATATGTATATCAACAGATAAATTATGTCAAAATATTATTAGAACACTCATATACATCACTTGCTTGAAGTAGGTTACTATAGCAATGGAAAATCCGAATGGAAACATTGATTAAAAAGGAGTAACCTCTTCTTTTTCTCATTTTGCCACAATTATTTCAACCGTATTCAATATTGACACTTTCATTAGTAGATAGTTATATATCTTTTTGCTTAAATGTTTTCTATAGTCTGCTGCAGATTTGTTATAGTAGAAAAGGGTAATGATAGCAGAATATTTCGTACGCAAGCTCAGACGCACGTTATCTGTTCCTTTTATCAAGTGATATGTTTTGATGCGTGCATTATGTGACGATGTGAGAATCATTTCTAATTGACATGCATTTTCTACTTCAGAAAATAAAACTTAATATGTCATCCTCTTTCATGGAGTCACACATTTTATATCCAGGAACAAATAACACAGAAATATCATCAGTGCCAAGATAGTCACTAGTTATATATTTCACCTGACTATGTCCTATTACCAAAGCCATGATCAACATAACACAACACATATAAGTATATGTACTTATTATAATTAATTTGTATTAATCAAATTTAAGTTATAAATTATGAACAAATATAGTTTTCTTCAAGCTATTTCAAAAATGGCAGTCAACACACCCAAATCGAATACATATATATAATTAATTATATTCTGCTTTAAATTCGGAACTGTGCTTTAGAATTGACATACCGTACATATATAAGAAAGTGCTATCTGACTTCACCACGAAACCACGATCTTATATTGGGATTGACAGAAATTGAGATATTGCCATTTTTGCAGCTAATCTAATGTATATGTTGTTGAACATTAATTTCGTCGACTTTTCGATTGTCCATTTCATGTAAATCAGAGATTGATGTATTTAAAAAAATATTGGACACGCACAAGAAACATATATGTTTTCAATGTAATATTATATTCTCCTTAAATGAATTACGAACAATACGACAAGTGGCAACTTTTCTTAATTGAAGCGCTTTAACTAAGACATTTTGGAAAAGTAATAAAAACAGCCTTTAAAAAGATACACATATGTAAAACATTATTTTTTCACGTTATTCTATGTATACAATTATTGATTTATGCTTATATATGTATGTGTTATATCGAATTAATGATTATAACTCATTCATGACTTTGTTAAAATATGTATATACTTTTTTGTATTTAACAAGAAACTATGTAAAGTTTACGTTACAAAAGAAAGAATATCTTTCTATGTTTATACTGCTCGGACGCCGACATACTTTATTAAATAATTGAATTGAATTGTATATGTGTCTGTCTGATCACATGTGTTATGCTCCCACCATAAAATAGTGGTATAAAATATGTTTTTGCTCATGTAACTCCTTTTGCTTTAAATCAAGCTTAACTCAGGTGAGCGATAAGGCTTTTATTATATAACTGCACATTTTCCGGCGCAAATATATGCAGGTGGTCAGGCACAGTTAAAACGTGACGGATTAAATTATAGTATTTGACTAGCGGTACCACCTATAGTAATGGTACATCTCTGAAATATGATATGACGTCATTGAAATATGCCTTCACATCAATGAAAATGTGGCGGTTAGGCGAGATACACGCCAATCATAAAGCATAATTTATGTGTAAATTATAATATTTCTTTATTTAGAATATAGAAATTAGTATTGTTTTCTTAATTCTTTCTTAAAAGTTAAACACGGTACATAAAAAGAATACTACATGTATTGCATTGATACTTTCTACAACCCTACCCAACTATCACACCTGTGTATATTATCAAGTTAGATAACTCTATCCTGCATTTTATGCAAGTTATGGCCCTTTTTTTACTTAGAAATTCTGGTTAAAGTTGTGCGTGAAACTAAATTAACAGTCAATATCTCAGTATTTACTGAAACTTTCTACAACCCTACCCAAGCATCACACCTATGTAGATTATCAAGTAAGATAACTCTATCCTGCATTTTATGCAAGTTATGGCCCTTTTTCTACTTAGAAATTATGATTAAAGATTTGCGTGCAACTAAATTAAGAGTCCATATCTCTGTATTTACCAAACCAAACTATCACACCTGTGTAGATTGTCAAATTAGATAACTCTATATCCTGCATTTTATGTAAGTTATGGCCCTTTTTTCACTTAGAAATTCTAGTTAAAGTTTTGCGTGCAACTACATTAAGAGACCATCTCTTAGTAACTACATGATGCATTGCATTGAAACTTTATACAACCCTTCCCAACTATCATACCTATGTTAACAATCAAGTCTGATAACTCTATCCAGTATATTTTGCAATTCATGGCCCTTTTTTAACTAGAAATTTGGTTAAAGTTTTGCATGCAACTTCATTAAGAGTCGATATTCTAGTATTTACTTGATGCATTGCTTTGAAATTTTAAACAACCCTTCCCAACTATCACACCTATTTTGACTTTCAAGTTAAATTACTCTATCCAGCATTTTATGCAAGTTATGGCCCTTTTTTGACTTCTGGTTAAAGTTTTGCATGCAACTACATTAAGAGACCATATTTTAGTAACTACTTGATGCATTGCATTGAAAATTTAACAGCTCTTCCCAACCATCATACCTATGTAAACAATCAAGTACGATAACTCTATCTAGCATTTTATGCAAGTTATGGCCCTTTTTGGACTTAGAAATTCTGGTTAAAGTTTTGCAACTACATTTAGAGAGTAATCTCAGTAACAACTGAAGCATTGTATTGAAACTTTATACAACCTTTCCCAATTTCACAACTATAAACACAACCAATTAAGATAACTCTATCCTGCATATGTTGCAAATTGTTGTTCTTTTTTTACTTAGAAATTATGGTAAAATTTTTGCGTGCAACTACATTAAGAGTCCATATCTTGTTAACTACTTGATGCATTCCATTGAAACGTTATACAACCCTTCCTAACCATCACACCTATGAAAATAATCAAGTTAAATAACTCTATCCTGCATATAATGCAAATTATCACCCTTTAAGAATTGTGGTTACGTAATGTTTTGCATGCATTAGAGTCCATTATCTCAGTAACTTAAATAAGCGTTGGAATAGTCTAGCGCGCTGTCCTCCGACAGCTCTTGTTTAGCTGAAGGTTACCATGACCTTGACTTTTGACCTAGTGACCTCAAAACCAATATGGGTCATTTGTCAGTGGTGACCAACCAGCACACCAAGTATTAAGTTCCTGGGCCAAAGCATTCTTCAGTTATTGAGCGGAAACCATTTATCAGCTCACTGTTAATGTGACCTTGACTTTTGACCTTGTGACCTCAAAATCAAACAAAATCAATAAGGGTCATCTACTGGTTAGGACCAACCTGCACACCAGGTATGAAGTTCCTCGACATAAGCATTCTTCAGTTATTGAGCGGAAACAAGAGTGATGGACGTGATCTTGACCACTGTGACCTTGACCTTTGACCTAGTGATCTCAAAATCAATAGAGGTCATTTGCTGGTAGTGACCAATCTGCCACCAAGTATGAAGTTCCTGGGCCCAATCAAAAACAATTTTTCAGCTCCTTGTCACTGTGACCTTGACTTTAGACGTACTGAATAGGGGTCTTCTACTGGGCATGGCCAACCTGCATACCAAGTATAGAGTTCCTCGGCCCAAGCGTTCTTCAGTTAATGAGCGGAAACCACTTTTTACCTCACAAGGTCACCTTGACCTTTGACCTTCTGACATCAAAATCAATATGGGTCAACTACTGGTCATGACCAACCTGCATACCAAGTATGAAGTTCCTGAGCCCAAGCGTTCTTCAGTTATTCAGTAGAAACAAGTGTGACAGACGGAAGGACGTAACGGGCAAAAACAATATGTCACCCCCATGTATTGGGGAGACATAATTATTCAATAATTAACTTACTCCTGGTCACAGTGGGCTTACATGTCACTCCATATACATTTTTACAAAAGACGATATTTGATAGCTATGCAGCAGATGACATCTGAAAACATTGTGAGAAAAGGAGAAATTGAACAGGATCTTAAGTCAAATTTACTCATGCACTTTCTTATAAACCTGTTTTGGTTTTTTTACAAATTGAAGCCTGGTTATAAGACAGGGTTTGTTGTTATATGGTAAGGGTAAGACAGTATCAAAATGTATCAGTAATAAATAAATAAATACCTTTATTCTGAGTGTATTTTGAGTCAGTTACTCACTAGCATTGAGGTCAAGATCTTTGTTGGTAAAAGTAGAATGACTGTTTACAATAATTTAGATTATACCTTTCCCACCTGCAGCAGACGACTTTTGAAAATATTGTAGCTGAAGGTGAAATTGCTCATGATAAGAAATTTCTCCTTTGGTCACAATCTTTTCAACTTTATTTTATTGAGATTTTTCAGGTTTTTGTTACTATGTTTTCAAAGTTGTCTGCTGAAGATTTGTTGTATGTGGGAAAGGGTTAAGTTGGAAATGATTTATGACCAAAGTTTATTAATAGGAAATGTTTTGAGTTTTAGATGGTATTTGGGATGACTTAGGTCAAGGTCAATGTTACTATAATTAGAAAAACAGGTTTTCTCTTATTGACTTTTTGTGGCACCTGCGTAGCATGGTAGGCACTTAGGGATTATTATTTTTTGTAACGCGTCTGTCCGTCCGTCTGTCTGTCGTCACACTTTTTCGGCGTCTGTCTGTCTGTCTGTCTGTCTGTCTGAAACTTCTGACAAATGTTTATATCAATCTGTGTGATGGGTTCATAAAAGAGGGATAATCCAAATATTTTAATATCAGAGTTATTGCCCCTTTTCTGTCAAAGATTAAAATTTTCTGACAAGGTCCCGGTGCTCTGGGGAGCACTCCATTCTAGTTTAAAGATGAGATAGAGATTTTTTAAATGATACTTGGGGCAACTTAGGTCAAGGTCACTGTTACTATAATGAGAAAAACCAGTTTCAACATCATACTATTTAGAAATGATGAGGTAGTGATGTATTTTGTGTTACGGGGTGACACCGGAACCTCTTCACAGTCGTCTATCTATCAGACTTTCACTTACTGACCTATTGGAAGGCAACTCATTTTTTCCTGAGAACACTCTTGTATGAAAAATTAATAAATACCTTTATTCTGATTGTATTTTGAGTCTGTCAGTCACTTGGATCGAGGTCAAGGTCTTTTTTGATAAAAAGTTTTACAACAATTTAGATTATGTTGGACATTTGTGACCAAAGTTTATCAATAGAAAGTTCATACATGTCACTGTTACTATAATAAGAAAAAACAAGTTTTCTCTTATTGACTTTTTCTTAAAATGTTACATGAGATAGAGATTTTTAATGGATACTTAGCGGGACTTAGGTCAAGGTCACTGTTACTATAACAAGAGCTGTCGGAGGACAGCGCGCTTGACTTTAAAATGCTTATTCACTTAAGCACTGTTTCAGTATATTGCCTTTAAGTACTATTAAATCATATATACTCTTTATGTAAAAGCAACTGAATAGATTCATACATTTAAATATATGTAATTTAAAAATTTAAATTTCCTAATCAATCAAGGGCCATAACTCGATATTTAGGATACAATGGAGTTATGTGACCTAATTGTGTGATGGTCCTTAACAAATGTGTGAAGTATGAAGACTGATTTGAATGAAGGGTTATAAATGAAAATGCCAGCTTGCCCTAAAACATTAATCGGACACCGACACCGGGGAGAGTAGTAAAGTTTCATTTTTCTTCGAATAGTCAAGCTAAAATCAAAACTTTAATGTTGAGCTAAACGCAAATGTTAAAACTGACTGAGTCCAAAAATAGCAAAACCTTAAAAAAAGGTTTTCCAAATGTTTGACACCAAAACCCGTTTGATATGGTGAAGAACTATATTTGATAATTAAAAATTAATGTAACCAAAAATAATGAATTTATCTCAAATTCTCAAAATCAACCAAAAATCATGTTTTTTACCCCAAAAAGAAGGCCACACTCCATATCTTCAACATACAATGTGAAAAAAGGAAGTATATGTAATTACATTCCAAATATGAAAGCCCTAACACAAGTACTGAAGTGGAAAAAAAAAAATGTGAAAATCCCAACTTGCCTTAAAACTTTAACCACCCAAAATCATGTTTTTACCTCAAAAAGAAGGTCTAACTCAGCATCTTCAGCATACAATATGAAGAAATGTATTAGATGTAATTATATTCCAAATATGAAAACCCTAGCACAAGACTTAGTACTTATTTTGAAAAAGTTCAAAATAAATGAAAATTCCTACTTGCCCTTAAACTTTAACCGGCCAAAATCATATCTTTTACCCCAAAAAGAAGGTTACTGACTCAGCATCATCAGCATTCAATGTGAAGAAAGGTCTAAGATGTAACTATATTCCAAATATGAAAGCCCTAGCACAAATACTTATTGAGAATATTTTAAAAATTAAATGAAAATGCCAACATGCCCTAAAACTTTAACCGGCCAAAATCATATCTTTTACCCCAAAAAGAAGGTCACTGACTCAGCATCTTCAGCATTCAATGTGAAGAAAGGTATAAGATGTAACTATATTCCAAATATGAAAGCCCTAGCACAAATACTTATTGAGAAAAATTTAAAAATTAAATGAAAATGCCAACTTGCCCTAAAACTTTAACCGGCCAAAATCATATCTTTTACCCCAAAAAGAAGGTCACACTCTGAATCTTCAGCATACAATATGAAGAAAGGTATTAGATGTAATTATATTCCAAATATGAAAGCCCTAGCACAAAAAAAAAAAAAAATCCAACTCCAACTCCTAAAACTTTAACCACAGAAAATCATGTTTTTTATCCCAAAAAGAAGGTCACACTCAGCACCTACATCATTCAATGTAAATAAAGGTATAAGATGTAACTATATACCAAATATGAAAGCCCTAGCACCAAAAAATGCCAACTTGCCCTAAAACTTAACCGGACGCCGAAGCCGGGGCGAGTAGTAAAGCTCTCATATTCTTCGAATAGTCGAGCAAATAAAGGGACAGTTTCTACTTGTTGAGATTTAAAAAGGATGTTTTTTGAGTTGCGGGGTGAATCAGGGATCCGGTCGTCTATCTGTCACACTTTCACTTACTGACCTATTTGCAGGTGACACGTTTTTTAGCTCTACTGGCCAAAGGCCAGAAGGGCTTATGTCGTGGCGATTTGTCCGTCGTTTGTGCGTGCGTGCGTCCGTCCGTCCGTAAACAATTTCTTGTTAACACGATACAGTCAGAATTGCTATAAAAGAGCTTGTTAACACGATACAGTCTTCACTTTTGATTGTATCTCAACCAAACTTATACAGTAGTTAGATATCCATGAGAGCTTGGTTCCTTTCGAAAACCAGCCAGATCTGAATAGAGCTTGTTAACACGATACAGTCTTTATTTGTTATTGTATCTCAACCAAACTTATACAGTAGTTAGATATCCATGAGAGCTTGATTCCTTTCGAAAACAAGCCAGATCCGCCACATGCATGACTGAATTATGGCCCTTGAAATTGTCAAAATTGCTATAATAGGGCTTGTTAACATGATACAGTCCTTATTTTTGAATGTATCTCAATCAAACTTATAGTTAGATATCCATGAGAGTTTGGTTCATTTCTAAAAAACGGCCAGATCTACCCATGCATGGCTGGAGTATGGCCCTTGAAATTGTCAAAATTGCTATAATACAGCTTGTGAACATAATAGAGCTTCCATTTACTATCTGATCTTCACCAAACTTAGATGGTATTTGAATATTGATGACATATTGGTTCCTTTTTAAACAAGCCAGATCAATGCCGGTAGAGCATAGGCCCTCATGGGCCTCTTGTTCCTAAAAACACTCTTGTATAAATTTAAAATAATCATATTTTTTATTTCAATTTTAGATCACATAACTAAAGCCAAAATGGATAACATTTGCAGCTCTGCGCAATCTGGACACCAGCGTTTGATGTTTAAGTAAGATAGGTTTTGAAATATGTATGTTATTTTTACTTTGCTCGTATGAAAGATACACTCAGGGATAACTTCTCGGTCATATGTCTGGGTGCCAATCAAATTTAGACTTGACCCTTTTCCCACATACAACAAATCTGCAGCATACGACTTTAAAAACCTATAGGCAGAATTAGAGAAAAACTCTATAAGGGAAAGTTAAATTATTGAAAAGAGCATTACAAGCAATTTTGCAGTGTTTTCAAAAGTCATCTGCGACAAGAGTTTTCAGAGAGAGTCTGTATGTGGAAAGGCTTGATGGATGACAATAGCTTTTGGTTATTGGAAAGCAACATACATGGTCCTCTAATGGTCCTGTGAACAAAATATTAGCATTGTGATTTTCAAATTGTTATTATGTCTCCCCCATGACATGGGGGTGACATATTGTTTTTGCCCGTTCCGTCCGTCCTTCCGTCTGTCACATTTGTTTCCGCTCAATAACTGAAGAACGCTTGGGCGTAGGAACTTCATACTTGGTATGCAGGTTGGTCATGACCAGTAGCTGACCCCTATTGATTTTGATAACAGAAGGTCAAAGGTCAAGGTCACAGTGACCATGAGCTTGAAAGGTCACAGTGACAATGAGCTGATAATAGTTTTTGCTTCGGCCCAGGAACTTCATACTTGATGTGCAGGTTGGTCACCACCAGCAAATGACCCCTATTAATGTTAAGGTCACTATGTCAAAGGTCAAGGTCACAGTGGTCAAGGTCACATCCGTCACACTTGTTTCCGCTCGATAACTGAAGAACGCTTGGGCATAGGATCTTCATATTTGGTATGCAGGTTGGCCATGCCCAGTAGAAGACCCTATTAATTTTGAGGTCAAAGTCAAGGTCACAGTGACCTTGAGCTGAAAGGTCACAGTGACAATGAGCTGAAACATTGTTTTTGCTTAATAACTGTAGAATGCTTTGGCCGTGGAAATTAATACTTGGTGTGCAGATGACCCCTATTGATTTTGAGGTCACTAGCTTAAAGGTCCAGGTCATGGTAACCTTCAACTGAAAAATGGTTTCCTCTCAATAACTAAAGAATGCTTATGTTGAGGAACTTCATACCTGGTGTGCAGGTTGGTCCTAACCAGTAAATGACCTTTATTGAATTTGTTTGATTTTGAGGTCACAAGGTCAAATGTCGAAGGTCACGGTAACCTCCAGCTGAAAAATGTGTTTTACTCAATAACTCAAGAACGCTTATACCCAGGAACTTCATACTTGGTGTGCAGCTTGGTCCTAACCTGTAGATGACTCCTATTGATTTTGATGTCAGTAGGTCAAAGGTCAAGGTCAAGGTGACCTTTGGCTGAAAAATGGTTTCCGCTCAATAACTGAAGATTGCTTGGGCCCAGGAACTTCATACTTGGTGTGCAGGTTGGTCACCAGCAGCAAATGACCCCTATTGATTTTGGGGTCACTAGGTCAAAGACCAAGGTCATGGTAACCCTCAGCTGAAAAATGGTTTCCGCTCAATAACTGAGGATTGTCAATGTTGCTTCATCTCCAGTCCAAAACTAAAAAATTCATCTCCATCATTTCTTTTCCTCCCCTACGACCACACAAATGGGGAGCCGAGCGCTTTTTCAAAAAAGCAATCTCTAGTTGTTTATTCCTTTCTCTCATACAGTTGCATGTTTTGTGCAATTTCTTCTTTTGTCACTATGCTTTCAAAAAGCTGTCTGCTGCAGAGGCGTCAGAAAGCGTCTATATGAGGGAAAGGGTTAATATACATCTATACAAATATTGAAAATCTTTGTAAATGAAAGTTAAATTATTGAATAGAATTGAAAACATTGTGTCAAAAGGATAAATTGCTCATTACTTCATCTACTGCAGAGGCCTCAGAAAGCGCCTGTGTGTGGGAAAGGGTTTTAGTGCTTACTGTGATTTATTGTGATTGCCCTTTGTCTGAAAACAAGTAACCCTTTTGACTCATGAAACCGATTTATCGCAATTGCCCTTTGACAGTAAACAATCAGCCCTTTGACTGCTGGAAGCCACTTCATGAAGACTGTGCCACCCGTATACAGACAGGCCAGCCTGTCCCACCAGTATAAAGACAGGCCAGCCTGTACCACCAGTATAAAGACAGGCCAGCCTGTTCCACCAGTATAAAGACAGGCTAGCCTGTTCCACCAGTATAAAAACAGGCCAGCCTGTTCCACCAGTATACAGAGAGGCCAGCCTGTTCCACCAGTATAAAGACAGGCTAGCCTGTTCCACCAGTACAAAGACAGGCCAGCCAGATATACTAGTATAAAGACAGGCCAGCCTGTGCAACCGGTATACAGACAGGCCAGCCTGTGCCTCCGGTATACAGACAGGCCAGTCTGTTCCACCAGTATACAGACAGGCCAGCCCGTGCCACCAGTATAAAGACAGGCCAGCCTGTTCAACCGGTATACAGACAGGTCAGCCTGTTCCACCAGTATACAGACAGGTCAGCCTGTTCCACCAGTTTAAAGACGGGCAGGCCTGTTCCACGAGTATACAGACAGGCCAGCCTGTTCCACCAGTATAGAGACAGGCCAGCCTGTTCCACCAGTATAAAGACAGGCTAGCCTGTTCCACCAGTATAAAGAGAGGCCAGCCTGTTCCACCAGTATAAAGACAGGCTAGCCTGTTCCACCAGTACAAAGACAGGCCAGCCAGATCTACTAGTATAAAGACAGGCCAGCCTAATCCACCAGTATACAGAGAGGCCAGCCTGTGCAACCGGTATACAGACAGGCCAGCCTCTGCCTCCGGTATACAGACAGGCTAGCCTGTTCCACCAGACAGGCTAGCCTGTTCCACCAGTATAAAGACAGGCCAGCTCAATCTACAAGTATAAAGACAGGCCAGCCTGTTCCACCAGTATAATCATTTGAATCATTTTTTTTTAAATTCTGACCAGCAGTTTCAGAAGAGAATTTGTTTTTATGTTTTTATAAAAGGGTCCCCAGATGGTCATTTGTACCAATTAACTTTGAATTTTTGCAGTTACTTTAAGTGGAAAATATTTTGTTTGAAGTTTCTATGAAGCACTACCCCATCCCCGGGGGCCTGGTTTCATATTAACCATTTTGGTGAAGGGTCACCAGATGATCATTTGTACCATTAAACTTTTAACTTCAAATTCTAATCTGACAGTTGTTTTAAGAGGAGAAGAGTTTTAAAGGTTCTATAGATCCTATAGAAGGAAAACTACCCCATCCCCTGGAGGCCTCATTTTTTGAAGCATAGTCTTCATTTTAGCTAATTTGATTGATTGACATCAGCATAATCATTTGTACCAAATTATTTTGAATTCTAACCACCAGTTTCAAAGGAAAAGATTTTTAAAGATGCCATGGCAACCAGTGTTCTTGCATGGATGTATTTTATATAATTATACCCCCCCCCCCCCCCCCCCCCCCCGCAAACAAAGTTTTGGGGGGTATATAGGAATCACTCTGTCCGTCCGTCCGTCTGTCCATATGTCTTGTAAGCGCAACTCCTCCTTAACGTCTGGACCAAATTCTAATGAAACTTTACACAGTTGCAGCACACAACCTGAGGATGTGTATAAAGTAAGATTATCCCGGTCGGAAAAATATCTGTCTGTCCGTCTGTCCATATGTCTTATAAGCGCAACTCCTCCTGAACGGCTGGACACATACTGATGAAACTTTACACAGTTGCAGTACACAACCTGAGGATTTGCATGAAGAAGGATTATCCCGGTCGGAAATACTTCAAGGGAGAAAATTGACATTTGATATGGCCTAATCTGCCTTCCAGGGGAATGCAAAATTGGTTCTTCTCCATGCATTCCCCTGTATGGAAATGGTTGTTCACTTTAACAATATAAACTGTAGTGTGGGACGGGGGTATCCTTTTGTGAGTTCACTCACAGTTCTAGTTTGGCAGAGGACCATCGGGAGATTTATAATATTTTTCTCCAGATGATTTCAAAGTTGTTTGCTGCAAATTGTGGGGAAAAAAACCGGACTAGGGTTATGTTCCTTGTATGGTTTCATATTTCTGATCACAAAGTGTTGAAACTTTGTAAAGAATGTGCAAAACAGAAACAAAGTAATGACATATTAATGCTAAGCTTTAGGGATGTAAAACAATATTAGATATCATTATCTAATGAATGAGATAAATATTCTGACAAAATGTCAAACTGCTGAAGCAAAAAATGCAGCCTCTAGTGTTAACAAGACTTTTTCACCTGACATGACCCATATTCGAATTTAACCTACATAACATCAAGACAAACATTCTGATAAAGTTTCAATATGCTCAAGATAAAAATTTGGCCTCCAGAGTGTTAACAAGATTTCCCTTCAAATTTACCTTTTGACCTAGTTTTTGACCTCAAATGGCCCAGTTTCGAACTTGTCCAAGATTTGATGGAGATGTATGTTCTGATAAACTTTAATGAAGATAGGATGCAAAATGTAGTGTTATTAAGGCAATTGTTAACGACGCACAGACGCCGGACAAAATGTCACATTGAGCGCTTTGTGCACAGGTGAGCTAAAAATGATGTGTGTTAAACATCAGAATAATATATAGTATCTCAAAATTAAAACAAAATGTTGGATTATTGTACTTTTGACATTTTACAACCACTTGGGTATCTAAACAAAATCTTAATTGACTGCTATCAGGTCAACTCTTTGTCAGTCTGTGTTTCAATTGCATGGAAGTACACTATACACTATGTCTGTGACAAAAACCTTTGGAGTGGGCTCAACATGTTGCCTGTGGGCATCTAGTTAATGAAGAGTTTAACAAATTATGGCAAAAGGAGAAATTGCTCTTTATGAGAAATTACTCCTCATGCCGCAATGTTTTCAGAAGTCGTCTGCAGCAAAGGCTACTAAATGTGTCTAGTGCCTACATTTGGGTATAGGTTTACAAGCAGGCAGGGTAGGTAAGAAGAAGAAAGTTGGTAATGTTACTATACTTTCATTTTATTGCATTCTATGAGTGGCATTATAATATACTGTACACTTTAATTGGAATTGATCTGTTAAAGTGGTGTAGGTCTTACTAACCCTTTTTCCTGAAACTGATGAAATTCATCCCCTTTTCGGCAGATACAGTTTGAAAACATTGTTGGAAAAGGAGAAATTGCCCAAGATGAGCAATTTTTTCCTTTTCACACAATATTTAAACTATCTAAATCTAGCATTAAATTTCCTGGGCATTAACATTTTATTTTCATTGGATATTTTAACCATTTCACACATACAGCAAAATCTTCAGCAGACAACTTTGAAAACAGCTTGGCAACAATTTGTAAAAAAATTCTGTAAAGGAGAGATTAATAATTGAATAGTGTTGAAAATATCGCGGCAACGGGAGGAATTGCCATTTATGAGCAATTTCTCCCTCTGCCACAATATTTTCAGAAGTCATCTGCTGCAGATGGGTCAAAATGCATCTACAAGTAGGAAAGGGGTAAAGAAGACAACACCATTTCCACGTTATCATGTATAGATAGCCTTAACTCTTTCCCTCATATAGACGCTTTCTAACGCCTCTGCAGCAGACAGCTTTTTGAAAACATAGTGACAAAAGAAGAAATTGCTCAATCTGAGCAATTTCTCCTTTTGCCACAATGATTTCCATTTCTTTTAGTCATTGGTTATCCATTCAATTATAGAGATTTTCTATTTTCTGACAAAATATGTTCAAAGTCGTCTGCTGCAGAATTGCCATATGGGGAAAGGGTTTAGTTCAAATAAATCCTTTTCCATCTATCAGACATGTTTTGCCTCATCTGCAGTAATTTCATCATGACCAATTTCTCCTTTTTGCCACAATATTTTAAAAATTCCTCAGCAACAGATGCATTAAAATCGTCTGCAAATGGGAAACAGTTAAAAGTTGTTGTAACGATAGCTAAAACCATAAAGAATCAAACACTGTACTGACATTATTACATGTATGTAAATATCGTGAATAATACAACCTTTTGGTAAACTAATTTTACCTCATTTCTCCAAATCAATCGGGTTAAAACCCTGCCCCATGCATACTTGCTGTTCTTAACACTTCCCTCATACAGACACTTTCTGATGCTTCTGCAGCAGATGACTTTTGAAAACAATGTGACAAAAAGAGAAATTGCTCAAAACAAGCAATTTCTCCTTTGGTCACAATGATTTCAACTTCATTCAATAATCTTACATTACAATACAGAACATTTTCATAGTTTTGCCTAGAGGTCATCTTCCTCCAATCTTTTGTATGTGGGAAAGGATTAAGCTAGGGAAATTGATTGTTTCTCCTCCGAAGAATGTTTTAGTTCATGTTTGGAGAAAGGGATAAAACCAATTTACAATACACATATACTATATACACCTATCATCTAACAGATCACAGGCTTTATTAACACTATTCCCATGTATTGCAAAAAAAAAAAAAAAGGTTGCACCAAACAAGCAGCCCATAGAAAGCGTTCATGAGTTTCAAATACTTAATGAGAACCTAAACGAGGACCACATTTTTTGGGCGCGTTTGACAAAAGTCACTGTGATATGCGTCATTCACCAATGGGCTAACAGGCAATTAGAAAAACAGCCAGTGGCTTGGAAAGTATGTTGTGTGGAGTATTGTTGTGAGAAAGCCAGGAAAAGCATGAGTAGGTGAACTGGCCGCAGTGATGTGACTGAAATCTTAGTGGCCCATAGGAGAAATTGCTGATTATGAGCAAATTCTTCTTCTTCGACAATGTTTTCAAAATGTGTCTGCTGCTTTTTAGCAAGGAAATTGAAAACATTGTAGAAAAGAAATAAATCCCTTATAAAACTGTAGATCTGAAGCTGGTCCTTAACCCTTTCCCTCATATAGATGCTTTCTGACGCCTCTGCAGCAGACAGCTTTTTGAAAACATAGTGACAAAAGAAGAAATTGCTCAAAACGAGAAATTTCTCCGTTTGACACAATGTTTTCTACTTTTAGTCATAGGTTATCCATTCAATTATAGAGATTTTCAATTTTTTGACAAAATAAGTTCAAAGTCGTCTGCTGCAGAATTGTCGTATGAGGAAAGCGTTAACCCTTTCCCGCTTGTAGACGCTTCATAACTCAACTGCAGCAGACGACGTTTGAAAACATTGTGGCAAAAGGATTTATAAACAACTCACAATCAATCAGCAATTTCTCCTTTTGTTCCCTCATTTATAAAGAATTTCCCTATGTTGAACAAAATGTTTTCTAAGTCGTCTGCTTTGTTGTATGTGGGAAAGGGTTAACTGCTAGAGCTGATTTTTGTGAAGTCTGCGCATCAACACTGTCTGACCGAGCTCTAGTCTATTGGTTGTCCCACTCAACATTTATATCTTGAAATTCATGAATTGCCTATGATCTCTTCCAAATGCAAAGCTGGACAAGTCCATTATAATAACAGCATCTAAAGGGCATCCTCGGTACCCAGGCTATTCATAAAATACATGATATAGAGGATATTTGTTCGTTTTGAGTGGATATGGAATATATCTCATCGAGAAGTGATACAATTGAATATTTTATATATATAACGTGTGTAGTATAATATGACCAGAAACTAGGAAAATGACGTCATACCTATATCACTCACAGTGTGGGTGATATGGATTATATCTCACTGATAGAACTCAGTATCTCATCGTTTAGCATTAAATGAAATCATATATTTTATGAATAGCCTGGGTACCGAGGATGCTAAAGGGTTGATAGGTATAAACATTAATAGCAACAAATTAAAAAATATAAATGGAATAAATGCATTTTAATTCAGAAAAGGGTCGTTCAATGTGAATATTTACAACATGTACACACAATAACATTAGTAACAACACATGTTGACCATTTAACACTTTTTCTGACACTATTGACACCATTAGACGCATCTGCAGCAAACAACTTTTGAAAAAATTGTGCCAAAAAGTGGAAATTGCTCATCTCCTTTTGCCACAATGTTTCAACTATATTCAATAGTTACAATTTCATTAATAGAGATTTTTTTAAGTTTTTGCTAAGATGCTTTAAAAGGTGTTTGCTTCAGATTTGTTGTTATCTTGTGTGACTTTCATGTTCCAAATTATGAGCATTTTCTCCTATTGCCACAATGTTTTCAAGTATGGACGGCTTTTTGAAAACATAGTGACAAAAGAAGAAATTGCACAAAACGTGCAATTTCTCCTTTTGCCACAATGTTTTCCACTTTTATTCATAGGTCATCCATTCAATTATAGAGATTTTCTATTTTTGACAAAATCAGTTCAAAGTCGTCTGCTGCAGAATTGTCAAATGAGGGAAATGGTTAAACCTTTTCCACATACAGACACATTTTGATGCTTTTGCCAAAATGTTTTCAAGTATATTTAACAATTACACTTTCTTTAATAGAGATGTGTTTAGAAGTATTAACTTTATGCTTTTAAAGGCATCTGCGGCAGATTTGTTGTTTGTGGGAAAGGATCGATTATCTTGTGTGATTTTTGAGTCACTGACTTGGCCGGGGAACACATAGGGATCACTATTCCTTCAGAGACTGTCGCGTTTCCACTTACTCTTGATATATTGGCAGGTTCACGGTGAGCAATTTCTCCTTTTGTCACAATATTTTCAACTATGTTCTTTTGAATTACTTTTATTTAAAGACATTTCTGATATATAGGCCTGCATTTGACTTTGGAAAACATTGTTGCCAAAGGTGAAATTGCTCATCAACTTTTAGTCATTGGTTATTCATTCAATTCACAAGATTTTCAATTTTTTGACAAAATATGTTCAAAGCCGTCTGCTGCAGATTTCTTGTATATGGGAAGGGTTAATCGTCTGCTGCAGATTTCTTGTATATGGGAAGGGTTAATCGTCTGCTGCAGATTTCTTGTATGTGGGAAGGGTTAATAGTCTGCTGCAGATTTCTTGTATGTGGGAATGGTGAAGTATTTTCATCTTTTCAGACAATCTGCACAAAGAAGCTAGGTACTAATTTGACGGTATGTAATTTCCCAACATACAAAGAAATTGCTGCAGACAAAACTCCATAAATAAAAGTCAAATTATTGATTAAGAGTTGAAAACATTTTGGCAAAAGCATCAAAATGTGTCTGTATGTGGAAAAGGTTTAACCCTTTCCCTCATTTGACAATTCTGCAGCAGACGACTTTGAACGTGTTTTGTCAGATGGATAACCTATGACTAAAAGTGGAAAACATTGTGGCAAAAGGAGAAATTGCACGTTCTGTGCAATTTCTTCTTTTGTCACTATGTTTTCAAAACGCCGTCTGCTTTAACCCTTTCCCTCATTTGACAATTCTGCAGCAGACGACTTTGAACTGATTTTGTCAAAAATAGAAAATCTCTATAATTGAATGGATAACCTATGACTAAAAGTGGTAAACATTGTGGCAAAAGGAGAAATTTCTCGTTTTGAGAAATTTCTTCTTTTGTCACTATGTTTTCAAAAAGCCGTCTGCTGCAGAGGCGTCAGAAAAACCACCTAATCTACATGAAGCCTTTGACAGCAAGTTTTAACTTGACACAGATCTACCTCTACTGCTCTAGTATATCACATACACGTATTCTAGTGAATCTGCTCTACTTTGATAATGATATTTGATAAAATCTCTTCAACAACAACAACAACGACATTACGGTAACACATAGACCATCCAGACCCTCACCACGCTCTCCCTCCTACACACTCATTTTGACACATCTACAGCACACGACTTGAAAATATTGTGGCAAAAGGAGAAATTGCTCATCATGAGCAATTTCTCCTTATGCCAAAATGTTTCCATCTCTATTCAATAGTTGCTCTTTTACTTATAGAGATTTTCCATCGTTTAGGCTGGATGTTTTCAAAGTCGTCTGCTGCAGATTCTTGTATGTGGGAAAGGTTTAACCCACTACTTCACATGGCTTTTCATAGGTCGTCTGCTTTACAATCATCAAACGAACAATTTCACCAATCTAGAAAACTGAAAGGATTATATTGATAAAGAGTTGAAAATATTGCAATAAACGGTGAAATTACTCGTTTTGAGTAATTTCACATTTTATTGCAATGTTTTCAAAAGCCATCTGCAACAGCAGTCGTTGAATGTCATCTGTGTGAAGTAATGGGTTAACCCTTTCCCTTATATAGACGCTTTCTGAAGCCTTTGCAGCAGACAGCATTTTGAAAACATAGGGACAAAAGAAGAAATTGCTCAAATCGAGCAATTTCTCCTTTTGCCACAATGGTTTCCACTTTTAATCATAGGTTATCCATTCAATTATAGAGATATTCTATTTTTTGACAAAATATGTTCAAAGCCGTCAGATGCAGAATTGTCGTATGAGGGAAGATTAAAACAGGTTAATAGGTTCTAAATCAAGGGCTTGGCATGAAACGGTTGTAACTAAAAACCTATTTTGAAAACCATGGTTTAGGGGCAATTTTGACCCCTTTGTAAACAATGCAAATTTAGGTGCAATTGCTCAGAACGAGCAATGACACCTAAATTTCCATTTTTTACCAAGAACAATAATTTAACGCTTATAATGACTGTATGGCGAGGTGAATAACCTTGGTAAAAAAAATACCTATTTTAGTTACAACAGTTTCACGCCAAGCCCTCGAAATGCTCTCCCACATACATCAAATCTGCAGCAGACTACAATTTTTGCCTGTGTTCTAATTCTTTACTACAAATACGTTCAATGTGGAAGTTCATTGTAATCATATATTCTGCATTGTGATCAAAACATAAAGTGAACAGAGAACAAAAACAACAATGTAGGATATTACATATCACTTTGTCGTTGTAATACTAGTGGAATAAATATGTACATTTCTTATAATCATTCACTAGATACAACATTCATAGTCGTCCATTTGAAGACATCGGACTGTTCAAGGAATCTATAGTAGCCACATATATAACATGCCACAATGGGTCTTAATAGTATTTACCCTTTCCCACATACAGGGAGCTTTCCGAGGCCTCTGAAGCAGATGACTCTTTAATCCTTTCCCTCATATAGACGCTTTCTGACGCCTCTGCAGCAGACGGCTATTTGAAAACATAGTGCAACAAAACGTGCAATTTCTCCTTTTGCCACAATGTTTTCCACTTTTAGTCATAGGTTATGCATTCAATTATAGAGATTTTCTATTTTTTGACAAAACATGTTTCAAGTCGTCTGCTGCAGAATTGTCATATGAGGGAAAGGGTTAAGTTTTGAAACCATTGCAGCAATAGGAGAAATTACTCATAATAAGCAATTTCTTATTTTACCACAAAATTTTCAACAACAAAAATCCAGATGTTTTCATGTTTTTGGCCCATCCTATTCTCACATACAATAAGTGGCAGAGAAAATATCTAGATTTTAAAGTAGGGGGTGCGTCTTATAGTCGAGGGCGACTTATAACCGAGTATATACGGTAGGCAAAAATACGGAAAATCTTAAAAAAATGAAAGTATAATTACTGAATAGAGTTGAAAACATTGAGGCAATTCCTTATTTTGACACAATGTTTGGAAAAATTGTCGGCTGCAGTTGCCCTACGCCATGTAGGAAGGGGGTTAAAGTGAAAGCACAACAAATAATAAACCAGGTAAAAGTGAATCCTACGTGTCATCCTGCTAGGACGTGTGACACAAAAAGATGAACGGTACTTTTAACCCTTTTTTATATACAGACACTTTCTGACACTGACACCTCTGCAGCAGACGACTTTGGAAAACATTTTAGCAAACAGAGAAATTTGATCACAATGAGCAGTTTATCCATTTGCCACCATGTTTTCGACTTTATTCAATAGTTTTATTTATAGAGAGTTTCCATATGTTTGACTAAATATCTCCCAACGTGGTCTGCTGCAGATTTGATGTATGTGGGAAAGGGTTAACACTAAACCCTTTCTTTGATATAGACAAGATTAGACTTCTGCATCTTAACTTTTGAAAATATTGGTTGAAATTCAAAAATTGCATGTAAGAAGTAATTTCTATTGTTTCCCACTTATATCTTAAACCCTGTATCAAAATGACTTTTCAAATACTTGAGATGTTATTAGGTTTTATTACCAACAGGTGTCAAAGTAAATGACTTAACAAGAAAACAATTACACACAATATCCTGAAACTCAATAAAATATAACAAAACAAGATGTGTTTGTGAAACACTGATGCCCCCCAATGGCAACATCTAGGTCAAAGGTCAAGGTCGCAAGGTATACACATGTGAAATATGGTAGCCTTACCTGTTATTGTTCAAAAGTAGTGGGGAAGGTTAAAAAAAAAATTGAGAATGGCAACATCTAGGTCGCAAGGTCAAAAATGTTGGTACTGACAGAAAGGTCATGTCACAAGGAATACACATGTGAAATATGGTAGCCGTATCTGTTATGGTTCAAAAGTAATGGCCAAGGTTAAAGTTTTTTTTCGAGAATGGCAACATCTAGGTCAAAGGTCAAGGTCGCTAGGTCAAAATTGTTGGTACTGACAGAAAGGTCATGTCACAAGGAATACACATGTGAAATATGGTAGCCGTACCTGTTATGGTTCAAAAGAAGTGATCAAGGTTAAATTTGTTTTCGAGAATGGCAACATCTAGGTCAAAGGTCAAGGTCGCAAGGTCAAAACTGTTGGTACTGACAGAAAGGTCATGTCACAAGGAATACACATGTGAAATATGGTAGCCGTACCTGTTATGGTTCAAAAGAAGTGGTCAAGGTTAAAAGTTTTTTTCGTGCAGACAGGCCAAAAACTACATCTAGGTCAAAGGTCAAGGTCGTCAGGTCAAAAATGTTGGTACTGACAAAAAGGTCATGTCACAAGGAATACACATGTGAAATATGGTAGCCGTATCTGTTATGGTTCAAAAGTAATGGACAAGGTTAAAGTTTTTTTCGGGAATGGCAACATCTAGGTCAAAGGTCAAGGTCGCAAGGTCAAAAATGTTGGTACTGACAGAAAGGTCATGTCACAAGGAATACACATGTGAAATTTGGTAGCCGTACCTGTTATGGTTCAAAAGTAATGGCCAAGGTTAAAGTTTTTTTTGTGCAGACAGACAGACCAACAGACAGACCAAAAACTATATGCCCCCCGAATCGGAGATTCCGTGGGGGCATAAAAAGCACTTAATGCCAACAAAATACATAACAAAAAAGCACTTAATGCCAACAAAATACATAACAACAAATTAACCCCTTCCCACATACAGACACCTTCATAAGCCTCTGCAGCAGATTACTCTTTAAAACAATGTGACAAAAGGAAACAGTTCTCGAAATGAGCAATTTCTACTTTTTGCCACACTGTTTTCAATTAAATTTTCATTTATAGCTTTATAGGAATTCCCCACATTTGTGCAAAGATTTATCAAATGAGTCTGGTATAAAAATTGTTGTAGCTGAGAATGAGTTAATAAATGACTAAACTAAACTTGAATTACAATGTCAACCAATTTTAAGGTTGTCTGCTTTGGAAAAAAACTGATGAAAATGAAAGAATCCTTACAACATAATTTTATTTAAATTTATACCATTTCCAACATTATTTCAGTTATACCCTAGGTAAACAAACTAGTACTAGGTTAGGCAATGTGCCTTGCCAAAAAGCGCTCCACCAGCGGGGACCTTTCAATATACAGTAGAAATCATTGTCGGAAAAGGAGAAACTGCTCAGGTGGCAGCAGACGACTTTGAAAAGATTTTGTAAATTATGGAAATTTCTATGAATGAAAGAACAATTATTCAATTAACCCTTTCCATCATATGGACAATTCTGCAGCAGATGACTTTGAACATACTTTGTCAAAAAATGAAAAACCTCTTTAATTGAATGGAATACCTAATGACTAAAAGTGGAAAACATTGTGGCAAAAGGAGAAATTGCTTGTTTTGAGCAATTTCTAACTTTGTCACCATGTTTTCAAAAAGCTGTCTGTTGCAGAGGCGTCAGAAAACATCTATATGAGGGAAAGGGTTAAGTTTAAAGCTTATTATGAGCAATTTCTCATTTTTCCAGAACATTTTCAAAAGTGATCTGCTGTTGAATCGTCTGTGTGTGGGGTAAATATACATGTGCACCTTGTAGAGTATAAATAAGTCTCATGTAACCAAATTCCAAGTTTTTGTTTTGATGATGGGCTATAAACATGCATAATAGCTATATTCATTGCATATGAAGGGATGGATATTTACAGATAGAAATTGATATTTCTTTTTTATACAAAACTGTTTGCTGGAAAGTTGAATTGGATTTGTTGTTTAACCCTTTCCCTCATACGACAATTCTGCAGCAGACGACTTTGAATATTCTTTGTCAAAAATAGAAAATCTCTATAATTGAATGGATAACCTATGACTAAAAGTGGAAAACATTGTGGCAAAAGGAGAAATTGCACGTTCTGTGCAATTTCTTCTTTTGTCACTATGTTTTCAAAAAGCTGTCTATGACTTAAAGTGGAAATCAATGTCATCATGAGCAATTTCACCTTTGGCCACAATGTTTTTAAAAGTTGTCAGCTGCTATTGCGTCAAAATGCGTCTGCATGTGGGAAACGGTTAAATGGGAGCAATTTTTCCATTTCAAACACTTTTATTCAAGTCACTTGCTGCAGAGACATCAAAAGTTGTCTGTATCAGGTTAAAGGTTAATATATACCCTGGACATTGAGAAATCTGTTCATCTTGTTTTCAAGAAATTGATCCTGTTCCCATAATGTTCTCAAAGTTATGTCAGCTTCAAAGGTGACAACCAGAGAGATAAAACTACAACCCATAATGATAAGACATTTTTTTTTTTCTGGTACATTTTGGAATGTTGATAAACTTTTTTTATAACAATGAAATTGCATCGATCAATTTATCACAATTTCCAATTAGATCCTTAAATAACCCTTTACCGCTGACTTTCTTCTGGCACCTACAGAGGTCCCAATAAGAAGGGGGTATTCAGCTCTGTTTCCCCACAATTTCTCTCTTATCCTTTAAAGCAAACCCTATGTTGTGGATACTCAAAAGAATCGACTCACTGAGGAGAATAATTTTTCGAAGCTAAAACATAACGACGGACTGATGGCGGACAGTGATCAATGATCATAATAGATCACATTGAGCCTTTGGCTCAGGTGATCTAAAAATAACAAAGTGTAATGTTCTCAAAAATAGAAAAGTTGAACTTCCAGTTTTATTAGAACCAGGTCAAATGTGCTATTTTTAGAATATTACACTGCTCTATTTCGGTTGGGGGTTCTGTGATATGCCAAAAATGGCTCATAAACTTTTTCTTTAATAATAATTATTTTAACTATAATGTATCACACAAGATAAATTATATATTATTAATACAGATCATTACACTCAACAGAAAACATTTTGCATATTAAACAACTGGTTTTGCAAACAAAATGTATCATGATAAACCTCGCCTCGTAACATGATTATCATATGATATATATGAATTACCTCCCTTTAAGAATGTACAACATACAATTACATGTGTTTTTATGTCATAATCTCACAATAAAACTATCTAACTACTTTCATTCTAAAAGTTCTAAGTATGTGAGAGGAACTTTGCCCTTTTCTCGCCCTTTCTCTGCCATCATCCAATCAGGGTCCATATTGGGTAACTTGTATACTGTTATTAGCTGGAATAAAAAGGAAAAGAAAAATTCAGTTACCATTTTTCTGTGGTATTATTCAACAGTTTTGACCTACGGTAATCCTGACCTTTTAGGAAAATATGCAAAATATAAAGACACCCAGTCTAATTTTGAGGTTATCATGCATTTCATTGAATAAGTGATTTACATATTTTGAATTAATTAATTCTGAAGATAGATTGATTGTTTGGTGTTTTACGCAGCATTCAACAATTCTAATTATATCACAGCATTTCCTGGGTAAGTTACCAGTACTACTAGTCCATTTATCCTGACACCAGCCAGTCACTACACCACCGCATAAGTTAATTTGAAGACAGTATAATTATGCCAGTCATAATAATAAAAATGTATAACCCTCATGACATAAATATTTTGCATAAACCTTTCCCACCTGTAGACACATTTTGACGAATCTGCAGTAGACAACTTTTGAAAACATTGTGACAAAAGGAGAAATTGCTCAAAAAGAGAAATTTCTCCTTTCAACTTTTTTCAGTAATTATACCTACAATAATAAGAGATTTTCCCTTTTTTGAGTAGACAAATTTAAAGTTGTCTGCTGCAGATTTGTTGTATGTGGGAAAAGGTCAGGATCAGGTCAATATTGTCAGGTAATACATTTATTCTCTTGATTTGATAGTGAAAGTTAATTTGTTAACTGTTAAGTTTTTGAAATTCATCACACAACAAATGCAGTTTTAAAGAAGACTAAAGCCATTATAATTCCAAAGACCATAAAGCAATTACAATTTAATCAAAATCTGCAATATTATACAGCATTTTTTAGAACTTAATTAATCATAATATTGAATTATCTTATAAATGTTTTAAAATAAATAATTCACATCTATAAATTGAATTAACTTATTTTGAAAGGAAGACAAATTTCTCACAATAAAACCCCCCACATGCTATACATATATACATGAAGAAAATTTGTCTTCATTAAATGATATTATGAATAATAATAATAAGTACATGTACATGAACTGAACTTGAAATTGACAGAAATAACTTAAAAGATAACTTTCCCAAAGTAAAATATAAAAGTAAAATACAGCAGATTCCCTAAAACATCAAACAAAGCCTGTTTTCCAAAACATGTTAAGCAATTAAGTTGACTTTGAATAAAGGATGATACTATGTATTAAAACTAGAAAAAAAAATGTTAAAAAACTATTTTTTTGAAAAGATATTCAATTTAAACAAGTAAGCAGGCAAATAAGTTTATATAACCCCTTCCCATACCCTGATGCGTTTTGGCATATGTGCAACAGACAGATGATGAACAATATCTTCTTGTGCCACAATGTTTTCAGCTCAAAAATAATTCATTTAGTTATAGAGATGTTCCATATTTTTCCAAGATGTTATCAAAGTTGTCTGCAGCAGAATTTCTGTTACAAGGTGGGAAAGAGTTAAAATTGTTATGATTCTGCAGTTCTGACTGGCTGAAAGGCTATTGATGCATAATCTACTGTTTCATGGTTTAAACATTCTGATGTTAACCCTTTCCCACAAATTGACGCCATTGCAGCAGACGACTATTTGAAAATTTTGTGACAAAAGAAGAAATTGCTCCAAATGAGCAATTTCTCCTTTTGTCGCAATGTTTTCAACTTTATTCGGTAATTATACTTGCATTTATAGATATTCCATATTTTGATATTGCTGTTTTCAAAGCCGTCTGCTGCAGATTTGTTGAATGTGGGAAACGTTTAAGAATATTCCAATATTGAGAATTTGTTATGACATTTTCACAGCTCTTTAGAATTTTTAGATTAGTTCTTTTAGAAATATCTTTCGATGTTGAACTTATCAGAATATGTTGGGAAAAGTCAGAAATTGCTCATCATTAAAAACTGTTTTTTTTCAATCTGAATCAATTTTTTTTATCATATATCTATTTGTAATTTTTCATCTCCTATTCTTCAGATGTTTTTAATTTGGATCAGAATTCAGATTTTCCATTTTCATTTGATCAAAAGCAACCCATTTCAGTTTTCAACCAATCAAAAGCAAGCCAAATCAGCTTTCAACCAATCAGCTTTGAGTACCTCATCTGCTAATAATGATAACTCTGATGGGTCAGCAGCGTCATAATCATATAGGACTCGTGCATGCTTTTTATCGGCAATAGGCGTGGAAGCTGTGACCTGGATTGAAGGCGGGGCGTTGAGTTGTGAGGGTGGAGTGGAATTGCTTCCGGTTTCCAGACCCAGGTTATTGGGGGTGGAGGAAGCCCCTGACCCTGGAACCACTGTAAAACTGAAAGGACATAAAAAAGGAACAGGAAACTGACATGCAGAACAGAAGGACAGCATAAAGAAGCAGCCAGCCAACTACCGATACAAGGACCGTAGATAAGAGGGATACACAACTCCCCTACTACACCAGGTACATAGTCAGATTGACCCAACACACTGATTGGTTGGTGTTTTATGCCATTTTCAACAATTTTTCACTGAATTTCCTGGGTAAGTTACCACCAGTACTTCTGGTCTATCTATCCTTATAGCAGCAGGTCAGGCGTAATGTTAACCCCACAAGCTAGGAGCGAAAAACAATTACTAAACATGTTAAAGTTCCAACACACTGCTCACTTGGACATGTGCGAGGTATAGCAACCAATCAAATTACAGCTTTTGAATAACCCTTTCCTACAAGCAGACGACTTTGGAAAACATTGTGGCCAAAGGTGAAATTGCTCATGATGAGTAACTTCTCCTTTGGCCACAATGTTTTCAACTTTTATTTAACAATTAAGCTATATTTTATGGAGATTTTTCAGGTTTTTGTCACTATGTTTTCAAAGTCGTCTGCTGCATATTTGTTGTATGTGGGAGTTCGAATCCCGGCTCGGCCAACTTTCTTTCCGACGTTTGACAAAAGTCAATGCGACATGCGTCATTCGTCTTCCACCAATAGGCTAAGTCTATGTGGAAAAGCAGCCAGTTGCTTAGAAATAATGTTGCATGAAGTACTGGTGATGGAAAACCAGGAAACACATGAGTAGGTGAACTGGCCGCAGTGATAATGACTGAGAAATTGTTAAAAACGGCGTTAAACCCCAATCAATCATGTATGTGGGAAAGGGTTAACACTCCTTTTGTTAGGACAATCTGAATACACAGTGGCATTCTTCTACCCTTATCTGGTTGAAATATCACATGGGGAAAGGAAATTGTCTATAACTCCACATTTTGTAGCAAATAAAACTTCAAAGTCATTAATGGCAAATGTACTAACCAGTAATATTGTGAAGGCTTAAACTTTCAACTTAAGTTGCTGATCGATTTAAAATTTGAAATGTTCTATATAATTTGAATAATGTTTGGATTCAAAATAGCTAGGTAATATTATACGATTTTTGAATTTCTACTATTTTTTCGTACCAAAATTTATCTGACTGTCCTCAATCAAAATGGATAAAACATTATATTATTATAATATTATGTTCTTTACTCAAATATTTCTTGACTCAAGCAGTACAAACACTTTCAGTTGCCTCTGCAAGAGACGACTTTTTAAAACATTGTGGAAAAAGGAGAAATTGCTTATGATGAGCAATTTCTTCTTTTGCCACTACAATGTTTTCAACTCTTTTGAATTATTGTCCTCATTTTATAGATTGTTCCCAACTTCCCATATTTTTGACTATGTCTCTTCAAAGTTGTCTATTGCAGTTTTGCTGTAATGTGTAAGAAAGGGTTTTAACTTTCATTTTTTTTTTAGTTTTACTTGCTGCAAATGTGTGGATGAGTAATATGTAAGGATATATATTAGCTACTTATCCCTCTTATCTACGCTTCAACCAATACTAATTTCATAAACAGTCAAACATGAGCTAAGACCACCTATGAATAGCAATTCATTAATAGTCTATAGCGACCATACTTTTAGCTTTCCAAATGCTCATTTTCTCTATAAATGACCCTGCAATTAAAGACAACCTGTGATCAAAGACCAGATTGTTCACTTCCCAAGGGTGGTCTTTTAACACAGGTTTGACTGTACATGTTTAGTAACCCCATCCCTCATACGACAATTCTGCAGCAGACGACTTTGAACATATTTTGTCAAAAAGTAGAAAATCTCTATAATTGAATGGATAACCTATGACTAAAAGTTGGAAACATTGTGGCAAAAGGAGAAATTGCTCGTTTTGAGCAATTTCTTCTTTTGTCACTATGTTTTGAAAAAGCCGTCTGCTGCAGAGGCAGAAGTAAGCGTCTGTATGAGGAAAAGGGTTAAATGGACACCTATACATGATATTCAATTGCATCTTGAGAACCCGATATATAAACCCCCTTTTCCCTCATACGTAAACATTTTCACACTTCTGCAGCAGACGACTCTTGATAACATTGTGACAAAACAAGAAATTGCTCATGATGAGCAATTTCTTTTTTTGGGACAATGGTTTAAACTGTACTATCATTCAAAGAGGTTTTTTATATTTTTGTCAAGATGCTTTCCAAGTCGTCTGCTTCAGGCTTGTTGTACGTGGAAAAGAGTTAATTTTGATATATTCTTGTAAATATATGTTCTAAAATCTGTATTGAACCTTCAAACACCATGTTGTGGGTTCTCAAAAGAATCCTCCTTCTTTGAGAACCTACAACATCGGGTTTTGTTTGATAATATGACTGGTTTTGTACGGAAAGAACCATTTAACTCCCATTATAAAAATAATTCTGTAAATCTCTTTTTCTGTTCATTAGCAATTAACTTACTATGAAACATTTCCAACAATTGGGATTTTGAAACATGATCAATTTCAAAACAGACTTGATACTCCAGTTATAACACAGTCAATTGTAAACCTCTTGAAATTCACATTCTTTTTCATCAATATTTGCCTATTAAGATATTGCATTGTATTACTTGAATGAAAGGGAATGTGAATTTATCAAAGATTTTGTCCATGAGAAATATCAATGTGGCTATGAAAAGCATAAGTCCAAACGATGATTAGCAAAAGATAATCTTTGATATCTCTGCATAAGACAACTTTAGACAACATCACGGAAAAGTGAGAAATAATTCAATACAAGCCAGTTTTGCTTTACTTCCATTTTTTTAAGTCTTTGGCATGACCTGACTGGGGATCGAACCTGCAACCTCCTGCACCCGAGGTAAATGCTTTAACACTACACCATCGAGGCATTATCTATGTATATTGAAGTCTGTGTCTTTATGTATATATATATATATATAAGATTGATCAGTCGGCCTACTTTTGATATTATATCATCCACGCTATAATTATCAAACATCCCCATGTCTTTTATTAACCCTTTCCCTCATACGACAATTCTGCAGCAGACGACTTTGAACATATTTTGTCAAAAAGTAGAGAATCTCTATAATTGAATGGATAAACTATGACTAAAAGTGGAAAACATTGTGTCAAAAGGAGAAATTGCTCGTTTTGAGCAATTTCTTCCTTTGTCACTATGTTTTCAAAAAGCTGTCTGCTGCAGCGGCGTCAGAAAGTGTCTATATGAGGGAAAGGGTTAATGCTGCTGAACTGGCATAAATGTATTTATTTACTTTCAATGATATTAATTCATAAAAATATCATCAGAAAAGGGATGGATATTGGAACATCAACAAAAATAGCCTTTAAAAATTGTTTCTGTTGTTTTCTTGTTTTCCTAGCAACAATAACACTTACTGTTGTGAATGCTGTTTTCAAAATATAAATATCGAAGAAACCCTTCTTTTACAAATATTTTGCCAATCAATGAAATAAATCCATTCCCTGGTACAGATTAAGATGTGCGGGGGGGAGGGGCTGTCTGGGGGGGGGGCCTATAATATAATATCAGGTATAACATTCAACTGTTTTTATTGCAAGTTTTTGTATTGTATTGTATTGTATTTGTATTCAAATATAAAGCGTTTCTTATAATGTGTTGGTGGAGGAGGATTGCCAATCAATTTAATATCTGTGATTTAAATCTTAGATTAATGATTAATTCTTCAGATGCATTTTGAAGTAAAATGCAACAAAAAAAGTACGCAGATGATATAATAATACAGCTGTTTCACGCAGTGAAAAACCCCATGCTTACACATTTCATTTTCAAATTTTGGGTCCTATTTTGCTCACCTGATAGAACTTCAATGGTTTTCAAAGTTTAACCCTTTCCCTCATATAGATGCCCTCTGACAACTCTGCAGCAGACGGCTTTTTGAAAACAAAGGGACAAAAGAAGAAATTGCTCAAAATGAGCAATTTCTCCTTTTGACACAATGTTTTCCACTTTTAGTCATAGGATATCCATTCAATTATAGAGATATTCTATTTTTTGACAAAATATGTTCAAAGTCGTCTGCTGCAGAATTGTCGTATGAGGGAAAGGATTAAGGAAAATAACCCCCCTTTCTGGTGGCCTTGTTTTTCAACGGATCAAAAGAGTCTGAACAACCTTGGTAGAGGGTCAGCCAAGGCACATTGGCAAAAACTAATTTCAAATCTGATTTATTCTTTTGGTCAAGAAGACTTTTAAAGTTTTTACTATACATGTAATGTTCAAGGAAAACAAGCCCTGTCCTATCTCGGCCATGTTTTCAAAGGTTCTGAGTAATTTGAACAAACTTGGTAGAAGGTCACCCAATGTATTTTTTGGCCGAATTTTGTTCAAACTTGGCCAGTACTTATGGACAATATTTTTTTTTTTGTATTCACTGTATACATATAAGGAAAAAAAGTCTCGTCCTCTGGTCGCCATGTTTTTCAACGGATTGGAATTGTTTGAACAAACCTGGTAAAGTGTCATCCTAGAAACAAATGTGCAAATTATTTTCAAATTAGGCCAGTATTGTTGGATAAGAGTTATTTCTTTCCATTGCCATGGTATGGCAACCCGAGTTTTCCATGGAATTAAATTATTTGAACAGTTTTGAAAGAGTACCATCTAAGTAACAATCCTATAAAATTATTTTGAAATTGGTTCCCTAGTTTGGGAGAAGTTTTTTGAAGTTTTTTGTTGTTGAAAATGTGAATGGACAGACCCTGATGGACAATGAATGTTCACAATAGCTGACCCTGCACTTCATGCTCCAGCGAGCTGAAAAGGTCAGTTTTACATAAAAATAAATTGTCTTCACTGGCCTATTAACCCTTTCCCTCATATAGACACTTTCTGATATTTTTGCAGCAGACAGCTTTTTGAAAACATAGTGACAAAAGAAGAAATTGCTCAAGACGAGCAATTTCTCCTTTTGCCACAATGTTTTCCACTTTTAGTCATAGGTGGTTATCCATTCAATTATAGAGATGTTCTATTTTTTGACAACATATGTTCAAAGTCGTCTGCTGCAGAATTGTCCTATGAGGAAAAGGGTTAAGTCACATGACAATGACAGCTGAATGTGCAGGAGCAATATCGTCCTTATCATCCAACATGGCAGACTGTTGGTTGATTCACATCTTTGCATATCAATTGTTGGGGCAAGATCTGCAGAACTCTGGATAAAACCCCAGCTCTGGCATGTCAAATAATCAATTAGGAAATAGCATGACAAAGCAAGACCGTACGATGTTGTGTGGGCTGGTTTGTGTTGGTATTACTCTCACACTCGTGATTGAAACCCATTAAACCCTTTCCCTCATACAACAAATCTGCAGCAGACGACTTCGAAAACGTCTGGGCAAAAGCACAGAAAATCCATTAGAATGAAAGAACAATAATTGAATTGAGTTGAAAATATGGTGACAGAAGAAATTACACATTTTGAGCAATTTCTTCTTATGTCACAACGTTTTCAAAAAAGCCATCTGCTGCAGAGGCGTCAGAAAGCGTCTATAATGAGGGAAAGGATTAATCTGCAGCAGGCAAATTTGAAAACATTGAGGTAAAAAGAGAAATTGTTCAAAATGAGAACATTGGGGCAAAATGAGATTGCTCGTAATGAGCAATTTCTTTTTTTCCCAAAATTTGTTTCACTATTCAATTATTACACTTTCAAAAATAGGGAGGGATTTCTCCTTTTGCCATAATGTTTATAACTCTGTTTGATAGTTCAACATTCATTTATAGATATATTTTGTCTAGATGTTTTGAAAGTCGTTTGCTACAAAATTGTTGTATGTTGGAAAGGGTTTATCTTTTCGCTGCAAGAACCTTTTCTAAGAAGCCTGTGCTACCAGTATAGAGCCATTTGACCACACTCCCTTTCCCTCGCATAGACGCTTTCTGACACCTATGCAGCAGACAGCTTTTTGAAAATGTAGTGACAAAAGAAGTATTTGCTCAAAACAAGCAAGCAATTTCTCCTTTTGCCACAATGTTTTCCACTTTTATTTATAGGATATCCATTCAATTATAGATTTTCCATTATTGAAAAAGTATTGTTCAAAGTCGTCTGCTGCAGAATTGTCGGATGAGAGAAAGGACAAGACTGTTGGCTGCACAACTCAACATTTTTATCTTGATATTCCTAGAATTGGCTGTGGACTCTCCAAAATGCAAACAAAAGGGCCATGATGGCCCTATATCGCTCACATGAGTAGGTGTTTTAGAGTCCTAATTTAATTGCTCTACAAAAATAAGAAAGAAGGTCAAAAAGTCATGGTGAAGGTCATCCAAAGACAATGATGATATTTGATTGTAAAAGATCACACTAAGGTCATGGTCACATGTTTATAAATCAATGTAAAGGACATGTGACAAATAACTTGTTCACAAGATCAATTATAACCATTTTCCCAATTTTAAAGGGCCATAATCCCATCATACATGAACGGATCTAGCTGGTTTTCAAAAGGAACCGAGCTCTCATGAATATCATAAACATCGGATAATAAATGAAGACTTTATCGTGTTCACAAGAAAGTGTGGACAGACGACGGACGAAAGGCGATCACAAAAGCTCACCTTGTCACTATGTGACAGGTGAGCTAAAAGCAGGACAAGTCCATTTGAAACATTGAGCATTGAAAGGCTAAAGCAATATTTGTGTGTATATTTCTTTCACTCTTTCCCAAGGTATGACTAATAGTGAAAGTAGGATTCAGACTACATTGAAACACGGGCAGATCTAGACATTCACTGCTCCCAGTATCTGAAGGTTCTCTTTTTGAATACATATTATTACTGAGGTAAGGAAGTTTTAAAGGTAATTTACTATATTTACTATATTATGTTTGAAATCATGTACAGATATATATCCATTGAAGTACAATATTGAGCTACACAGGCAAATCTATACATTTCTACATCAGAAACATTCAAAATTCCCGGAAATTGAATATCTTTTGACAATGTATATGAAAAGAAAAAAAAATAACAGCAAAAAAACAACCAAACTAAACACATTGAATTCAACAAAGCTAAAAACAGCCATTCGTGATTTTCTTATCTCCGATTTTACCAGAGCTCAGTACTGGCTGTACTGGTTCCCGTATTCATTATCATACTTGCTGTAATTCACGGGATTTGCTTGGGGCGGCTGGGCACCAGATCCCATATCTACTCCTGGAGCATCAGTCTCAGTGAAGCTTTTAAACAGCAGGAATATTAAATTACATTTTGTACTTGATTTTAAAGTTTGTTGGTCATTTTGAAAACTGAGTGTTTAACCCTGAAACCCCATTGATGGAAACTGAATAAGAAAGTCTGTCCCGCTTAACATTAGACCTCGGGGGGGAAAAAAAAATACTAAAAAAACTCATCCAGATATCCAGAAAAGAGGACAATTTTAACCCTTTCCCTCATACAGACACTTTCTGATGCCTCTGTAGCAGACAGCATTTTGAAAACATTGTGATAAAAGAAGAAATTGCTCAAAACAAGCAATTTCTCCTTTTGCCACAATGTTTTCCACTTTTAATCATAGGTTATCCATTTTATAGAGAGTTTCCATTTTTTTTATAAAATATGTCCAAAGTCGTCTGCTGCAGAATTGTCGTATGAGAGAAAGGGTTAACAGCAGAATAGGGTGTATGTCCTAGTTAACCTTTTCACATATGTGGACACATTTTGAAGGAACTTCAGCAGACGACAATTGCTCATAATGAGCTATTCCTGAAATTTTTACTTATTTTTGCTTTGATGTTTTTAAAGCTGCAGATTTGTTGTATGTGGGAAAGGATTAAAGTGACTTAACTAAAAGATCTGGTCTTGATTTCCCTAAATGTTTAAAAAAAAATGCTACCATTTATGATGTAAAAAGGCATGAAGATGGCACCATCACAAAACATGAGCTGTCATTTGAAGCATGCTTAACTATTCAATAAAGCTGGACAAATAAAAGAAAACTTTCATTAAAATAATTGTTAATCCTTTCTCACATCCGCAGCAAATCATTTTGAAAACATCTTCACAAATTGTCGGAAAAGCTCTACAAATGAAAGCAATTACTTTTTAATTAAATTGAAAAACATTTTGGCAAAAGGAGAAATTTCTCATTATGAATATGAGCAATTTCTTTCTTTGACATAATGCGTTTAAAAGTCGTCTGCTGAAGACCATCTTGACATATCTACAGCAAACATTGCCATAATTGGGTCAAAATGCATCTGCACGCGGGAAAGGATCAAGTACAACTACTATGACCCACAAGTGACCTTGACCATGGACATAAGATGTCCCTAACCTATATATGGCCTCCATACGTCAGGCTTCATCATCAGGCTTAGTTTCGTCATCATTGGGGCTGTAGTTGCGAAGATATATGCATGAAAATCTGCTTGCAATAGAACATTTACTAAATGATAATGTTTTCTTCAAAGCAGATTTAATGTAATCCTTTCTCATAACATAAAAAGGTTACTTTTTACTCAGGTTTAAGTTTTATTCAACCTTTTCCAACATAAGGATGCTTTCTGATGCCTCTGCAGCATAAAAAGCAATTTGATATTTTGACACTATTGTTTTCAAATTCATTAAATAGTTCTTCTTTCATTTGACAAACTTTTGGCTGGACATTTTCATTTTTTTTTTAATATTCTTGAAAACATCATTACAACATAATGAACAAAAAGAACCCTACCATAAATAATTTTTATAAACACCTTTTCAGTCCCCAAAACAAAAGAAACCCAATAAATTATTCATGAACCCAAAAGCCAAAAGGTGTAGAGTAAATGTTTCAAACCTCTTAGATCTTGCGAACCACCATTCACCTGATTATCCTTTCCCACATACTGTGAATCTGCAGCAGACGACTTTGAAAACATGGAGGCTAATACATGAAAAGGTTCTATATATTGAATGTTTAATTATTGAAAACAGTTGATAACATTGTGGCTAAAAGAGATATTGTACTTCAGGTCCAGATAAGAAGGAGTCAGCTAATTTACCCACAATATCTCTCATATCATCCAACCAAACCCTATGATGTGGGTACTCAAAAGAATCGCCTCAGTGAGACGATTCTTTTGAGTACCCACAACATAGGGTTAGAGAGTAAAATAAGGATTTTAGAACGTACAAAATTCCCCTTTATCTAGAGCTCTGATTCTTTATGTTTCAAAAGTCATCTGCTGCAGAGGTGTCATAAGGCGTCTGTATGAGGGAAAGGAATAATCTATTTTTAGAGTTGTCCGCTTTGAAAAATATCTTTGGCAAAAAATCAGGACAACTGCTTACATAATTTTTATACAGCTGAAAACATTGTTTGAAAAGGAGAAATTTGCTCCGTTTCCAACAATCTTTTTTGGGCAGCACAGACCGCAAGTGTCATCTGTATCAAGGAAAAGGGAAGACCCTTTACTGAACAGACACATTTTGGTGGCAACAGAGCAAATCAATTCATGAAAACATTGTGGGAAAAGAAGAAATTGCTGGCCATGTCTTCTTCTTTCACAATACTTTTGCTAACTACCAGTATCTAAAACCATGCTTCTGTTGTCTAGATTTTTTCACTTTGGAAGACTCTTAACCTGGTTATATCAGGTAATGGGTGTTTAACCAAGTCATTCAGAGGTCCAAATAAAGAGGGGTTATTCAGCTCTTCTCCTCACAATTTCTCTATTATGAATAAAGCAAAGCCTATGTTGTGGGTACTCAAAAGAATCGTCTCAGTGAGACTATTCTTTTGAGTACCCGCAACATAGGGTTAGAGGGTCAAATAATGATTTTAGAACATGCAAAACCCTTTCCCTCATACGACAATTCTGCAGCAGACGACTTTGAACATAATTTGTCTAAAAATAGAAAATCTCTAGAATTAAATGGATAACCTATGACTAGAAGTGGAAAACATTGTGGCAAAAGGAGAAATTGCTCGTTTTGAGTAATTTCTTCTTTAGTCACTTTGTTTTCAAAAAGCCGTCTGCTAAAGAGACGTCAGAAGGGTCTATATGAGGGAACGGGTTAAATAGAGCTGTGAGTCATACTTTTCGGAAGAATCTTCTTCATGTTTCAAACGCATTAGTTCAGAAAAGGCCTCCATAAATTTAGTACCGTTATCACCTGTACTGAAACATAATGTGATGAGGTTTGGTTTATTGGGGGGTTTTACGCCGTTTTCAACATTATTTCAGTTATATCCCGGCGACAGTTCACTTATTCATGATCCCTGGGTACACAAACCAGTACTAGGCTAGGAAATGTGCTTTTCCCAAGGACACTCCACCATGACCGTTGTGCTGCGACTGGGGATCGAAACCCGGGACGCCCAGTTTCGAATCCCCGATGCTAACCACTTGACCACGGCGGATTCCTTAATGTGTTGAGGATGCCATGAGAAACTCCAGCTTCTTGTTACACAGTCTGAGAGGCATCCACCGTGGTCACATGGTTAGGCGTTAACACTTTCCCACATACAACAAATCTGCAGCAGACGACTTTTTAATTGTATAAGAAAAACATATGAAAAATCTCTACAAATGAAAGGATATTTTGTTAATAGAGTTGAAAACTTTGTGACAAAAGGAGAAATTGCTCATTATGAGCAATTTTTCCTTTTGCCACAATGTTTGCAAAAGTCGTCTGCTGCAGGTGTCAGAAAGCGTCTGTAAGTGGGAAAGGGTTAAATTAATTAAGAGAGATTGTCTAAGACGCCATGTTGAAATGCCCTTGGTAATTAATTTATGAACTGATTCATTAATTGATTCAGGTTTCAGTCAAATCAAGGCCTTCATGACCCCCCCCCCCCCCCCCCCCCCCCCCCCAAAAAAAAATACATGATTCATAAATTGAATGGATTCACGCATAATCTAGTAAACTGATGTACCGGTATTTAACCCTTTCCCTAATAAGAGATTTCTGCAGCAGACGACTTTGAACATAGTTTGGCAAACAATAGAAAATCTCTGTAATTGAATGGATAAGCTATGACTAAAAGTGGAAAACATTGTGGCAAAAGGAGAAATTGCTCGTTTTGCAATTTCTTCTTTTGTCACTATGTTTTTAAAAAGTCGTCTGCTGCAGAGGTGTCAAAAAGCGTCTATTTGAGGGAAAGGGTTAAAAATCATTTGGCATGAATCACGCAATATCTGATTCTTCAATACATTTAAAAGCCATCTTATGCCATAACACCGAGGTTTTTTTTTTTTACAATTTTCAAAAACAGCATTATGTGTTAGCGTTTTTTTTTTTAGTTGAACAGCTGAAATTTGATTGGCAGATTTATTCCCATTAGCCTTACGCTAACCCTTTCCCAAGTACAAAATATCTGCTTTCTGCCGCCTCTGTTGCAGACGGCTTTTTGAAAACATGGCAACAAAAGAAGAAATTGCTCAAAACGAGCAATTTCTCCTTTTTGCCACAATGTTTTTAACTCTATTTAATTATTGTACCTTCATTTAAAAGGAGTTTTCAATTTGTTTGTGGGTAGACGCAGCAGATTTCAGGTATATGGGAAAGGTTTTAAACTGACAGTTAACTCTAATGAATATTAGTCTTCAACCCAAAACTGTTAACCACGTGCAGACTCATTTTGACATATCAGCAGCAGACAACATTTAAAAACATTGTGGCAACATGAGAAATTGTTTATGATGTACAGTTTCTACTTCTGCAACAATGTTTTCAACTCTATCCAATATATAACCTTTTCATTAGTCGAGACTTTCGATCTTTTTGCCATGTTGTTTTCAAATTCGTCTGATTTAATGTATGTATGTATGTATGTATGTAGTTTGCAAACTAAACATCTGCTATTGGTAATAAATGTTGTGAAAATAAAATCTAAGTTTATTCCAAAATCCAGATGTATTTAAATTAAATCTCATAAAGATTGACACACCATCTATTTAATTGCTATAAATTTAACCCTTTCCCTCATACGACAATTCTGCAGTTGACGACTTTGGACATATTTTGTTAAAAAATAGAAAATTCTCTATAATTGAATTGATAACCTATGACTAAAAGTGGAAAACATTGTGTCAAAAGGAGAAATTGCTTGTTTCGTCACTATGTTTTCAAAACCGTCAGCTTCAGAAAGGTTCTATATGTGGGAAAGGGTTAATTGCTATAAATTTAAGAAAACTTCAGTAATACAATCTTCATAAGAAACATAACTCGAAAAACCAACTAAAACGCTTTATACAAGTCATGTCACAATAAAAAAAAAAGACATCAGCAGATTTTAAGAATAACCCTTTCCAATATACAATGTCTCCTACTCTGAGGTTCATAATGAGAAATACCTTAACCCTTTCCCTCATATAGACGCTTTCTGACGCCTCTGCAGCAGACAGCTTTTTGAAAACATAGTGAGAAAAGAAGAAATTGCTCAAAACGAGCAATTTCTCCTTTTGACACAATGTTTTCCACTTTTAGTCATAGGTTATCCATTCAATTATGGAGATTTTCTATTTTATGACAAAAAAAATTCATTTCATTTGTTTTCATTTAACCTTTCCCCACTAGCTGTGACATTATATTTGTACACATTGTAGCAAAAGAAGAAATTGCTCATAAGGAGCAATTTCTCCTCTTGCCACAATGTTTCTAACTCTATTCCATTATTATAAATTCATTGAGATATTCAAAAATTTAAAAAAAAAAACCTGGATATTTGTTATAGTCATCTACTGCAGATTTGATGTACATGTATATGGAAAGGGTTAATTCTCATTATAATATGGGTAGGGGATTGAGTCTGTATAATCAAGATACATGTACATGTTTTAATGCATTTATATAAATGGATTTGTATATAATCTGACTATGTGGTAGTTAGCTTGCAATCTATTTAACCCTAAATCCTACGGCAGATGACTTTGAAACCATTTAGGGGAAAAATATTGAAAATTTGTATAAATGAAAACATATTTTTGCCACAATATTTTAAAATGTCGTCAACTGCAGATTAGTCAAAATGTTACTGCAAATGGAAAGGGTTAATAAAATATTAATGACCCAAGCGTCAAATACCCATTATTGTTGTTTTTTCCACGCTTTCTGACGCCTCTGCAGCAGACGGCGTTTTGAAAACATAGTGACAAAAGAAGAAATTGCACAAAACGTGCAATTTCTCCTTTTGCCACAATGTTTTCCACTTTTTGTCATAGGTTATCCATTCAAATATGGAGATATTCTATTTTTTGACAAAACATGTTCAAAGTCGTCTGCTGCAGCATTGTTCTATGAAGGAAAGGGTTAATTAATATCAACATTTTTATAATTGTGCACTTTGAATACATCTGACGAAGTAATTGTAATACCAGGAAAATTTGAAGTAGGCTTTTGATATGAATATAAAAACATTGTGGGAAAAGGAGAAAAATATCATTTTTAAAATTTCTCTTTTATCCCGTGTTTTCTGCTAAACATGCCTTTACAATTCTCTGTATCTAAACATGTTTTTCATTTTTGAAGAGTACATGAGAGGCATATCAGGGGAGATAATTTAAGCATCAAAGTGAGGATATTTACCTGCCCAGTTGTTTTTGTAGATCTGTCATGTATTGCTGGCATTGTGCATGGAACGTCATCTGAGCTTCAATGAAGTCGTTCAAACATCGCAGATGGTGAGCCTAGAAAAAACACAAGTTTCAAAGATCATTTATCTATAGGTCTCCTAAAATAGTGGTCATAAGCATTAAAATAAACTACATTATCGAGTAGTAAATGAATATTTAGACATCAGAAAATAATTACACACTTCTCAACTGACTGCTCATGACAAAGTCATGGGTGAAAAGGACGAAAATAAATACGTCAGGAACTGAGGTAGAATACGAAGTTGGAATGAACAACTTGCACTAAAATTAACTTTGTTAACCCTTTCCCTCATATAGACGCTTTCAGACGCCTCTGTAGCAGACGGCTATTTGAAAACATAGTGACAAAAGAAGAAATTGCACAAAACGTGCAATTTCTCCTTTTGCCACAATGTTTTCCACTTTTAGTTAGGTTATCCATTCAATTATAGAGGCTTTCTACTTTTTGACAAAATATGTTCACATGTGTTCACAGTTTCTCAACAATATCACGGTGACCGGTTCACATATCCAACTTACAACAATTCTGAAGCAGACGACTTTAAACACATAGTGACAAAAACCTTACAAATCTCCATAAACGATAGCTTAATTGTTAAACTAGAATGGAGTGCTCCCCGGAGCATGTGTGTCATAAAATCATAATTAATCATAAAAAAATATTTTGATTATCCCCCTTTTGTGGACCCATCACAAAAATTGATATAAACATTTGTCAGAAGTTTCAATCCAATCCTTTGAGCAGAAAAAAGGTAATTTGAAAATTTAAATTTTTGACAGAAAAGGGGCAATAACTCTTGATATAAAAAAAATATTTGGATTATCCCCCTTTTGTGGACCAATCACACACATTGATATAAACATTTGTCAGAAGTTTCAATGTAATCCTTTGAGTAGAAAAAAAGTTATTTGAAAACGTGACGAAAAAGTGTGACGACAGACAGACAGACGCCGGACAAAAAAAAAAGTTTCCCTGCTGCAGATTTGCTGTATGTGGAGTCTTCTGCTGCAGATTTGTTGTATGTGCAGTCTTCTGCTGCAGTTATGTTGTATGTGCAGTCTTCTGCTGCAGTTATGTTGTATGTGCAGTCTTCTGCTGCAGTTATGTTGTATGTGCAGTTGTCTGCTGCAGATTTGTTGTATGTGCAGTCATTTGCTGCAGATTTGTTGTATGTGCAGTCATCTGCTGCAGATTTGCTGCAGATTTGCTGTATGTGGGAAAGCATTTTGTTTCTCCCGATAAGTCCAACATTTCGTGACTTACATGTGTACTAGTAATACCCTCTAACAGTGACTTACATGTGTACTAGTAATACCCTCTAACAGTGACTTACATGTGTACTAGTAATACCCTCTAACAGTAGTTTAGTGATCTCGGCCTGTCTATCAAACTCAGCCTGGGCTTGTCTCAAGTCTGCTTCAGCCTGGAAAATACAAAACAAAGTGTCATGAATTAATAATACTATTATGATATTCATATGTTTAGCATTTCTTTTTATTTTCCTTCTGGTAAGAAAGTCAAAATATACATTCTACTGTAACAAAGGTAAACATAGAGCTAGATGAGTGTTTTAAGGGGCTAAACTCCATATGATAAGATAACGAAAATTTGCTATTACCTTGTTGTTTTTGCATACGCTGACTCATGTTCTACATTATATGCAAATTATTAATATTGCGGAGATTTTTCGTTATTTTTCATCGTAAAATCTACTGGGTATGTATACCCAGTAAATCTAAAAAAAAAATCGCTGTATATTTATCACGTGATCCTTACAATCGTTTTCAAATTGTTGCACATGGGTATTATCTAATAACGCTGTAAACATAGAAGATAGGTCCCAAAAAATATGAAAGCCAGAAAAAGTGTCATGATAATAACAGCTGTATCTACTGCTAAAAAGCAAGCTGTTGACAAACAATGGACGACAGATGGACTGACGGATAGTTGGACAAAACAATATCACAGTACTGTTGCTCACCTAGCGCACCATGTGATCAGGTGAGCCAACAATTCTGACTAAAAAATCATAAGATAGTCCCTTAAACCCTTAATATAGTGCTACAACCATTTTGTTGCATGAATGTAGTCCATGAAATGGCTGAATGACGTTTTTCCCCAATGCTGAAATAAACGTCCTAAATGGAACAGCGACTATTAAATCACAGACAACACGAATAACTTACTTTAGCTATCACGTCATCCTGGAAGCAGCATTAGGGAAGAAATAAAACTTGTATCATAATGGGTTCTATTCAGACTGTAGGGAATCTTAATGCCTCTAAAGCAGACGGCTTTTTGAAAACATAGTGACAAAAGAAGAAATTGCACAAAACGTGCAATTTCTCCTTTTGCCACAATGTTTTCCACTTTTAGTCGTAGGTTATCCATTCAATTATGGAGATTTTCTATCTTTTGACAAAATACGTTCAAAGTCGTCTGCTGCAGAATTGTCGTATGAGGGAAAGGGTTAAACCTTACCCATATGTGTCAAGTCTACAATATCTCTTGATATATATCACTGTTTCCTGGGGGTAACTACCAGTACTATCAGTATACAGTTATTTAGTGGGTATTTAATCATTTATGTAACAGTCAAAACTGTTTCAAGAGGTGCAGGGGATGACTTTTTAACTGTTGCCCCCGACGACTATAGGCCCGAGAGCAACAGTTCAGAATGTCCTTCCCTGACACCGAGGGACAACAGTTTTGACTGTTACACAAATACTCATTAAATAACTCGTTTTATTACCTTATCCAATAGTATTGTTTAAAAAGTAAAAAAAGACCAATATTCGTGAACCAAAAAGAATCGCTTAACCAATGCTGCAAATTACAGACTTTTAATGATATGCCCTTTATATTTAGAATCGAGCAACAAACAATGGCGTAAATGCACGCGCATAATGTTGACCGGTCAACAGTAAAAAACATTGTAATATTCCCAATTTCCTAAGAAATAGTCAAAAATGGTTAATTAACATTTATAAAGTGCATCAGGTAATAATATTATTTATCCACACACAGATGCATCAGCCGTTGTGCAATCCCAGCAACCCCGAGCACTTAGGAATTAGGGAGCCGTAACCCTTTAACCCTTTCCCTCATACAGCAATTCTGCAGCAGACGACTTTGAACGTATTTTGTCAAAAATTAGAAAATCGCCATAATTGAATGGATAACCTATGACAAAAAAGTGGAAAACATTGTGGCAAAAGAGGAAATTGCACGTTTTGTGCAATTTCTTCTTTTGTCACTATGTTTTCAAAAAGCTGTCTGCTGCAGAGGCGTCAGAAAGCGTCTATATGAGGGAAAGGGTTAACTACCATTTTTGAAGTCTTTTGTATGGCTTTGACAATAGAAACCAAACACTGATCTTGCACTGGTGCCCGAGGCGGAAGAGCCATCGGCTATGGTACAGAACACAATCCCAGCTACCAAGGGAATAACAGTTTTTGATTGTTAACTAAATTACCATGAAATAACTATTTCATTACTTGATCATATGTCACTTTAAACCAAGTGTAAAGAACCATAATTAATTTGATTTTACTTTTACAAAATACTTTATTTTATAAGAAACACAGGCTAAACATTTAGTATCATCAGAAAGCTTCAGGGCAACAGTTTAACCCAAGTCCGATCAATCTATTTTGGGTAATGCACCAAAAAATTATACATTTGAATCAAGAAATAATAAATGCTGTTTAATCCAAGATGCAGACATCTTTTGAAATATCTGCAGCAGACAACTTTTTAAAACATTGTGGCAAATGGAAAAATTTGTCATAAATAGCAATTTCTCCATTTGCCGCAATGTTTTATATTAATATTCAATAATTATACTTAGCATTTACAGAGATTTAAAATATATTTGCTGTGATGTTTTCAAAAAAATCTGCTGAATTGAAGAATCGTCAAATAAAAAATTTGGGAATGGATTAATAGCAATACAATAATCATGACTGTGAAATTATCACATAAATGAACCATGTTTTTAGGTAAAGTTATAGAAGTCAATAAAATAAACTGTACATAAAGTGACTTCATGTGAAAAATAGATGTGTATGTACATTGTTCAAAAACAAATTCATTATTAAAATTAACTCCAAAGCAAGAAACCTTGGCATCACATAAGAAAATGTGCTAAAACTTAAAAAATTCCCACATACAATAAATCTGCTGCATAAAAATGTAAAATCATCTAGGAAAATATGGAAAATATCTATAAATTAGAGCATAGTAATTCATCGGTGTAGAAAACATGACAAAAGTGCATTATTGCTCACCATGAGTATTATCTTTTTATCTCATGTTTTCAAAAGCCGTCTGTTGCAGATGCATCAAAACCAGGCTGCAGGCGGGAAAGGGAGGGTTAACAGTGTTTGCAGCAGAAGACTTTGAAAACAATTTAAGAAAAGCAGTAAATGCTCATATTGAGCAATTTTGCATGTTCCTACAAAGTTTTCTACAAGATTCTTGAATCATTCTTTCATTTATAGACATTACCCATTTATTCCCATAAATGTTTTCAAAGTGGTCTGCTACAGATTTCTTGAAAATTGGATAAGTGATCAAGATAACCCTTTCCCTCATATCGCAGACGGCTTTTTGAAAACAGTGACAAAAGAAGAAATTGCTCAAAACGAGCAATTTCTCCTTTTGACACAATGTTTTCCACTCTAAGTCATAGGTTATCCATTCAATAATAGAAATTTTCTATTTTTAGACAAAATATGTTCAAAGTCGTCTGCTGCAGAATTGTCGTATGAGGGGAAGGGATAAAGTGTAAGAACTGTAATCGATTCAAAATTGTGGTAAAAAATAAGTTAACCCTTTCCCTCATATAGACGCTTTCTGACGCCTCTGCAGCAGACGGCTTTTTGAAAACATAGTGACAAAAGAAGAAATTGCACAAAACGTGCAATTTCTCCTTTTGCCACAATGTTTTCCACTTTTTGTCATAGGTTATCCATTCAATTATGGAGATTTTCTATGTTTTGAAAAAATACATTCAAAGTCGTCTGCTGCAGAATTGTCTCATGAGGGAAAGGGTTAACATTAACCCACTTAATAATTTAACCCTTTCCCACATGCAATAAATGTGCAACAGACAACTATGAAAATATCTTGATAAAGATATGGAAAATTTTATTTATGAAAGAATAATTATCGACGACTTGAAACATTGTCATAAAGGGGAAATTGCTTATTAAAAGCAAATTTGCCTTTCTCCACAATGTTTTTAAAAGTTGCCTGCTGCAGATGTGTCAAAATGCTTCTCCTAGCGGGAAAAGATTAACAAATAAATTCTGTGTGATAGCTTACAAATTGTAGAATATCAAGAAATTTCAAATCATTAGTAACTAGAAATATCACTGAAGGTGATGAATACCCCCAGCTGGTGCCTGACAATATACATATGTATGAGAAATTCAAGGGGTCATAACTCATTTAAAAATAATTCCAGTGCAACACGCGGACAATATGCACAACTAGGCTTGGTATCAATCATTCTTGTGAAGTTATATTGAATTCTGACCAAGGGTTGCTGAGAAATAGTGTTCACAAGAAATGTCCATAGACCAACGGAGCGACAAACCGACAGACAAGCGTGACTCCTATATAGCCCCCACATACTATGTATCTGGGGGTATTATAATTTACCTAAACTACTAGTTATCTTACACAACAAATGTTGGAAGGAACACATGGGTGGCCTGCCTATATATTCCAGTAAGTGAAGAGCATGGCTGAGAAGTGACCCACACCTATGTGTCTTCCTGCCAAGGGAGGCAACACAAAAATATTTAAGCTCATTGTTAATTCATTGAGTAAATGATTTACGGACAATAAAGTACACAACATAGTACAAGTGACTAGCTTAATTAAGCAACAACACAAAGTCATTCCTGTAAATAAAAGGTTTCTGTTAACCCTTTCCCACATATAACAAATCCGCAGTTGACGACTTTGAAAACAAAAAACGTGAAAAATCTATTTTAATGAAAGTTTATTATTGGGAAAAAGTTGAAAAGCAATGTGACAAAAGGAAAATATAGTTTTTCCACAATGTTTTCAAATTGCATATCTGCTGCTAATGTATCAAGATGTGTCTGCATGAGAGAAAGGATTTACCCTTTCAATCCTCATACGACAAATTCTGAAGCAGACGACTTCGAACATATTTTTGTCAAAAAATAGAAAATCTCTACAATTGAATGGATAACCTATGACTAAAAGTGAAAAAACAATGTGTCAAAAGGAGAAATTGCTCGTTCTGAGCAATTTCTTCTTTTGCCACGTACTATGTTTTAATAAAGCCGTCTGCTGCAGAGGCATCAGAAAGCGTCTATATAAGGGAAAGGGTTGAACATGTGTGACATTCATCTTAGAAAATTACAGAGTAAATTCAGACAAGAAATAAAAAGTCTCCAACCATCCTTATACATACTTCAAACGTCTTAACTTCTTCCTACATGCTTTTAAAACATGGCAAACGGAGAAATTCTCAAGATGTGCTATTTCTCCTTTTGCCACAATGTTTATCAATGTATTCAATAACTATATTTTCTTTTTTTCCTGCACTTGTTATTGAAAGAGGATACAACAACTTCCTGAAGAAGGCTGTAAGGCTAAAAGCTTGAAAACTTAATTTTGTAATAGTTATTAGAATAGAAGTTTTCAATATTTATTGCTCAGAGGTTTCCAAAGTTTTCTTCAGATTTGTCAAAGTGGTAAGATGGTAAAACAGCAGATGACATTTGGAAAGCCAATAATCAAATTCAAGTAAGTGTTTACGACAATTTCAATTCTGAAACTGGTATAAATTGTACCATGAAATGGCTTAATTACAGCATTTCAATAAAATTGCTTTCTTTTAAATTTATGTCTGTAATTTTCTCTCTTATTCCAACAAAGGAACAAATAAACAAAAGAAAATAAACATTTCTAACCTAAAATAATTCAGCTGTAGACAAGAGGCGTAATTCATGTTCTTAACCCTTTTCCATAGCGTTTCCTTCCGCGACCTTTGAAAACATTGTGAAGAAAAAAGAAATTGCTCATCATGAGCAATTTATCCTTTGGCCACTATGTTTTCACTTATAGAGATTTTTCTACATTTTTTGCCTTGGTGTTTTCAAAGTCGTGTGCTGCAGATTTGTTGTATGTGCCACACATTAAAATCCTTATTTGAACTTCAAACCCTATGGTGTAGGTACTTAATATAATCTCACTGAGACAATTATATTGAGTACTGAACCTAATTCCCACATTTAACGAATCTGCAGCAGACAACTTTGAAAATCTCTAGGCAAAAAGCAGAAAATCTCTAAAAATTAAAGTATAACTGTGTCAAGAGGAGAAATTTACTGGTAATGTTTTCGAAAGCCGTCTGCTGCAAATACGGCATCTACATGTGCGAAAGGGTTAATTAACCCTTTCCCTCATATAGACACTTTCTGATGCCTCTGCAGCAGACAGCTTTTTGAAAACATAGTGACAAAAGAAGAAATTGCTCAAAACGAGCAATTTCTCCTTTTGCCACAATGTTTTCAACTTTTAGTCATAGGTTATCCGTTCTATTATAGAGATTTTCCTTTTGTTTGACAAAATATGTTCAAAGTCGTCTGCTGCAGAATTGTCGTATGAGGGAAAGGGTTAATTAATAGAATTATAATATCCTCGTTATCTAGGCTTCTATGACAACAATTTGTGGGGTCTGAATGGTTGGAAAAACTTTCTTCATGCATATGACATATTAGCTGAAAGGTCAAGGCCACAAAGTTCACATGTTCAGGTTGTATTTATTCATATATACATGTATTACATAAATTTCGAAGATATATAGAATTATATTGAAAATCATAATTTCCTTGAGAGAAATAATTCCCATGGGCTGTTATCATTTGCACAGATAATGGAAAACGATGACATATAAAGCCAAACCTGTGCTTAAGACCACCTTTGTGTAGTAATTCCCTGTCTATAGCAACAACACTTTTAATTTCCTAATTAATAATTTCATGCTGAAATGGCCCTGCAATTAAAGACCACCTGTGAACAGAGACCAGATTGTTTTCTTCCCATGGGTGGTCTTTAAACACAGGTTGGACTGTATATATCTTCAACACCTCAATCGCTCAACATATTTGAGTCATAATAGTGACATAAACTATTACTTGGGTGCAGAATTCCAATAAAAAATGTACATTTGTACATAAACTCTAAATTGGGCTTAACGCCATTTAATAACTACAAGCATGGATATTTTGAAGAAGAAAAAATACAGTCTGTGATCTTTGTGACCTTGTTGCTAAGCAACAGTTGCTATGGCAGTGATAGAATATACCCTACCCACCTCTAACGCAGCATAGGGATTATCCTTGGGTAGGGTGGAAGCCTGGGGGCTCTAACAGAGATAAAGAGGTTCAACACACGATTAAAGAAGACACTTAAACATCATAAAGCAGTAACAATCATTTAAGTACCTAGAGAAAACACTAAACAACAAACCTGAAAGTATCATATCGCTATGGCAATATTTGCTGGCCATGGATATTTTATATATTATTTTCCCATCAGTACCATTGGCTGATAGCATCTATAACCCTTTCCAAAATGCATTAAATCTTCAGCAGTCGACTAAAAAACGTCTCGTTAAAATTGTAGAAATCTTCTGACGAAGATCTGTTACATGTGAGAAAGGGTTAACCCTTACCCTCATACGACAATTCTGCAGCGGACGATTTTGAACATATTTTGTCAAAAAATGGAAAATCTCAATATTGACTATGACTAAAAGTGGAAAACATTGTGGCAAAAGGAGAAATTGCTTGTTTTGAGCAATTTCTTCTTTTGTCACTATGTTTTCAAAAAGCTGTCTGCTGCAGAGGCTTCAAAAAGCATCTACATGTGAGAAAGGGTTGAATATATTGTAATAGGTACATGTATATTTTGGACAAGGTATCCTTGGCTTGTGAAGATGCTCTAAGCTTTGGCTACCGGTATTAATTATACAAACAGCAAGTTAGTGGGGCAAAACTTATTGCTTTTCATAACAAACAATATCTCGGATTCAATAATACATGAGAAGCTATCTATCCGCAAGACCTGTCCATTTTGTTTGTTTACAAGCATGTAAATAAAACTCAAGATAGAACTCCATTATAGAAACTTCATTGAAAAATAAATTCTCTTTCACTTTCTCTCAAAGATGTCTTACCATAACCATTTTTCTCTTCATAGAGTCAATAACATTGATTTATTCCATTCAAGGCTTTTTGTCCAACTTATGTAAAGAAGGAAATGAGCTTGATAAATTCAACAACATATCAATCTTAGGCTTGCCACTTTTGGTTGAATGTTTGGTGTTTTACGCCGCTTTCAACAATTTTTCATTTCCTGGGTAAGCTCCCTGTACTACCGACACCAGCCAGTCAGTCGTTAGTGTAACCCTGCAAACCTGAGCGACAAGGAGGGCAGCCATAACTACTATTGTTAACCCTTTCCCTCATACGGCAATTCTGCAGCAGACGACTTTGAACCTATTTTGTCAAAACATAGAAAATCTCCATAATTGAATGGATAACCTATGACAGAAAGCGTCTATATGCGGGAAAGCGTCTTTCGTATGACCCAGACAGGGATTGAACCCACGACCTCCTGCACCCGAGGCGGACGCTCTACCACTACACCATAAAAGGCGGTATTCGCTACTTATGAATTTAATCTTTTTAACCAAACATAATTGATGTTTGGGTCCGAAAGAGAAGTTCTTATTATGTAATAATTATCCCACATACAGACTCACTTTGAAACATCTTCTCGAAACCACTTTGAAAAACATTTTAGCAAATGGTGAAATTGTTCATAATGAGCATTTCTTTCTTTTACCACAATGATCTCATCCCAATTCAACACTTATACATTCATTTAAAGAGATTTTCCCTCATACAACAATTCTGCAGCAGACGACTTTGAACGTATTTTGTCAGATGGATAACCTATGACTATGAGTGGAAAACATTGTGACAAAAGGAGAAATTGCACGTTCTGTGCAATTTCTTCTTTTGTCACTATGTTTTCAAAACGCCGTCTGCTTTAACCCTTTCCCTCATACGACAATTCTGCAGCAGACGACTTTTAACGTATTTTGTCAGATGGATAACCTATGACTAAAAGTGGAAAACATTGTGACAAAAGGAGAAATTGCACGTTCTGTGCAATTTCTTCTTTTGTCACTATGTTTTCAAAATGCCGTCTGCTTTAACCCTTTCCCTCATACGACAATTCTGCAGCAGACGACTTTGAATGTATTTTGACAAAACATAGAAAATCTCCATAATTGAATGGATAACCTATGACAAAAAGTGGAAAACATTGTGGCAAAAGGAGAAATTGCACGTTTTGTGCAATTTCATCTTTTGTCACTATGTTTTCAAAAAGCCGTCCGTCTGCATTAACTCTTTCCCTCATACGACAATTCTGCAGCAGACGACTTTGAATGTATTTTGACAAAACATAGAAAATCTCCATAATTGAATGGATAACCTATGACAAAAAGTGGAAAACATTGTGGCAAAAGGAGAAATTGCATGTTTTGTGCAATTTCATCTTTTGTCACTATGTTTTCAAAAAGCCGTCTGCTGCAGAGGCGTCAGAAAGCGTCTATATGAGGGAAAGGGTTAAAGAGATTTTTCATAGGTTTGCCTAGAGATGTTTTCAATTTGTCTGCTGCGAATATGTTGTATATAGGAACGGGTTATACCGTACACCTTGAAGTTGTGTTGAGTTAGAATGGAAATACCTTTCCAAATTACATTCCAGAATTCATTCTTGATCAATGGAGCAGTTACTAATCATGCTATGTTATCCAAAAACTCAAAACCCACTCGCAAGACAAATGAAAGTCAAAGATTCAATCCAAAACACCCATAGAAGCCAAGAAACAAGGCACAGCTGCAAAACCAAGTTTTCAGGGAAAAACTTTGACCTTGAACTGGGCAACTCGATTATCAATTCCAAGCTAGCATTCTAGAAGCTTGTGCCACCAGTATCTGGCTCTACTAACTGTTTGGCATCCCAATTGTCCAAAAGCTGTTCTTGTACATGTAATTAACCCTTTCCCTCATATAGACGCTTTCTGACGCCTCTGCTACAGACGGCTTTTTGAAAACATAGTGACAAAAGAAGAAATTGCTCAAAACGAGCAATTTCTCCTTTTGCCATAATGTTTTCCACTTTCAGTCATAGGTTATCCATTCAATTATAGAGATTTTCTATTTTTTGACAAAATATGTTCAAAGTCGTCTGCTGCATAATTGTCATAAAAGGAGAAATTGCTCTTCTTGAGCTAGCTATTTCGTCACTATGTTTTCAAAAAGGGTTAAAGTTAGTTCAATGGGAAAAGGAACAAGTTGGCTTTTGTTACCAATGTAGATCTAGATTAGTCCATGCGTCCTTCCCCCCCCCCCCCCAAGGACGGATTCAGATATAATTATGAAGAAGTTAGTCCTATGTTAGTCACCCTGTTAACCCTTTCCCTCATATAGAGGCTTTCTGACGTCTCTGCAGCAGACGGCTTTTTGAAAACATGTCGACAAAAGAAGAAATTGCTCAAAATGAGCAGTTTCTCCTTTTGTCACCATGTTTTCAATTCTATTCAATAAATGTACTTTAATTTAAGGGCGTTTCCAAAGTCGTCTGCTGCGGATTTGCTGTATGTGGGAAAGGGTTAAAGGCAGGCGACACAACAAAGTGAACAACAGGCATGGCAGGGCATAGCATGGCAGATCTCATTCCATAACATTCTCTCATTCATGAATAACTTACAGCAATAGAGTCCTAAACACACACAATTTAGATGAAGAATAAGAATTAAAATAAGATTATCTTTTTAAAAAAATATGTCGTTGGTTCCCGGTTTACTCTTTCCCACCTGCAGGCACATTTTGGCAACAGCAAATGACTTTAAATTCATTGTTGAAAAAGAAGAAACTGCCCATATCGAGCAATTTCTCCTTTTGCCACAATGTTTTCAACTCCATTCAATAATTATTCTTTCAATTCTAGGGATGATCCATTAGTTTTTTCTAAATATTTTCAAATGTGTCTGCTGCAGTTTTGCTGTATGTGGGAAAGGGGATTAACCCTTTTCCCTCATACGACAATTCTGCAGACGACGACTTTGAACCTATTTGGTCAAAAATAGAAAATCTCTATAATTGAATGGATAACCTATGACTAAAAGTGGAAAATATTGTGGCAAAAGGAAAAATTGCTCATTTTGAGCAATTTCTTCTTTTGTTACTATGTTTTCAAAAGCCGTCTGCTGCAGAGGCGTCAGAAAGCGTCTATATGAGGGAAAAGGTTAAACATGTAGAATACGGACAGCTGAAAACAAAAATTTCTAAAAAGTTCTCAAAATACATAGATATATAGAACTTCACACGGTCACAAACAAAAGCACATCAGAAAATATAGAATTTTACATATCAAACCTGGAAATCCTATCAATAGAATATTTACCATTTTTTTTAAAATCACAATAATTGAAACAAAAACAACACTTTGATTTAGTGTTACTTAAACAAGAGGCCCAAGAGGGCCAGTATCGCTCCACGGCCATAAGGCAAAAATAAAATCTCCAAACAGCCCTGCCCCGTGGTGGCTATTTTTTTTACCAACCACCATGGCTTAAAGGAATCTTGTAGAGCGTCACCAAAGGAATGTTTCTGCAAAATTATTTGAAAATATGCCTGACACTTTCGGAGGAGAAGATTTTTTAAGTTTTCACTATGGTCATATAAGTCAAAATAGCCCCGCCCTCTGGCGGCCATGTTTTTCGACCAATCAACATGGCTTGAAGGAATCTGATAGAGGGTCACCCAATGAACATTTCTACAAAATTATTTGAAAATCGGCTGAACACTTTCGGAGAAGAAGATGTTTTAAGTTTTCACTATAGCTATATAACGCAAAAAAGCCCCGCCCCCTGGCGGCCATGTTTTTCGCCCAATCAACATTTCTTGAAGGAATCTAATTAAGGTTCACACAAGGAACATTTCTACAAAATTATTTGAAAATCGGCCTGACACTTTTGGAGGAGAAGATTTTTTAAGTTTGTGACGGCCATGTTTTTTTACCAATCAACATGGCTTGAAGGAATCTGATAGAGGGTCACCCACGATCATTTCTACATAATTATTTGAAAATCTGCTGAACACTTTTTGAGAAGAAGATTATTTAAGTTTTCACTATAGCTATATAAGGCAAAAAAGCCCCGCCCCCTGGCGGCCATGTTTTTCGCCCAATCAAAACTTCTTGAAGGAATCTAATAAAGGGTCACCCAAGGAACATTCTACAAAATTATTTGAAAATCGGCCTGACACTTTCGGAGAAGATTTTTTAAGTTCTCACTATATTTTTCTTTCGGTTGCCATGGAAACCAGAATTTTGAATGGATAAAAAAAAATTGAAGGAATTTAGTCGAGGACATTGAGAGGATGCTTCCCATGAAGTTTCAACCAAATTGGCCAAGTGGTTAGGATGAAGAAGTCGTTTAAAGGCAAAAGTTAACGCACGCACGCACGTACGCACGCACGCACGCACGCACGACGGACAATTCGCCATGACATAAGCTCGACTGGCTTTCAGCCAGTGGAGCTAAAAACGAGACATCTTTTGCTGCCTTTGAAGCAATCTCCCTTTTTTCCACAATATTTTCAACTGTGGAATACATTACAACAGTAATCATACTTCCAAAACTATTAAGCTGTAATAATGCTACTTTCAATGAAAAGTTGTGTCATTGATAAATAACTTGCATGGAATTATCACATAATAATGACAAAATCTGAAATTACATCTCTTTTCAAACTTTGTTTCATCTGTTTACTTGATATGAAACTTTCAGAGTCGCCTGCTTAAAACAAATGTCAAAAAATTGTAAAACCTATAAAACCAGAAGAATAAATTTGACAAATAGATGAAAACACTGTGTACAAAGAAGTAATTTGTAAATTTGAGCAAATTTCTCCTTTTAAAACAATGTTTTAAAAATATTCTGCTGCAGACGTGTAAACAAATTTTTGGTTAAAAGGCCAAGAGTTGACCTTACGAAGAGTCTGCAAAAAAGTTAAATAATTGGCCACAGGATTCACGAATAAAACACGAATATAGATCTCAAAGAAGGCTACGAGTTGACCTTACGAAGAGCCTGCAAAAAAGGTTAAATAATTGGCCACAGGATTCACGAATAAAACACGAATATAGATCTCGAAGAAGCTCACAAGAGGGGAGATACACATGTACATCATGACATCTAAAAACAAACGAGAATGAAAGCAGTTGCCATGGCAACCAACATGCGGACCCACCTCCATTTTGGCATAAGGATTGTTTGCAGGCATTGGTGTACCACCCTTGGAACGTGTGTGAGATAAACGATAAAATATTTATTTTCATATTTATTTATTTTCATTCATTTTTATGGTTGAAAGCTGTCTCAAACAAGATTGTTTGATTGATTGAATGGGGTTTAACGCCATTTTCAACAATTTCTCATTCATATCACGGCGGTCAATTAACCTACCCATGCCTGTCATGGCGTTCTGACACCAGAACTCCACACCACATACTGTCCAAACAACTGGCTGCTTTATCACATAGACTGTTAGCCTATTGGTGCAAAACGAATAACGCATGTCACAGTGGTTTTTGTGAAACATCTGAAAGAATGTTCGGGATCGAGGATTCTAACAGAGATGACAGAGAAGTGATCCGTATGTGTCACCCTGCGTCTCGGTGAAGCAAAATATTAAGATCTTCCCCATTCTTTCTCTTTTCCACATTGTTTCAACTGCGAACTCCACAAATGTCTTTTTTTTTGCAACATATGTTGTCTGCTTCATATTTGTTTACCCTTTTCCAACCTATAGACATTTTTGTCTACTCAAATTAATGGAAAAACTCAATAATTGTAGGTATAACAATTGAAGAAATGTTGAAAACGTTGTGGCATATATATATAGACATATTTTTACACAAGTGCAGCAAAAGACTTTTGAAAACATTATGGCAAAAGGAGAAATTGCTCAAAACAAGCAATTTCTACTTTTGTCACAATGTTTTGGGACTTTTTTTCTGTAATAATACCGTCATTTATGGAGATATTCAATATTTTTTACTTAATGTCTTCAAAGCTGTGTGCTGCAGATTTGCTGTATCTGGGAAAGATTTCACTGAAAACAGATATAGCTGAGATCAGCTTACAATGTGGAGCATACTCATTAGGCTATGTAGAAATGCAACCACAGGACATGAATGCCTACACTCATTATGTTCAAAATTTGACATTCATCAAGGGCCATAACTCTAATATTACTAAACTGAAGCAAATACCATTTCCCAGGCACCAAGCATTCCCAAAAGCTTACATGTTAGTATGGCATATATCCTAATTAGAGATTTTGATAGGGAATAAAACTAGCCCTTTCCCGAAAATTATTTATCTTGACAACCAAATCCTACGTTGTCAGTACTCAAATGAGTACCCATAATATATAGTTAACTCTTTCTCAATTGTAGACACTTTCTGAAACCTCTGCAGCAACTCGTTTTTGAAAACATTGTGGCAAAGAACGAAATTGATCATAATGAGCAATTTCTTCTTTCCCAGTGTTTTCAAGTCTTTTCAGTAATTACACTTTCGTTTTTAGATGTTTACATTTTTTTTTGCCAAGATGTTTTCAAAGCAGTCTGCAGCAGATTTGTTGTGGGGAAAGAGTTTAAGGTTGAGTTGTATTAAACCTTATCCAACATACAACAAATCTGCAGCAGACGACTTCAAAATCATATAAGCAAAAATGTGGAAAATCCCTATAAATGAGGGTGTATTTACTGAAAAAAGTTGAAAACATTGCGGCAAAAGGAGAAATTGCTTGTTTTAAGCAAATTCTACTTTTGTCACAATGTTTTTAAAAGTCGTCTGCTGCAGAGGCATCTGAAAGCGTCTATATGTGGGAAAGGGGTTAAACCTTATCCAACATACAACAAATCTGCAGCAGACAAGTTTGAAAACATTTAGTCAAACGTATGTAAACCCTCTTCAAATTAAAGAACAATTTTTAATAAAATTAAAAACATTGTGGGTAAAGATGAAAATGCTCATTATGAGCACCTTCTCGTTTTGTAACTTTGTTTTCGAAAGGTTGTCTGCTGCAGAGATGTCAGAAAGCGTCTGTTTGTGAGAAAGAGTTAAAGGGTTAAAGGTTAAAGCCTTTCCCTCATACGACAATTCTGCAGCAGACGACTTTGAACATATTTTGTCAAATATTTATGTCTAAAAATTGAAAAACATTGTGGCAAAAGGAGAAATTGCTCAAAACAAGCAATTTCTTCTTTTGTCACTATGTTTTCCAAAAAGCTGTCTACTGCAGAGGTGTCAGAAAGCGTCTGTATGAGGGAAAGAGTTAACAGGGTTATTAAAGGTTAACAGAAGGATTTAAGATCATGATATAAGCACCTTATCTGGAGCTCCTACGTCCTGAAATACCCAGAGAAAGTAAACAATGGAGTCTTAGCATAAAAAATATTTCATAGGACGTAGAATGTAAAGACTATTGAGAACACAAATTAATGGTGCTGCGTTTAACCCTTTCCCTCATATAGACGCTTTCTGACGCCTCTGCAGCAGATGGCTTTTTGAAAACATAGTGACAAAAGAAGAAATTGCTCAAAACGAGCAATTTCTCCTTTTGCCACAATATTTTTCAACTTTTAGTCATAGATTATCCATTTAATTATAGAGATTTTCTATTTTTTGACAAAATATGTTCAAAGTTGTCTGCTGCAGAATTGTCGTATGAGGGAAAAGGTTAAAGTGGTTACATTTTTGGTAATTTGATAGTAGTTAAGTTTAGCCCTTTCACAAGTCTTGTAAACACATTCTGCAGCCTCTGTAGCAGACGACTTTTGAAAACATTGTGACGAGGAGAAATTGCTCAAGATAAGCAATTTCACCATTTGTCACAATGTTTTCAACATTATTCAGTAATATTACTTTCATTTATAGAGATTTTTCCATGTTTTTGCATGATTGTTTTCGTCTGCTGCAGCTTTATTGTATGTGGGAAAGGGTTAAACTTATTTATTTTACATCAAATTGGAAAACAAACTTTCGGCTTATATCGATCACAATCAATGTCCGTTTCCTGGAAAATTAACCCTTTCCCTCATACGACAATTCTGCAGCAGACGACTTTGAACATATTTTGTCAAACTATAGAAATCTCCATAATTGAATGGATAACCTATGACTAAAAGTGGAAAACATTGTGGCAAAAGGAGAAATTGCACGTTTTGTGCAATTTCTTCTTTTGTCACTATGTTTTCAAAAAGCCGTCTGCTGCAGAGGCGTCAGAAAGCGTCTATATAAGGGAAAGGGTTAACCTGTACCAGTACTCGCACAGTTTCAGTGGAAAAATCCCAAAAGACACAACAGTACCCTGCTCCCAGCCAGTTTTTCGAACCCCAGACCTTTGATAGTAAGCTGGTGTAACTCTGGTAGGGTTTAACCCTTTCCCTCATACGACAATTCTGCAGCAGACGACTTTGAACGTATTTTGTCAAAATATAGAAAATATCCATAATTGAATGGATAACCTATGACAAAAAGTGGAAAACATTGTGGCAAAAGCAGAAATTGCCCGTTCTGTGCAATTTCTTCTTTTGTCACTATGTTTTCAAAAAGCCGTCTGCTGCAGAGGCGTCAGAAAGCGTCTATATGGGGGAAAGGGTTAAACGGAAGAACACCGGCACTCACCTGAGTCTGTGAAGCTACATGCTTGGCTTTCCTCAGTCGACTCTTACATGCATCTAGATCTAGTCTTTTGGTTTCTAATAATTTCTTCTCTTTCTGTAAAATACAATAATATATATCATTTCACATTGTACAAAGAAGGGAATTACAGAATTTTGACATGTTAGTTAACCATTTCCAAGAAACAACAAATCAAAATCATCAGCAGATTTGTAGCATGTGGGAAAGAGTTAATTATAACATTTTAATTTGTAGAGATTTTCCATGTATTTGACTAGATGTTTTCAATGTCATCTGCTGCAGATATGTCATATGCTGAAAATGGTGAACAAAAAGTTAAATTAACCCTTTCCCTCCTACGACAATTCTGCAGCAGACGACTTTGAACATATTTTGTCAAAAAATCAAAAAAATCTCACAAAGTTGAAAACATTGTGGCAAAAGGAGAAATTGCTTGTTTTGAGCAATTTCTTCTTTGGTCACTATGTTTTCAAAAACCTGTCTGCTGCAAAGGCATCAGAAAGCGTCGGTATGTGGGAAAGGGTTAAACGCGAATGCATGTAGCTATATGAAGACAAGGATGTGTACTTGTAAAGTGTTTATCAGTCGATGAGTCATTTCCTTGTTGATTCTGGAGTTGTGTGCTTAATAAATCCGCTTTCTGACACCTCTGCAGCAGATGACTTTTGAAAACAGTGTGGCAATAGGAGAAATTTCTCAAAATGAGCCATTTCTCCATTTGGCATATTGTTTTCAAATTTTTGATTTTAAAATCGGTTTGGATTTTTTGAAATATTTTTCTTCAAAGTATTCAAAGATGTCTGCTGTGGATTTGTTGCATTTTTGGAAAATGTCGAAAAAATATTTGACAGAGGATTTTTATATACTTGCGTAAATTTAAAAAATTATGAGTAGAGGTGATGTTTCTGATTTTGTCCGTTTTCTCCTCCTTCTCATGCAATGTTTTCTAAGGTCTTCCGTCACAAGAGCATTTGAGAAAGGGTTAATTATGACCGGAAATCAATAAAGCAAACCAAGTGCAGACCAATTGCACTTTTTTAATAGCTACAACCTTTCCCACATACAGTAAATCTGCAGCAGACAACTTTGAAAAAACCTGGTCAAACTAATGGAAATTCTCTATTTGTGAAAGAATAAGTATCGAATACTTTAACCCTTTCCCACATACAACTAATTTGCAGCAGACGACTTTAAACATATTTTGGCAAAAAATGGAAAATCTCTATAATTGAATGGATAACCAATGACTATAAGTGGAAAATATTGTGGCCAAAGGTGATGAGCAATTTCATGAGCAATCATGAGCAATTTCACCTTTGGCCACATTGTTTTCAAAAGTCGTCTGCTGCGTTAAAATGCGTCTGCAGGTGGGAAAGGGTAAAACATGGAGGTGAAGTGAGAAATTGCTTAATATGAGAAATTTATCCTTTTGCCACAACTTTAAAAAGTTTATTTAGTGCTGCAATGCTTCAGAATATGTCTGCATGCATAAAGGAGAACGGGATTAAATCGAATGACTCATTGTTCATGTAAACATATAACGTGCATTCATGACTGCACTTTCTTTAACCCTTTCCCACATGCAGATGCACTTTGACGCAATAGTAGCAGACGACTTTTGAAAACATTGTGGCCAAAGGTGAAATTGCTCATAATGAGCAATTTCACCTTTGGCCACAATGTTTTCCACTTATTGTCATAGGTTATCCATTCAATTATAGACATTTTCCATTTTTTGACAAAATATGTTCAAAGTCGTCTGCTGCAGAATTGTCGTATGAGGGAAAGGGTTAAGCCACAATGTCTCAATTTCTCCTTTGACCACAATGTTTTCAACTTTATTTTATAACTAAGCTATCTTTTATGGGAAATTTTTTCGGTTTGTCTCTCTATGTTTTCAAAGTCTATTGCTGCAAGGTTGTTGTATGTGGGGGAACGGGAGGTTTAACCATTAACCACATGCAGATGACGTTTCACAACATTGTGTCATAATGAGCGATTTCTCCTTTTGCCACAGTATTTTAACCCTTTCCCTCATACGACAATTCGGCAGCAGACGACTTTGAACATATTTTGTCAAAACATAGAAAATCTCCATAGTTGAATGGATAACCTATGACAAAAAGTGGAAAACATTGTGCCAAAAGGAGAAATTGCACGTTTTGTGCAATTTCTTCTTTTGTCACTATGTTTTCAAAAAGCTGTCTGCTGCAGAGGCGTCAGAAAGCGTCTGTATGAGGGAAAGGGTTAACCACATGCAGATGACGTTTCACAACACCGTGTCATAATGAGCGATTTCTCCTTTTGCCACAGTATTTTAAACTCTATTCAATAATTAATCATTTTTTACAAATTTTCAATAATTTTGCCTATATCTTTTTTAACCCTTTTCCTCATATAGACGCTTTCCGACGCCTCTGCAGCAGACACCTTTTTGAAAACATAGTGACAAAAGAAGAAATTGCACAAAACGTGCAATTTCTCCTTTGCCACAATGTTTTCCACTTTTAGTCATAGGTTATCCATACAATTATAGAGATTTTCTATTTTTAGACAAAAAATGTTCAAAGTCGTCTGCTGCAGAATTGTCGTATGAGGGAAAGGGTTAAAGTTGTCTGCTGCACATTTGTTGACCTCCTCAGGGTGTAGGGGTAGATTGTCTGCACTGGTGCGGGAGTTTGTGGGTTTGATCCTCGACCGGGTCATACCAAAGACCCACAGGCAACATGAACTGTTGATCCCTCTCCAAAGGTTTTGTCACAAACATTGTGCCCTTCCAAGCAATTGCAACACGGACTGACAAAGAGTTGACCTATTAGCAGCTAATTAAGGGCATTCTGCGATACTGAAGTGGTTGTTGAATGCCATAAGTACGACAACCCAACATTTTGTTTTTTATTTTTGAGATACCATATTATTCTGAAGTTTAACGTACATCATTTTTAGTATGTTTTGTGTATGAAAGGTTCAGGCATATTTAACCCTTTCCCTCGTACGACAATTCTGCAGCAGACGACTTTGAACATATTTTGTCAACAAATAGAAAATCTCTATAATTGAATGGATAACCTATGACTAAAAGTGGAAAACATTGTGGCAAAAGGAGAAATTGCACGTTTTGTGCAACTTCTTCTTTTGTCACTATGTTTTCAAAAAGCCGTCTGCTGCAGAGGCGTCAGAAAGCGTCTATATGAGGGAAAAGGCTTAACAGAGGAATAATTTTACACACCAACATTATGTATTGAAAGACACATGTACTAATTTAAATGCTTAAACTGAATATATTTTGAATAATGGAATGATTTGCATTTTGGTACTTCAATCCCACTTTTGGAATGTGGACATCAGTTATGTAGAGATGTGTTGTCAGTAGTGGACAAATACGTAGGAAAGTGAGTCTTATTGAGAAGTTTACCAAACAATTAATTGTAGCTGACATAGCATCCATCTTTAGAACAGTAATGACAAAAAAGATGTCTGCTGCATAAGCAGCAAAATGCGGGAAAATGTTAAAAGAGAACAGTCACCTTTTTTGCAAATTTTGTTTTCATTTATGCCATCATCACCTTATCATGGTGAACATGTGTGTGCCCAGTAACTTGGGAATCCTATGATGCATGGTTTCTCATTTTGACCTTTGATCTCTAAGTGTGACCTTCACCTTTAAGGTACAGGCCTTGGTCTTCTACGCGACACTTAACCTCATCATGGTGAACATGTGTGCCAAGTAACTTGGGAATCCTATGATGCATGGTTGAGATGTGGGCCAGACAAGGTACAGTCCTATCAAACAGTATTCAATTTGTTCTTTGACCTCTAAGTGTGACCTTGACATTTGAGGTACAGGCCTTGGTCTTGTGTGACAAGCTCAGCCTCATCATGGTGAACGTTTTTGCCAAGATTCTTGGAAATACTGTGATGCATGGTTAAGATGCGGGCTGGACCGCACAGACTCACAGATGCATGCATGCACGTACATTCACCAAATCGCCATTGTGACAGCTATGTATAGCGGGCTTGACAAAAATGGTTGAAATAGCTTTCCCTCCTTGTTGCTCTGTATTGAGGGATAAGCATTACAACTGACTCACTGGTGTTAGTGATAAGTGGACCTGTAGTACTGGTAATTTACCCAGGTGATGTCTTGACATAAATGATTTTTTCCTTTCTTCGAAACTGCACATTTATTGTATGTTGGAAAGGGGGGGTTACTTTACCATAATAGTTTTCATGTCCCCCTCTAGAAAGTTTTTCAATGGCTGGAGGAAGTTGTTCGCTGTTGATTGCACAAACTCTCGGTACGCATTACCAATCAGTATCTGTGTTTGTCCACTCTTCACCAGGGCATTCCCTGAAACAGAAAGAATATATAGTTTAACCCTTATCCTCATATGAGAATTCTGCAGCAGACGCATTTGGACATATTTTGTCAAAAAATGGAAAATCTCTATAATTGAATGGATAAACTACGACTAAAAGTGGAAACATTGTGGCAAAAGGCGAAAACGCTTGTTTTGATCAATTTCTTCTTTTGTCAATCTGTTTTCAAAAAGCCGTCTGCTGCTGAGGCGTCAGAAAGCATCTATATAAGGGAAAGGATTAAATCCCTCATATAGATGCTTTCTGACGCCTCTGCACCAGATGACTATTGAAATCATTGTGGCAAAAGGAGAAATTGCTCATAATGAGCAATTTCTCCATTTGCCACAATAATTTCAATTCTATTAAATAATCATTCTATAATTTATATAGATGTTCTATAGTTTGGCCTTAATGATTTCAATGTCTTCTGATCCAGATTTAATGTATGTGGAAAAAGGGAGGGTTGACATCTAGGCAAAAATATGGAATATTTCTATAAATGAAAGTGTAACTTTTGAAATGAGATGAAAACATGAATGCAAAACAAGAAATTGCTCATGATGAGCAAATTCTCCTTTTGCCGCAATGTTTTCATAAATCATCAGCTGCAATGATGTGTCAAAATGAGTTTGCAAGTGAGAAAGGATTTTAATCAGTTCCCACAATGCAGCAGACAACATTTTTAAAACATTGTTGCAAAACAAGAAATTACTCAATAGGTCAACTGTATTAGTGAAAGGATTTCAGGGTACAGACAAATATTATATAATTAACCCTTTCCCTCATATATACGCTTTCTGACACGTCTGCAGCAGACAGCTTTTTGAAAACATAGTGACAAAAGAAGAAATTGCTCAAAACGAGCAATTTCTCCTTTTGGCACAATGTTTTCTACTGTAAGTCATAGATTATCCATTCAATAAGAGATTTTCTATTTTTTGACAAAGAATGTTCAAAGTCGTCTGCTGCAGAATTGTTGTATGAGGGAAAGGGTTAAACATTTCCTCAAAACAAACGGAAATACAGTTTAAACCTCTTTCCTTGAAACGGAATAAATCCCAGATTAAATCTTTCCTTGAAACGGAAAAAAAATCCCAGATTAAGTCTTTCCTCATAAACATGTTTATCCATCTGCAGCAGATGACTTTGAAAACATTGCGACAAAAGGAGAAATTGCTCATGATTATGCTTTCACATACAGATTTCCCCCATTTTTGTCAAAATGTTTTCATAGCGCTCTACTGTAGATTTGTTGTATGTGGGAAAGGATTAAACCTTTTCCTGAAAATGGAAAAACAGGAAGAACTTGACACCATTTTGTGAAGGGGGAAACATTGTGTTTCTTTGACAATTTCTTCTTTGTTGTCCGTGTTATTCAGCAGAATAAAAAATTGTAAAAAATAATTTTAAGTATCGGGGAGCAGGACTGGTTCATTATAAGTAATTTCTCATTTTGCTACAATGTCGTCTACTGCAGATGTGTCAAAAAGCGTCTGCAGGTTGGAAAAGGGTTAATTATTCAATTTTTGTCTGAACCCAGAAACCTTATGCATTATTGAGCAATTTCTCCGTTTGCCACTATGTTTTCAAATGTCCTCTGCTGCAGATGCGTCAAAATGAGTCTATATGTAAGAAAGCGTTAAGGACTTGAAATATGCCCCTAACTAATCTAGATCGCTGTCATGCAACAGAAAACCCTTTTCCACACACACCAAATCTGAAGCAGACAATTGAAAACATCAAAAAACATGAAATATATGGAAAATGTCTATAAGTGAAAGTATGAATATTGAGAAAGGTTGAAAACATCATAAGGAATATCCCCTTATGCAACAATGTTTTCAAAATGTGTCTGCTGCCGATGTGTTAACCATTTCCCCCATATAGACGCTTTCTGACGCCTCTGCAGCAGACAGCTTTTTTGAAAACATTGTGACAAAAGAAGAAATTGCTCAAAACGAGCAATTTCTCCTTTTGACACAATGTTTTTAACTTATTTTCTAAAGTATTTTCCATATTATTGTTGAGGTGTTTCAAAGTTGTCTGCCACAGATTTGTGGGAAAGGGTAAAAATACGTCTAAAGTGCAAAACATTCTCCAGTCTACAACACCGTGCAATGATTTATCTTCTGCAAAATTAAATCTTTTCCATTCCATTTCCCATTCTTTCCGAGCTGATGAATTTTTCGAATCCGCTATTTATTAAAATTAATCTGTTGGCCTACAGACTCTTTTAACCCTTTTCCAACATACACGCTTTCTGAAGCCTCTGCAGCAGACGAATTTTGAAAATGATGTGGCAGATGGGGATTTGCTCATTATAACAAATTTCTCCATCTGCCACATTGTTTTCAAACTATTCAATACTTATGAGTTATAATTCCATTGATAGATATATTCCATATTTTCGCGGTCATGTTTTCAAAGTCGTCTGCTACAGATTTGGTGTATGTGGGAAAGGGTTAAACCCTTTTGAGACTAAATTTCTAATATGGACTTGGTCCAGTTTTGCATTTGGAAAAGTCCATAGCCAATTTGAGGAATAAAAATGTTGGTTTGGGCTGCCAACAGCATAGAGAATAGATTCTATAATTGTTGTAAAGGTTTCACAAAATCTGTTCCAGCAGTAAAAAGGAGTTGACCATTCTGGTTACCCGACATTGTTTGTGTAAATTCATCTGTAGCATGATGAATATGTTACAATATCAGTTTCTTCCGTAATGATTTTAAAATTGTACGCTTCACAGGTATGAAATGACGTTTGCTGCAAAAGAATCAAAAGTGGTCTGTGCCGCAGGGAGAGTCTTAACCCTCTACTGTATACAACAAATTTTGCAGACTTAAAAAACATCAGAGCAAAAATATAGAAAATATATACTAAAGACAGAGTAAGCGTTGTGGCAAATGTTCATTATAAACAATTTATCCTTTTGCGAATATGTTTTAAAAAATCGTTTGCAGCAATTACGTCAAAATGAGTCTATATCTGGGAAAGGGCTAATCTGTAATGGGCTAACAACCTGCTACACAAATGTTTCCTGTTTTATATTGAATCAATATATCTGGTTACCATTTCCCTAATGCCAACGTAATTTCAAGCATTCGAAACACAATTTTTTACAACAACGTTGCAAAAGTACTATTTGCTTGTAATGCACCAATTTTGAGATCTCCTTTTGTTACAATCGTTTCTACTCTCATCTATTGAGATACTTAATATTTGTGCCTTAACGTTTTCAATTTTGTTTACTTGGTAAAATACTTTCAGAATCTGCTGCAATCTGCTTCAATGTTGTCTGGAAGAAGGAAAGAGCTAACTTTTCAGCTTTTTCCTTCCTTCGTATAACCTGTTTACTTGGTAAAATACTTTCAGAATTTACTAACTGAGGATATATTGTCCGGAAAAAAGAAATGGCTTATTTGTTTGCAATATAACTAACCACTTTCCCCACAATAATTCAAATAGTTGTAGGAGTGTAAAAATGTATCCGTTTCACATTTAGATGCTTTCATTTCAATTACATTCCAAGACTGTGGCTCTATTTTGCTGATAAGCTTTTTACAATATTGCAGTTAAACAATATTCTGAAGACATTGGGATGAAAAGAAATCAATTTTAAAAATTCAGATAAATGAGTGAATTTACTATTTCCCGTTTTACTAATTTATCTGAATTTTTAAAATTGATTTATTTTCATCCCAATGTCTTTAGAATATCGTTTAACTGCAATATTGCAAGAATACTTTGCAGCTGATTTCTTTTGGAAACATTCTGTAAGAGGAGAATCTTAAGTATACTTCAGTTATGGGGATTAATCCTTTCCCTCATACTACAATTCTGCAGCAGACAACTTTGAACATATCTTGTCAAAAAATAGAAAATCTCTATAATAAATGGATAGCCTATGACTAAAAGTGGAAAAACATTGTGTCAAAAGAAGAAATTGCTCATTTTGAGCAATTTCTTCTTTTGTCACTATGTTTTCAAAAAGCCGTCTGCTGCAGAGGCGTCAGAAAGCGTCTATATGAGGAAAAGGGTTAACCCTATTTTTGCTCTGCTGCAGATTTGTTGTAATTGGGAAAGGATTAATTAAGCTTAATTACTGATCAATTCTTAATTACCTCATAATTATGACTCTTTTAATTGTTTCCCACATACAACAAATCTGCAGCAAAAAATCATGAGAAGAAAAATATGTTTTATGTAAAAGTTGAGTGTTAGAACAGAGTAAAAAAACAATATTGCAAAAGAAGAAATTGCTCCTTAATTATGAGCAATTTCTCCTTTTCAACAAAAATTTCAAAAGTCGTCTGATGCAGAGGCGATTCGTCTTTATGTGGGAAATGGTTTTAAACTTGTATGGATCCATAAACTTTCTAATTGACCAGTTCCCAAGAGATTTTTTCTAATCCTTGCGAAAAAATGTTTTCAAAATCTCTTTTGCCAATCATAGCAAAACTTGCAAGGTAACCTTATCCATTAACCCATAACTTCACACAGACGACATTTGACGCCTTCCATTGCAGACGACTTTTGAAAATATTGCAATAAAAGGTGAAATTGCTCAAAACAAGCAATATTTTAAACTCTTAACCCTTTCCCTCATATAGACGCTTTCTGACGCCTATGCAGCAGACGGCTATTTGAAAACATAGTGACAAAAGAAGAAATTGCACAAAACGTGTAATTTCTCCTTCTGCCACAATGTTTTCCACTTTTAGTCATAGGTTATCCATTCAATTCCAGAGAGTTTCTATTTTTTGACAAAATATGTTCAAAGTCGTCTGCTGCAGAATTGTCGTATGAGGGAAAGGGTTAATCAATATAATTCTTTAAGTTTTCTAGATTGGTGAAATTGTTCATTTGTTGATTGTAAAGCAGACGACCTTTGAAAAGCCATGTGAAGTAATGGGTTAGTACATTTCCTACATACAGACACTGTTAACCCTTTCCCTCATACGAGCTGGGGTAAAAAAGTCACAAATCCCTGGATTGACAGCTTGCATCGCTACGGACTGAGCGTAACCATGGCCCGTGCATTACGTTAAAAGCAAAACAATTAGAATGAAGGGCATTTAACACCTTCCCACTTACAACAAATCTGCAGCAGATGTCTTTGAAAACATCTGGGGAAAAATATGGAAAAGGTCTATTCATAGTAATAAGCTAAAAATACACAAGTTGAAAACATTGTAGCAAAAAGAAACCTTGCTCAATATTATGAGTAATTTGTCCCTTTCTCACAATGTTTTAAAAATTCAGAAATGTCCAGGGGCGTAGCTCCCTTTAGGCACTGTAGGCACGTGCCTACACATTTTTTCTAAAATGCTCCAAAATGCAGCTGCGGCGATACACATCTGTGTAATGTATCGACCAGATCAGCCTGTGCTGTCCGCGCAGACTGATCCGGCCGACACATTCTGTCTAAGGGGGGATAGATAGAGTAGTGATTCCTGAAACCGAAAATCTACAGGAGGCGAAAAGTGTATATCCGGGTAAGCCTGTGTGGCATGCTTAGGCTGATCCGGGTCGATTCTTTACGCAGAGTCCACAATGCCTACACATTGATTATTGCCAATAAGCTACGCCCCTGGTGTCAAAATGCGTCTGCATGTGGAAAAGGGTTTAAATGGGTTGAATGGAACAATTAGAGGGGAGAGTTTTTAGTTATATAGATGAAATATTGATCATCATTCCCCATTAAACCTTCATCAGTCAGGATTTTCATCTATTCAATCTTTCCTCTGGGTCTACAACCCTTTCCCAAATGCAGGCGAATCCTGACACATCTGCAGAAGAGGACATTTTGAAAACATTGTGACAAAAGGAGAAATTGCATGAATATCAGCCAAATGTTTCCAACTCTAAACATCATTAACCCTTTCCCTCATACAACAATTCTGCAGCAGGCAGATTTGTTGTATATTGGGAAGGGGTTAGAGTACCAAAATTTTCAATTCAATTTAACACAAAATAATTTTTCTCTTTTCAATCCGTGTGAGATCAGCCTCAAAGTGCCTCAAAATAAACTCACAACTTCCAAATCGGTTAACCCTTTCCCTCATATAGACGCTTTCTGACGCCTCTGCAGCAGACGGCTTTGTGAAAACATAGTGACAAAAGAAGAAATTGCTCAAAACGAGCAATTTCTCCTTTTGCCACAATGTTTTCCACTTTTTGTCAGAGGTTATCCATTCAATTATGGAGATTTTCTATGTTTTGACAAAATACGTTCAAACGAAGTCTTGTGCTGCAGAATTGTCGTATGAGGGAAAGGGTTAATTCATTCCCTATGCATTTGATTTTCGTGGCTTTTGTAGCAAACAATTTAAGATTTTTCACATGTTCTTATGACTTTTATTTATGAAGCATAAAGAGTTTTTCCCTTTCAAATTTGGGGGCTTCCAGTTTATATACTTCAGAAATTATCAAATCACTTTCCCTGATAGTAAAAGATTGTTTTTAACTAATCTGAAGATGGCGACTTTAAAATATTGTAATTGACCATATTCTGCATATAGACTCTGCAACAGAGGACTTTCGAAATCCTTGTGGCAATAGGAACTAGAAAGATCACTGAAGGTGATGAATACCCCCAGCTGGTGCCTGACAATATACATATGTATGAGAAATTCAAGGGGCCATAACTTATTTAAAAATAATTCCAGTGCAACACGCCGATAATATGCACAACTAGGCTCGGCATCAATCATTCTTGTGAAGTTATATTGAATTCTGACCAAGGGTTGCTGAGAAATAGTGTTCACAAGAAATGTCCACAGACCAACGGACCAACGGACCGACCGACAAGCGTGACTCCTATATAGCCCCCATATACTATGTATCTGGGGGGGGGGGGGATAAAAATAGCTCATCATGAGCAATTTCTCCATTTCCCACAATGATTTCGAGGGCTTGGCGTGAAACGGTTGTAACTAAAATTCGTAATTTTTTACCAATGTTGATCACCTCGCCATAAAGTCTTTATAAGCGTTAAATCATTTTTCTTGGTAAACAATGGAAATTTAGGTGCCTTTGCTCGTTCTGAGCAATGGCACCTAAATTTGCATTGTTTACAAAAGGGTCAAAATTGCCCCTAAACCAGGGTTTTCAAAATAGGTTTAAAGTTACAACTGTTTCACACCAAGCCCCCGATTTTCATCTCTTTTCAATAATCATACTATCATTTATAGATTTTCTATATTTTGCTGCAAAGGCATCAGATTCATATTTAAGCATCTATATCCGGGAAAGGGTTAATTTGAAGTTGAAACATATTTTCATTTAATGACAATAATATTATACCATAAAATATAAGTGAGGGTAAAAATCTATATCTGACTCATTATTATATGATATCATCATTATGACATTATGACAATAATATCACTTAAGTTGTGGACATAAAACATTGTTAAATGCAATCTATGAACTCTTTTTGATGCTTATAATAATTTGTCATTTTGTGCATGTTACAGAGTTTAACCCCTTTCCCATATGCAACAATTCTGCAGCAGACGACTATGAACATATTTTGTCAAAAAATAGAAAAACTCTATAATTGAATGGATAAGTGCACAGGAAAACATTGTGGCAAAAGGAGAAATTGCTCGTTTTGAGCAATTACTTCTTTTGTCACTATGTTTTCAAAAAGCCATCTTCTGCAGAGGCGTCAGAAAGCGTCTGTATGAGGGAAAGGGTTAATGCTTTCCCATAATATGTACATGCAAGAACATTTTGATGCATTCGTTTGTAGCAGATGGCTTTTGAAAATGAGTAATTTCTCCTCCTTCCAAAATGTTTAAAACTTATCAATGATTAAACTTTAACTTATCCCTTTCCCTCATGTAGACGCTTTCTGATGCCTCTGAAACAGACGACTTTTGAAATCATAGTGGCAAATGGAGAAATTGCTCATAATGAGCAATTTCTCCATTTGTCACAATGATTTCAACTCTATTCAATAATCAAACTATCATTTATAAAGATTGTCTATATTTTGGACTTGATAATTTCAAAGTCGTCTGCTGCAGATTTGTTGTATGTGGGAAAGAGATTTTCATGTTGTGAAACGGTTGTAACTAAAAACCTCTTTTAAAAACCCTGGTTTAGGGGCAATTTTGACCCCTTTGCAAACAATGCAAATTTAGGTGCCATTGCTCAGAACGAGCAATGGCACCCAAATTTCTATTGTTTACCAAGGAAAATTATTTAAAGCTTATAAAGAGACTTTATGGCGAGGTACGTGATTAACCTTGGTAAAAAAAAAATCCAATTTTAGTTACAACTGTTTCATGCCAAGCCCTCGATGTGGTAACAGATTGATGGGGGATGTGTTGTGTGTGGCCTTATGCATTGACATGAGAGGGATGAGGATAAGAAACGCTCCACAATTGTTTTCACTCATGCTGTGCTCTCATGAAAATGAAGTTTTTAGAGTAAAACATATTTTTATTAGAAAATACTTACCAGTCATTTAATACCTGATATATAAGCCCCTAGCACTTAACTCATCCAGAAAATTGATCGCGCCCAGCGTATACCTCACGTCCGTGTGATATACACGGTTGCCGGCAAGCACCGGCCTACGTGACCCACGTGCCACTTTTAATTTACCGTAAGTGTTGGGTGACGACGCGGGGTTGGGAGGCGGGACTGTGAAATGACTGGTAAGTATTTTCTAATAAAAATATGTTTTACTCTAAAAACTTCATTTTTATGTCAAAAATACGTTACCAGTCATTTAATACCTGATGACTTTGCAGCATCGGCCGGGAGGATCGTCCAACACTTCGTCATCAGAGATGTAGCACCATGTAATTTATTTGTCATTTTAACGTAGTACTGAACACAACAGCTTATAAAGTCGGAAATTGGATTAAAGGAATATTTAATCTGATGTGAACTTTATTGTTGTGTTAAATGAATATTTAGCGAACAACTCGCTGAGACGCCACAAGTGGGCCCAGAGAATACAAATTATCTGACTGAGAAGACATGGAACGCAGATAGAACGATGAAAACGTGGACTGCGATTTCCATACTGCAGCATGCATAATGTCCTCTAAAGGAACGTTGTTGGTAAAGGCCCAACTAGCAGAAAGAGCGCGAACCTCATGCGGACGAACCTGAAGCAATGAGAGATCGGCGAGTGACAGATCTTTGTACGCTAACTTAATAGTAGATGATATCCAGCGAGAAATAGTAGCTGCTGAAATATCATTACCTCCTATAAGAGGAAGAAATAATCTCTTCCTAAGACCCCTTGCCCCGTCAACCCTCTTAAGATAATACTTAAGAGATCTGACGGGACAAAGGAATCTGTCGGGATCAGAAGGCCCACAGTTTGCAGAGAGACTGGGAACTGTAATGGCTTCCGGAAGAACCGACGGTAACTGATTCTTTGCCAGAAAACCAGGCTGACAAAGTAGCGAGAAGGAGCCGTCGGATTCATTGAACCTGGCGTACCCCGACTCTACAGATAGTGCGTGTAACTCACTCCTACGCCTAGCGGTCGCAAAAGCGAGTAGAAACACTGTCTTGTAAGTCAAGAACTTAATAGACGCAGACGCAAGAGGCTCATAGGGAGCTTTCGTAAGTGACCTAAGAACACAAGACAAATCCCATTTCGGAGTTAAACTCCTGGAAACAGGTTTGTCTAGCTCGAAAGAACGTATAAGTTCAGAGAGAAATGGATTTGAACCAATGCTCTCTCCCCCTTTGAACTTAAGAGTATTCAATAGCATAGAGCAGTATCCTTTAACCGTACTAACAGCCAGATGCTTTTCCTCAAAGAGGAAAAGAAGAAAATCGGCAATCTGAGTTATAGAGGGACACTCATGATTGACCGATCTTGCACCACACCAATCTGAGAAGATCGCCCACTTCGAATCATAGACAATTCTAGTGGACTGTCTCCTTGATTCTGCGATGCGAGAGGCAACTTTGACAGAAAAGCTTCTCTCTCGGATTGAACGCTTGATAAACTCCAAACGTGAAGGTGTAGCATTGCCGGGTTGGGATGAAGACGCCGACCCGGTTGCTGAAACAGGAGGTCGTCTTGAAGAGGAAGACGTACCGGTTGTGCCGAGAGGCAGGCCAGGAGATCGTTGAACCACGATCTCTGGGGCCAGAATGGTGCTATCAACAGTATTCTGCACTGTTGAGAGCGTAGTACTTTCTGAAGTACGATTGGGACTAGAATGAACGGGGGGAACGCATACCCGAATAGACGGTTCCAATCGAGGGTCAGTGCGTCCACTGCCCAAGCTGCAGGATCGTACATTGGCGACACATAGAGTGGAAGCCGATGATTGGCTCTGGTGGCGAAAAGATCCACCAGAGGTGTTCCGATCTGCATGAACACAGAGTTTACCACACTCTGGTTCAGAGTCCATTCCGCCGGTAGAATCATGTTCTGGCGGGATAAACTGTCTGCTAGAACATTTAGGTGACCGGGAACGTGTTTTACTAATATTACCAACGACGCCGCCCGGCACCAAAGGAGCAACTTCCACGTCTCCAGAAAGAGAAGGTGGGAGTGCGTTCCTCCTTGCCTGCGAGTGTAGGAAACAACAGTAGTGTTGTCCGTCGACAACAAAACAGTTTTGTTCGCAACGGAGGCAGAGAATTGATTGAGGGCTAGCAGGACCGCCCTCAGCTCTAAGTTGTTTATATGCAAACACTTTTCCTCCGCTGTCCACATGCCCTGGGCTGTTAAGCCCTGTGGCTCTAAATGAGCTCCCCAACCCACAGCACTGGCATCTGTAAAAAGGTACAGATCCGGAGGTGGAGTGAGCAAGGGCACCCCTTGTAGATAGATTAACGGATCCAGCCACCACCGAAGGTGTGACTTGAAGAAAACCGTCAGAGCTATCTCCTGTTCCAGTGAATCCACAGATGGACGCCACAGGGACAGAAAAAGATACTGAAGGGGTCGCATGTGGAGCCTGCCTAGACTGACTAGGTCGGCTGCTGCACTTAGGGAACCCAGAAGTGACAGCATGGATCGGGCTGTTACCGACACCTGATCCAGGGTGAGTCTGATTTTCTTGCAAAGAGAATCGACTCTGTCCGAGGGAACTCGAATCACCGCTAGGTCGGTGAGAAAAGTCATTCCCACGAACGTAAACCTCTTTGACGGAATCAAGTCCGATTTCTGCGTGTTGGGTAGAAGACCCAATCGCAGAATGGTCCGCCAGGCTAGAGACAGATCGTGAATTAAACTCAAACGATTTGCTCTGTGAAGAAGCCAGTCGTCGAAGTATTGTAGGAGCTGTGGGCCCTGCATACGCAGAAAGGCTCCCACAGCATTGATTACCTTGGTAAATACTCGCGGTGCGGACTTGAGGCCGAAGGGAAGTGCCACAAATTGGAAAACTTCTCCCTCTACCACAAACCGAAGGTATTTCCTCGACGAGGAAGCGATCGGAATGTGGTAATATGGTTCTGATGGAGCGGGCCGACTCCATCTTGAACTTCTCGACCGGTATCAATAGATTTAGAGCTGATAAGTCTATTACCGGTCTCCACCGACCGTCTTTCTTCGGAACAAGAAATAGACGGCTGTAGAAACCCCGTGAATTGGGGTTGAGAACCCTCTCTATAGCCTTCTTTTTCAGAAGTGATAAAATCACTTCCGACATGGCCGGATGGCGTGATGACATATCGATCGGCACGCTTGTCAGAGGAGGTGGGGAAACGAAGGGAATTAAGTACCCTTCCCGTATCACAGACAAGATCCAACGATCCTCTGTTATACATTCCCACTCCTCTATGAAATGCGACAAGCGGCCCCCGACTGCTATCTCCGGCCTTGGGAAGATCATAGAGAGGTGCGCATCCCTAGGGCTGCGGCCTAGGGAGAGAGCTGCGCTTAGAAGTATGCCTCTTAGCTCCCGCTTGAAAGTGGGGCTTTGGTTTTGCAGACTTCTGGCCCGTGGAAGACGGTTGTTTTGGCGCAAAGGCCTTAACATCCTGCTTTTGCTTCTTGGCAAGGGGAGGTTTCCTAGCCTTACCCCCTTTTCCAGATGGCGCCGAGCGCTTCTGGCTCTGTGCAAAAGCATTCGCTGCATTCGCCGAGAGGCGTCTGGACTGTTCTGCTGAATCAGAAACAGTCACCGCAGCTATTCTTCCACCGAAGAGGAGATCGGAAGCTAGAGGAGCAGCTCTCAGTTTGTCCTTGCTTTCTTGAAGCAGCAAGGAGGATTTGGCTAACGCCGCATCTCTCCTTGCGGACAGCATCTCTGTGGCGTTCTGAAGATTCAGAGCCATGAGATGCCTATTGCCCGTATCAAAAGCTTCCAGAATTCTGTTAGCACCTCTGCTAGAGACATTCTCCTCTTTTAACAATTGGGACAGAGCTATAGCGAAATGATCATCATGAGAAGAAACCACAACACCCAACCTAGCTCTGGCCTCCCACTCGAGTAACTTGGAATTAACCGTTACAGAAGTGGGTGCAGACAGTCCCAGCATAGCAGCGTCCCCGTCCAAGGCTGGCACCTTGACTGGGAAGAACTCTTTCGAAGTGGTATACTTCTTAGGAGTTACCCATTCTTTAGAAATGGCTGCTGGGACTGACCAGGGTTGACAAGAGTCAAGAGACCTGGTGGCCTGCAATTGTTCAATCAATCTGCCCAGATTGTTTGCCTGAGGAAGTAAACGTAATGGTGTAAAAGCCTCTGCGTTTAATTCCTCGAGACTTGATAGGTTTTTCCGACGAGGGGGAGCGTCAACCTTTGGGCAAAAATGGTCAGGAACTACCCTGAACACTTCATCAATAGCCTGTTGTAGAGACATACGCTCTACCGTTGGCTCGTCACCTGAAAAGGACTGATCTCCCATTTCTTCGTCAGACGAAGGTGTGGGAGAGCTTTGAATCCTGTGACCATGTTCAGCTCTACTTGGTCTCTCGACCTGGAATTGAACGACCGACTCAGACAAGGAATCATGAGATGAGTCTATGTACTGATGTAGACCCTTAGATAACGACTTCCCTTCCGCAGCAGGATGAAGTTGAAATGGGTCGACAGTCGGGACCGAGCTAACCGTATGTGACGGTCCCGGCCTCCCCTTCACAGGACACATCGAGTGTACTTGCTCGGGGGGATGCCTATCTAAGGACTGCCTCATAGAGAGGTGTCCTCCCGGGGGTTGCAAATTCCCATTATTTGGATATTGCTGCTCCCGGTAGGCCTGAGTAACCCGTAGATCACCACCCCTTTGTTCCGGTTGAACCGGGGGTTGGTATGGAGCAGGGGTGTAATCTCGAGAGATATACACCGACCCCCCTGGAGAATGGATTGATTTCTCCCTATACCCGGTGTTCGACGGCTGAGAATTAGAACCAGGTACGTAATGACCATAGGTTTGATAACTATTACTCAGTTGTCCGGGGTACGGTTGACCGGAGACCGGTTTACCGTAACTATTAAACAACATACCCGGATGTCCGGCAAACGAATGATACCCCGTATCAATACGTAGATGTTGCCCGAGACCTGGTCCACCGTTACCCGGTTGCCCGGTGCCTGGTTGACTGGTGCCCGGTTGCCCGGTGCCAGATAAAACAAAACCCGGATGACCGGTGTCTCGCATACCGTGGCTATCTGACAGCATGTCTGGTTGTCTATTGACGGAAGGATAATTATTATCCCCTCGAACATGCTGTCCAGACATTTGTCCTCCTGTACCTGTTTGCCCGGTACCCGGTTGACTCATGCCCGGTTGCCAAAAACCCGGTGACCCGGTGGCAATATGACTACCCGGTTGTCCGGTGCCCGGTGTACGGGTGCCCGGTGTCCCGGTGTTTCGGTGTCCGGTGACCAGTTGCCCGGTGACCGGTTTCCCGGAGTCATAAGGGTTCTGCTCGAAAGCATTACCCGGTTGACCTATGCTAAGAACGTTAGACGTTATCCCAACATTTGTCTCCAAAAATTTCCGCCCGTAGGCATCATTCTTTGGACCTCTGAATGAATCCGAAGACTCATAAACCACAGAGGGTTGTGTTGGAATCGGCCAATCTGCCAGGTTTCCCTGAGAAAGGCCTATTGCTTCACCCGAAGGATTAGCCCCAACACCTGGCATCAGAGAATGTTGTTTTCCGTAAGAGAAATGGTCCACAGACCCCCGTTTCTCCGCAGTACTAACTCCAAACCCTTTTGCCAGTCGCTCTTTCCTGCCCTTTGCAGAGCCAGCCGAAGAAAGAACGTCTGTGACGAGTGTAGAAGGAACAGCCGTAACCTTCTGCACACTCGCCACAATCTCGGAGTCTGAAAACCCTTCAAACTCCTCACCGCTAGAAGAACTCAGCACTTTTTGTTTACTTACCTTCTTCTTCCGGTCTCTGTACAATCTCCTTTTCCCAGCCAAATTCCAAACGGAAGCGGTCCAGGAACTGCAGATTTCACAGGGTGATTCCTGTGTGCACTTAGTGCAATTTAAACAGGCGAGGTGAGTGTCCCATGTAGCTACTATATGGCCGCATGTTCCACGCCTCTGATCACCTTTCGGCATAGTTATTTACAGAATAATATACGAAAATAAACACCAAAAAACAAACAAAAAAATTTTCAAAATGTTTCTACTTTTTATTTTCTAGTCTACTATGGACGTACCTAATGAAAATATTTTTTCACAAAATATTTCCATAATTTTTATTCAATAAATATACAACGAACATATCATACACAAGAAGATGATAGCAATAATTGATACCTCTAACGAGGAGGGGAAATAAGGATGTTGAAAACAAACAATACTCGGAATCCGCACTCGACGATGTGTTATTGAAATAGTGGGTGGGGTAACCCACCGTGACTTTCAATTTGTTGTGTACGAAATAAACATATAAAACAAACAATAATTTTCACAATTAAATTAGCTTAATGTTTTATACAGATTCGGGACTGAATGAGCAAACTTGCTTAAGACGAAAAACGCCTTAAAGAGACAAAGAAATTAATTTATAAATAAATAAATAACTTAGCCGTCAAGATGGTGTGTCCAGGAAATTAAAAGTGGCACGTGGGTCACGTAGGCCGGTGCTTGCCGGCAACCGTGTATATCACACGGACGTGAGGGATACGCTGGGCGCGATCAATTTTCTGGATGAGTTAAGTGCTAGGGGCTTATATATCAGGTATTAAATGACTGGTAACGTATTTTTGACATAAAAATAACAATTATTGTATCTTGTACTGGAATACACAAAACTAGAACAATCACTGAAGATAATAAATACCCCCTAAACAGCACCTTGACCTACACCATAACTTAATAAGTAAAAGGGCCATAACTCTGTAAAATAACATGCAATTGTAACCCCTTTAGGATATGCACATCTCCTCTTGGTATAGAAGCTTCATGTAAAATTTTATTTAATTCAACCAAGTGGTTTGTAAGAAATAGGCCAGACACAATATGGCTTCCGACCGACCAACTGACAGAGAGACAGACAGACATACATACATCCAGCCCGACAAAGTGACTCATATATACCCCCCTCTTCTTTGAAGGGGGTATAAAAACTCGATATTTCATTGTCTTATTGAGCGCAAACAAATATCTTCCACATACGAGGTACCACGGTAACCCCTTATTCCCACATACACAGATCTGCAGAAGACAACTTTGAAAACATTTAGGCACAAATATGGAAGGTGTCTGTAATTATTGAAAAGAAATGAAAACATAATGAAATATTTCTCCTTTTCCCACAATGTTTTCAAAAGTTGTTTGCTGCAGATACGTCAAAATGCGTCTGCATGTGGAAAAGGGTTAACTTACTATATACACACCCAGCATCCCATGAGATACAAATTAATACCAAATACAGACCTGTTACAGAACTTAATTCTGTAATTCCAGATTCATCAATAGTTTCCCTCCAATTATTTGCTCCATAGGTTACTGGTTTACTTACAGGACAGAATATAACAAGGCAGATATCCCGAGAGCTCTCAAGTCAGGCCCAGATTTCATATTCTTAAATCCGTATTTGACCTCTAAATTCCGTGTTGTGGGTACTCAAAAGATTCGTCTAAACGAGACTATTCCATATCGTCGGGTTAAAATGGGCATTAACTCCTCCCCTCATCAACAATTCTGCAGCAGACGACTTAAACATACTTTATCAAAAAATAGAAAATCTCTATAATTGAATGGATAACCTATGACTGAAAGTGGAAAACATTGTGACAAAAGGAGAAATTGCTCGTTTTGAGTAATTTCTTCTTTTGTCACTATGTTTTGCAAAAAGCTGTCTGCTGCAGAGGTGTCAGAAAGCACCTAAATGAGGGAAAGAGTTAATCCCGTGTTTGGGTACTCAAAAGATTCGCTTAAACAAGACTTTTCCATTGGGCACCACCATATCGTCGGGTTACAATGAGTATTAATAGACAAGAGCAATTTCTCCTTTTGCCACAATATTTTATTCAATATTTGGTATAGAGATATACCATATTAATGAAGAGATGATTTTAAAGTCGTCTGCTGAAAACAATGGGAAAAGGGCTAGTCAATCATTCAATAATTGTGCTTTTTCCATATTTTTGACATAATGTTTTCAAAGTCATCAGCTGGAGATTTGTTGTATGTGGGAAAGGGTGAAAGAAATTGTTGATGCCAATGCTTGACTGACAATACATGCCAAACACAGCTTTATCAGCATCATACCCTTGATTTGTTTGTTTAATTGGGGTTTAATGCCGTTTTCAACATTATTTCAGTTATATCACGGCGACAGTTCACTTATTCATGATCCCTTGGTAAGCAAACCAGTACTAGGCTAGAAAATGTGCCTTGCCCAAGGGCACTCCACAATGAATCATACCCTTGAACACTTTGTCCTAAAAAAATATGTTGTTAGAGAAAGTGTTAAGTTCTTTTTTTCTGCGGAACCAGAGGACATTATGAGTTTCCAGGTTTGCAGAGAGATTATCTGTTTTACAAAGACACCATTATGAGTTTCCAGAACAAACAGTTTCTTGGTTTTACTGGGTATTCCCCTGCAAATTTAACACTTTCCCACATTTAGACGCTTTCTGATGCCTCGCAGCAGATAACTTTTAAAAACAATGAGACAAAAGAAGAAATTGTTCAAAACAAGCAATTACTCCTTTTGCCACAATGTTTTCAACTTTTTTCCAGTAATTATACCTTCGTTTTTGGGATTATCCATGTTTTTGCAAAGAGGTTTTCAAAGTCATCTGCAGCAGATTTGCTGTATGAGGGAAAAGGTTAAAGGAAGCATGAATGCAAGAAAAATAAAAACATTTATCAGAAAAGCACTAATCATGGTTTTCATTGATCAAAAATGGCAACAAAATAAAAACAGAGTTCTCGTGTGTAAAGGCTGAAATTCAATTGTCTGTTTATCTGAGAACTTTGTGCGAGAGGAAATTGCTTTGTAGTTTTAAAATTTCCCTGAGTGAAAATATTTTTTTCTTGTTTAAGCATCAACATGTCAACATAAAAACTGCTTTTTTCTCTAAAAACTAGGTAAGCAGATAACAAACAATTTACGAAGAAAAGAAACCTTATTAAACAATTAAAAACACTATAAATAGCTAATCAAATAGTTCATCCTTTTGAGATTATTCTTGTGAGAACCACAATATAGGGTTTAGAGTTCAAATAAAGATTAACACTTTCCTACATACAGCTATAACATCAGCAGGTGCCTTTGACACCTTCTCGACAATAATATGGAAAATCTTTATCACTGAAAGTACCATTATTGAATTGAGTTAAAAACAATGTTTTTTAAAATTCGTCTGCTGCTGATGCATCAAAATGCATAGATCTGAAAGTGGAAAAGGATTAACCCTTTCCCTCATACAACAATTCAGCAGCAGACGACTTTGAACATTGTTTGTCAAAAAATAGAATGAATATCTCTATAATTGAATGGATAACCTATGACTAAAAGTGGAAAACATTGTTGCAAAAGGAGAAATTGCTCGTTTTGAGCAATTTCTTCTTTTGTCACTGTTTTCAAAAAGCCGTCTGCTGCAGAGGCGTCAAAAAGCGTCTATATGAGGGAAACGATTAAGGAAACTTTTCTCAATATCTATTTCAGATGTTGTCGCAGTGGAGTCCACATATTTCCTAGAATTGATATTGTGAAGACCTCTATGTTCACTTAACAATCTTTCAAGAAACTTAAGAATAGGACCTTGTCAAACAAAATCTGACCTTGCAATCAGCCTGTGCACCTCAATGCTAACTGATAGGGATGGGTTTTGTTCAACATTATATCCCCGGTAGCTCAGTTGTTCAACCCTTTTCATCATACGACAATTCTGCAGCAGACGACTTTGAACATATTTTGTCAAAAAATAGAAAATCTCTATAATTGAATGGATAACCTATGACTCAAAGTGGAAAACATTGTGGCAAAAGGAGAAATTGATCGTTTTGAGCAATTTCTTCTTTAGTGACTATGTATTCAAAAAACTGTCTGCAGCAGAGGCGTCAGAAAGCATCTTTATGAGGGAAAGTGTTAACATAATAATTGATTGATTCATTTTGTGAATAAGTTTTCAGTCATATCACGGTGGCCAGTTCAACTACCCCCGTGTTTCCTCCCGGCTTTCTCACATTAGTACTCCACTCCACATGACAGTCTTTCCTGGAAACTGGCTGCTTTTGAACATAGAGTGATAGCCCATTGATGGAAGAATAATGACGCATGTCACATTGACTTTTGTCAAATGTTGGCCTAAGCCGGGGTTCAAACTCACAATCCTCGGATTGACAATCTGTGTCACAAACAACTGAGCTAACAGGAATATAATATTTTTTGTTGGAGAACAGGTAAAAGTACCAAACAAGTACACAATATGATCAGAATTGTCACTAATTTCAAAACGTGACCTGAAGGTTGTTTTTCTCTCGAATTGGCCCAACTGAATTTTGCTAAAAACAGACCATTTTTGGTGTTGGAACTAACTGATTTACTGGTTCAAACAAATGTCAAACAAGTACAGAGGACTAGATAAGGTGGAGTAAACTGGTCTTTCCCACCAATATCTCTCTTATGACTCAACTAAACCCAATGTTGTGGGTACTCAAAAGAATCGTCTCAATGAGACGATTCTTTTGAGTACCCACAACATAGGGTTTAAGGGTCAAATAAGGATTTTCGAACAAGAAATACGCATCTTATCTAGAGTTCTGCAAGTACACAATTTGACTGCAATTGTTCCGCTTTCCAAAACCACCAATAGGTCGTTTTTCTTATGAATTGGCTCAATTGATACTTGCTACACTCAGACATTTTTGTCAGGAAACTACGGTAACTGTTTTACTGGCAGAACGTTTTCTATTAGTTGAAGAGAAGAAAAAAAGAGAAGACATTGGATATTGGAAATCTTTAGAATCCCAGGGACCACTATGTTATTGGCAGATCAACATTGTCAGACTTTTAGAGTAGGGGTATTATTAGACGAGACATTTAGAGGAACCCAGGCCCAACGAGACGAGACTGCTGATCAGCTTCAATTCATTGGCTATTGCTTATCCTTCTTCTTGCTGAACCCTTTCCCACATGCAACAACTCTGCAGCAGTAGACTTTGAAAATGTCTAGGCAAAATTATGTTAAAACTCTATAAACAAGGGCACCGCAAAGCGGATGCATCCCCTCGGCTTTCCATTTTCACATTGAGTTCTCTTGTGATCTAAATATTTAAGTCCAATTTTTGACTTCGATCTTTGACCTATGACCTTGAATCAATAGGCTTCAAAATATTGTCACAAACTAACTGTATGCCAAGTTTGGATAAGATCTGTCAAGGAATGGTCAGTGTAGAGTGGTGACAAGGTTGCCACAGCTGAGATATATTGTAGTTCAATCAAGTTCAATTTTGGGCATGACCTTTGACCTATGACCTTGTAAGATCTGTCAAGGAATGGTCAGTGTAGAGTGGTGACAAGGTTGCCACAGCTGAGATATATTGTAAGTTCAATCAAGTTCAATTTTGGGCATGACCTTTGACCTATGACCTTGAAAACCAATAGGCTTTAAGACATATCATAAACTAACTGTATAATAAGTTTTATTAAGATCGGTCAATGAATGGTCAGTGTAGAGTTGTGACAAGGCTGCCACAGCTGAAAATATTGTAAGTCCAATTTTGAGTTTGACCTTTGACCTATGACCTTGAAAATCAATAGGCTTCAAGATATTATCATAAAGTAACTGTATACCAAGTTTGGTTAAAATCTGTCAAGTAATGGTCAATGTAGAGTGGTGACAAGGTTGCCACAGCTGAAAATAGTGTAAGTGCAATTTTGGGCTTGACCTTTGACCTATGACCTTGAAAATCAATAGGCTTCAAATATTATCATAAACTAACTGTATAATAAGTTTTATAAAGATCGGTCAAGGAATGGTCAGTGTAGAGTGGTGACAAGGCTGTCACAGCTGAAAATATTGTAAGTCCAATTTTGAGCTTGACCTTTGACCTATGACCTTGAAAATCAATAGGCTTCAAGATATTATCATAAAGTAACTTTATACCAAGTTTTGTTAAAATCCGTCATGTAATGGTCAGTGTAGAGTGGTGACAAGGTTGCCACAGCTGAAAATATTGCAAGTCCAATTTTGGGCTTGACCTTTGACCTATGACCTTGAAAATCAATAGGCTTCAAGATATTATCATAAAGTAACTTTATACCAAGTTTTGTTAAAATCCGTCAAGTATTGGTCAGTGTAGAGTGGTGACAAGGTTGCCACTTGTTAAAATCCGTCAAGTAATGGTCAGTGTAGAGTGGTGACAAGGTTGCCACAGCTGAAAATATTGCAAGTCCAATTTTGGGCTTGACCTTTGACCTATGACCTTGAAAATCAATAGGCTTCAAGATATTATCATAAAGTAACTTTATACCAAGTTTTGTTAAAATCCGTTAAGTAATGGTCAGTGTAGAGTGGTGACAAGGTTGCCACAGCTGAAAATATTGCAAGTCCAATTTTGGGCTTGACCTTTGACCTATGACCTTGAAAATCAATAGGCTTCAAGATATTATCATAAAGTAACTTTATACCAAGTTTTGTTAAAATCCGTCAAGTATTGGTCAGTGTAGAGTGGTGACAAGGTTGCCACTTGTTAAAATCCGTCAAGTAATGGTCAGTGTAGAGTGGTGACAAGGTTGCCACAGCTGAAAATATTGCAAGTCCAATTTTGGGCTTGACCTTTGACCTATGACCTTGAAAATCAATAAGCTTCAAGATATTATCATAAAGTAACTTTATACCAAGTTTTGTTAAAATCCGTCAAGTAATGGTCAGTGTAGAGTGGTGACAAGGTTGCCACAGCTGAAAATATTGCAAGTCCAATTTTGGGCTTGACCTTTGACCTATGACCTTGAAAATCAATAGGCTTCAAGATATTATCATAAAGTAACTTTATACCAAGTTTTGTTAAAATCCGTCAAGTAATGGTCAGTGTAGAGTGGTGACAAGGTTGCCACAGCTGAAAATATTGCAAGTCCAATTTTGGGCTTGACCTTTGACCTATGACCTTGAAAATCAATAGGCTTCAAGATGTTACCATATACTTACTTTATACCAAGTTTGGTTAAGATCTGTCAAGAAATGGTTAGTGTAGAGTGATGACAAGGTTTGTTACGGACGGAAGGACACACATACATACGGACGGTCCCGTTACTATATCCCTTTCTCGCTTACTTCGTAACCGAGGGGATAATAAAAGTAACTAGTGAAAAGAGTTGAAAACAGTGTTTTGAGCAATTTGTCCTTTTGTCAAGCTGTTTTCAAAACTTGTCTGCTGCATATGCGTCAAAATGTGTCTATAAGTGGGAAACAGTAAACTGTTTCCAACATGCAATTGCATTAAGTTACTCATTAGTATAACTTCCCCAATTTCTCACAAAGTTTTCACTTCTAATCAATAATTATTCTTTCATTTAAAGATTTTTCGTATTTTTGCTGAAATTTTTTGAAAACATCTAGACAAAAATAATGGAAATTTTCTATAAACTGAAATTTTCTATAAACTGAAATATAAATATCAAATACAGTAAAATCAAAGCGCCAATGGCACTGTAGTGGCGATCGTATTCATATATTGCAACAACTACAAAATAAAGCGTTCAAAATATTTATAAAAACCTTTCGGAATTTCCAGATTTGATAAAATTCCAGCTTCCCGTTTTTAGGTCGGTATAGCTAGATACCGAAAACAACTTTTTATATGACTCATAAAGGTCTCAACGGGTGTTCTACACACCGGCTATTGTTTGTTGATAGAGTTGGAACATTGTGAGAATATGTATGAGTTGAAAACATTGTGATAAAATGTGAAATTTCTCATTTGATCACAATGTAAGATATAGCATTTGTATGACTTGAAAACATTGTGAGAAAATGTGAAATTTCTCATTTTATCACAATGTAAGATATAGCATTTGTATGAGTTGAAAACATTGTGAGAAAACGAGAATTATCACAATGTAAGATAGAACAGTTGTAAGAGTTAAAAACGTTGTGAGAAAATGATGATAGAATAGTGAAGCGTTGAAATCATTGAGAAAATGATGATAGAATAGTGAAGAGTTGAAAACAGTGTGAGAAAATGATGATATAATAGTGAAGAGTTGAAAACATTGTGAGAAGAACAGTTTTAAGAGTTGAAAACATTGTGAGAAAATGATGATAGAATAGTGAAGAGTTGAAAACATTGTGAGAAAATAATGATAAAATAGTGAAGAGTTGAAAACATTGTGAGAAAATGATCGCTAATAGAACACTGTAAGAGTTGAAAACGTTGTGAGAAAATGTCATTTTCGTAGGACAATATCTTTTCTAAAAAAATGTTAATCAATCATTTGTTCCTAATTTAAAAAATTATGAAGACATACAACTATAAAAAGTTGTTTTCGTAACAACCATAATATGGTAATATGGGATTATTGTCGTAAAGAAAGTTGTTTTCGCGGCAGCCGAGTTGTTTTCGTGAGCCGATTTTATTTATTTATATGCGTTTTAGCCTACGCCACTCTCTAAGTTTTCTATTTCGCGTAATTAGTACAAAAAACACTATTACATACTTTTAAAATTATCGTTATATGTTTGTGCACATGCTTTTAAGTAAATAATTAGAAAACTTATGAATACATGTGATTTATTGTCAAATAAAACGTTGTTTTCGTGACAGTCATGTTGTTTTCGTGAGCCGACTTTATTTATTTATTTGCGTTTTAGCCTATGCCACTCTATAATTTTGCAATGTTATTGAAAACGGGACCAGGTACGAAATAAGCACTTTTCACGGACCATGATTGTTAAACTTGTAGGTCTTTTCAGAAATTACAAAAGAAGTTAATTGGCCGTTTTATTTTGGCGAGGTACTTTCAGAGTACAACCAACTCCTGCCGAATCAGGTTAAAGGTCAAAAGGTTACGGTTGACTACAGTAAAAATAAAACGAGGCACAGGAGTATCATGATACTCTGCATAGCGTACCCAAGACGCCCGATGATATTTATTATCTGCCCAAACATGAAGAAAGATAATATGTAAATAGTTTAACTCTATTTAGATATTTTCTCGATAAATCTCAAATATTAGTACCAATCCGGTATCAAAGTAGCACTAACATTATCATTATTAATCGTGTGCCTGCATCACTGATGGAACTATATATATATATGGCGGTTTAACGGAAGTGAGTAAATTGCCTTTGCAGAAATATCCAACCGATTGTTCAAATACGACTATATAATTTTTTTTTCGTTGTTGTTGTTTTGGTAGCACTGTGGCGATTGTCAACCAATCGCCACAAAAACTGACCAAATGAGAAATTGCTTATAATGAGCAATTTCTTATTTTGTCACCATCACGTTTTCAAAAATCTTCTGCTACAGAAGCGTCAGAATGTGTCTGCTGATGGGGACGGGTAACCATTAACCCTTTACCTCATATAGACGCTTTCTGACGCCTCTGCAGCAGACGGCTATTTGAAAACATAGTGACAAAAGAAGAAATTGCACAGAACGTGCAATTTCTCCTTTTGCCACAATGTTTTCCACTTTTTGTCATAGGTTATCCATTCAATTATAGAGATTTTCTATGTTTTGACAAAATATGTTCAAAGTCGTATGCTGCTGAATTGTCGTATGAGGGAAAGGGTTAACCCTTTCCCACATACAACAAATCTGCAGAAGATGACTTGAAAAATGTCTACTAAAAAATATGGAAATTCTCTATAATTATAGGAAGAATTATTGAACAAATTTGAAAACATTGTGGCAAAAGGAGAAATTGCTTGTTTTGAGCAATTTCTTCTTTTGTCGCCATATTTTCAAAAAGTTGTCTGCTTCAGAAGCGTCAGAAAGTGTCTGCATGCTGATGGGGAACGGTAACCGTTAACATTGAAGACATATTAAGGGGCGCTGCAGACTATAGCACATTAAACTTTCTACAGGTCTTTAATGGAGACATATTTACTGATCTGTTATGATTAAAAACCCTTTCCCACTAAAAAGGAATTCTGCAGCAGACGACTTTGACAACATCTACGCCAAAAAAAAAGAAAATCTCTAAAGATGCATGTATTTTATTCAAAACATGACTAATTTCCCCTTTTGTCAAAATGTATTCAAAAGACCTTTTCTGCAGTTGCTTGAACAATTGCCTTTTAACCCTTTTCCTCATACAACAATTCTGCAGCAGACGACTTTGAACATATTTTGTCAAAAAATGGAAAATCTCTATAATTGAATAGATATCATGATACCTTAAAGTGGAAAACATTGTGTCAAAAGGAGAAATTGCTCGTTTTGAGCAATTTCTTCTTTTGTCACTATGTTTTCATAAAGCTGTCTGCTGCAGAGGCGTCAGAAAGCGTCTATATGAGGGAAAGGGTTAATGCTTATTTAATCCATAAACCCAAAAAGTGAGTTATTTTCAGAAGGGAAAAGAAGACCTTCACCTCAACCCTCATATAGATATATATATTTTAGCCAATCTGTCACAGATGACTTTGGAAAACATTGTGACAAAAGCAAACATTTCTCATAATTTACCTTTTGCCGTAATGTTTTTAACTCTATTCAATCATTAGACATTCCTATACTGAGATTATTCATATTATTGCCAAGATATTTTTCAAAGTTTTTTCTGCTGCACAGATTTGTTGTATGTTGGAAAGAGGGGTAGGGTAAATGCTTATCCCTTCTTGTGAGAAAGAAACAAACAATAAATATTGATTGAAATTTCGTCACAGACCACCTGTGTATCGATAAATCAACTCGAACCTTCATCAATTATTCACATATTATATCAGAACAAGATTCGTCCGTGAACAATTGGGAATTCACGCGCATTAGGGCAGAATGTAACAGGTTGCATAACACATGAACTATAACTGTTTTATCGTTAACCCTTTTCTTATACACAACAAATCTGCAGCAGACATCTTTAACCCTTTTCCACCATACAACAATTTTGAAGTAGATGACTGAAACCAGCAACACAAAAACATGAAAAATTCCCCGCATTAGGCAGTATGTAACAGGTTGTGTCACACATGAACTATGCCTGTTTTATCATCAACCCTTTTCCTATATACAACAAATCTGCAGCAGTCAACTTTAACCCTTTCCCTCATATAAACGGTTTCTGACGCCTCTGCAGCAGACAGCTTTTTGAAAACATAGTAACAAAAGAAGAAATTGCTCAGAACAAGCAATTTCTCCATTTTCCATTTTTTGTCAAAATATGTTCAAAGTCGTCTGCTGCAGAATTGTCGTATGAGGGAAAGGGTTAAAGCAGACGGCGTTTTGAAAACATAGTGACAAAAGAAGAAATTGCACAGAACGTGCAATTTCTCCTTTTGTCACAATGTTTTCCACTCATAGTCATAGGTTATCCATCTGACAAAATACGTTCAAAGTCGTCTGCTGCAGAATTGTTGTTAACCCTTCTCACCATACAACAGTTTTGAAGCAGACGACTTTGAAAACAGCTACACAATAAAAACGTATTTCATGGCCATGCAGCAGGTGTCTTTAAAAATACATTGTAAGAAAATGATTAAAATTTTGTGATTATGAGCAATTTCTCCCTTTTCTCACATCAAGGAAACTGTTTAACCCTTTCCCTCATACGACAATTCTGCAGCGGACGACTTTGAACATATTTAGTCAAATAATGGAAAATCTCTATAATTGAATGGATAACCTATGACTAAAAGTGGAAAACATTGTGACAAAAGGAGAAATTGCACATCTTGTGCAATTTCTTCTTTTGTCACTATGTTTTCAAAAAAGCCGTCTGCTGCAGAGGCGTCAGAAAGCGTCCATATGAGGGAAAGGGTTAAACTTGTATATATTTTAAATTTCTATTCTCAGACACTATCAAAACAGAGAAACACCCAAGTATCACATCAAGGAAACTGTTTAACCTTTTCCCTCATACGACAATTCTGCAGCAGACGACTTTGAACATATTTTTCGTCAAATAATGGAAAATCTCTATAATTGAATGGATAACCTATGATTAAAAAGTGGAAAACATTGTGGCAAAAAGAGAAATTGCACGTTTTGTGCAATTTCATCTTTTGTTACTATGTTTTCGAAAAGCCGTCTGCTGTAGAGGCGTCAGAAAGCGTCTATATGAGGGAAAGGGTCAAAAATAACATTTCAGTTGTATCAAGGCGTTTCCTGGGTAAGTTACCAGTACCATTTATCCTGACACCAATCAGTCGTAATTCTAACCCCGCAACCATGATTGCCAAGGAGGGTTGCCATTACTACCATTTGGGAAATATGATTGAATCGCATAAAATATGATTGAATTCTGCATTTAACCCTTTCCCTCATACGATAATTCTGCAGCAGACGAAAATCTCCATAATTAAATGGATAACCTGGAAAACAGTGTGGCTAACAGTTTTGTGCAATTTCTTCTTTTGTCACTATGTTTTTCAAAAAGCCGTCTGCTAGAGGCGTCAGAAAGTGTCTATATGAGGGAAAGGGTTAACCCTTTTCATATTTGTTTACCTCAGATGTTTATTTCAAGTTTTGACCGCTTTGAAAACGTCTGAGAAAGAAAGTGTAACAACTGGAAAATTGGAACTACTACTTTTACTATATACCCTCTGTTACTGCTTTCCCATCTTAATGTGTCTGCAGCAGTCAACTTTTGGAATCATCATGGCAAAAGCAGAAATTGCTCATGATGTATCGATGGAAACTATTATCCAAATTTTCCAGACAATACATTTTTGATCTCAATTCTGTGCTTAAATAGCTTATCAAGTGAATGGTTAATGCATTCAGATTGATAAATTCCCAAGATGGTTGGTTCACTGGTGAAGATTGGCAAAAAACTAAATTCTCTCCCATATAAAGTTATCTAAATGAGATCAGAATGTCTGCATTATGTTTTTTGTCAAATGCTTTGAAATTAAAACATATCAGTGGAATTGATCTGTATATTGACCTTTTTCCCACCTGCAGACGCATTTTGATGCAATAGCAGCAGAAGACTTTTGAAAACATTGTGGCCAAAGGTGAAATTGCTTATGATGAGCAATTTCTCCTTTGGCCACAATATTTTCAACTTTATTAAACAATTAAGCCATCTTTTATTGAGATTTTTCAGGTTTTTGTGTGAATGTTTTTAAAGTCGTCTGCTGTAGATTTGTTGTATGTGGTAAATGGTTAACCCTTTCCCTCATATAGACGCTTTCTGACGCCTCTGCAGCAGACGGCATTTTTGAAAACATAGTGACAAAAGCTTTCCACTTTTTGTCATAGGTTATCCATTCAATTATAGAGATTTTCTATTTCTTGACAAAATACGTTCAAAGTCGTCTGCTGCAGAATTGCCGTATGAGAGAAATGGTTAACCCTTTCCAAATGCAGATGTACTTTGATTTGAACTGAAGAGCATCAATCAGAAGATGAGCCAGAATAGAACAGAATATAATTTGTTGCTGCCCTACAGTACACATCAACCAGGCGCGTAGCTGACTGTACGCAAAATACGCAGCTGCGTACACATTGTCTCCAGTACTCAAATTTTAAAGGTTCAAATCTGCATTAAAAATTTGACATGGGGTAGGGATAAGTATAAAACAACCGATCTGACTTGATAGATTTGACGAAAAATGACAAATGCAACACATGTTACTATCTCAAAATTTCCTAGAAAATATGTTTATTTCACCATCAAGATCAGTCATATTTTGCTACTGAAATGCTCCCAGAAGTCACCAAAGACTATATAGAGGGGAAAAAAATCAAGGGGGAGCATGCCCCGGACCCCCCCCCCCCCCCCCCCCCCCCCCCCCCCCCTAAAAGACTTGCGTACACACTCTGTAGTCCCTAGCTTTGCCCCTGTCAACCCTTTCCCACATACAATAATTTGGCAGCAGATGATTTTGAAAACATCTAGAGGCAAAAGTATGGACAATCTGTAAAAATGAGATTATATTAATTGAATAAAATTGAAAACATTGTGACAAAAGGGGAAATTGCTCATGAAGTTTTCTTCTGCAGAGTTGTCAGAAAGTATCTGTATGTGGGCAAGGCTTAAATGAGCATAAGCGGCAACTTTTTTAAAGTTTTGGTATGAGAAAGGGTTAACCAAGCATAATAGACAATACGTAACAAAGTAAGTATTACATTATGAGAAGCACAAAAGTTTCAAAGGTTAATTGATTGTTTAGTGTCTGAAGCGGCTTTCAAATTTGTTTCAGTCATATTACTGTGATTCATGGGTAAGTTACCAGTTCTACTGGTCCTTTTATCCGAACACCAGCCAGTCAGTCAGTGGTATGCTAATTCCGCAACCCTAAGCGCCTTGGAGGGCAGCCATTACGACCTTTTTTGGGATGGGAAAGGGTTAACCAAGCATAATGGGCAAAAGGTAACAAAGTAAGTATTACATTATGAGAAGCACAAAAGTTTCAAAGGTTAATTGATTGTTTGGTGTTTAAAGCGGCTTTCAACAATTATTCAGTTATATCACTGTGATTCATGGGTAAGTTACTCACAGGTGCCCGGCGCGTAATAATACACTTTACATATAATATATATATTATATGTAAAGTGGGTAAAGTGGGTAAAGTGGGCGGTTTATGCGCCGGGCACCTGTGGTACTACTGGTCCTTTTTATCCGAACACCAGCCAGTCAGTGGTAATGCTAACCCTGTTACCCTGAGCACCACAGATGGCAGCCATTACAACATTTTTTAAAGTTTTTGGAATGAGAAAGTAAGTATTACATTATGAGATGCACAAAAGTTTCAAAGGTTTTGAAGTTAACCCTTTCCGTCATATAGACACTTTCTGACGCCTCTGCAGCAGACAGATTTTTGAAAACATAGTGACAAAAGAAGAAATTGCTCAAAACGAGCAATTTCTGCTTTTGCCACAATGTTTTCCACTTTTAGCCATAGGTTGTCTATTCAATACAAGAGATTTTCTATTTTTTTTACAAAATATGTTCAAAGTCATCTGCTGCAGAATTGTCACATGAGGGAAAGGGCTGATGGAACATTGAAATTACAATCAACAAAGGAACCGTGGTGTATTGGTAGAGCGTCCGCCTTGGGTGCGCCAGGTCACAGTTAAATCCCTGGTTACATCACACCAAAGAATACAGCGGCATCAAAAGTCTTCTATAATCAGGGAAATGAATGAATAGTTTTCTCACCATATGATGTGCCAGGCCCGAAATCATTACCGGCATCAACCATTATTGTTCCTAGGGTTTCATAAGAGTTATTTCTATCTCGTCTCCTTTTGTCGAGTTTCTCGTAAAAGAAATCCTCCATTCTTATATCTGAAAGTATAAAAAGTATAATTTATCAACAATTTCCCAGATAGAACAATTTGCAATCAGAAAACTTTGAAAATATCTGGGCGAAACCATGGAAAATATGTATAAACAAAATTTTAACTAGAGATTGCTTTTTTGAAAAAGCGCTTGTCTCCCCACTTGTGTGGTCGTAGGGGAGGAAAAGAAATGATGGAGATAATTTTTTTAGTTTTGGACTGGAGATGAAGCAACAGTGACAATCCTCAGTTATTGAGCGGAAACCATTTTTCAGCTGAGGGTTACCATGACCTTGGTCTTTGACCTAGTGACCTCAAAATCAATAGGGGTCATTTGCTGCTGGTGACCATCCTGCACACCAAGTATGAAGTTCCTGGGCCCAAGCAATCTTCAGTTATTGAGCGGAAACCATTTTTCAGCCAAAGGTCACCGCGACCTTGACCTTTGATCTGCTGACATCACAATCAATAGGGGTCATCTACAGGTTAGGACCAAGCTGCACACCAAGTATGAAGTTCCTGGGTATAAGTGTTCTTGAGTTATTGAGTAAAACACATTTTTCGGCTGAAGGTTACCGTGACCTTCGACATTTGACCTTGTGACCTCAAAATCAAACAAATTCAATAAAGGTCATTTACTGGTTAGGACCAACCTGCACACCAGGTATGAAGTTCCTCAACATAAGCATTCTTTAGTTATTGAGAGGAAACCATTTTTCAGCTGAAGGTTACCATGACCATGACCTTTAAGCTAGTGACCTCAAAATCAATAGGGGTCATCTACTGGTGGTGACCAACCTGCACACCAAGTATTAACTTCCATGGCCAAAGCATTCTACAGTTATTAAGCAAAAACAATGTTTCATCTCATTGTCACTGTGACCTTTCAGCTCAAGGTCACTGTGACCTTGACTTTGACCTCACAATTAATAGGGTCTTCTACTGGGCATGGCCAACCTGCAAACCAAGTATGGAGTTCCTCGGCCCAAGCGTTCTTCAGTTATTGAGCGGAAACCATTTTTTACCTCACAAGGTCACCATGACCTTAACCTTTGACCTTCTGACATCAAAATCAATAGAAGTCATCTACTGGTCATGACCAACCTGCATACCCAGTATGAAGATCCTATGCCAAAGCGTTCTTCAGTTATTGAGCGGAAACAAGTGTGACGGATGTGACCTTGACAACTGTGACCTTAACTTTTGACCTAGTGACCTTAAAATTAATAGGGGTCATTTGCTGTTGGTGACCAACCTGCACATCAAATATGAAGTTCCTGGGCCCAAGCAAAAACTATTTATCAGCTCATTGTCACTGTGACCTTTCAAGCTCATGGTCACTGTGACCTTGACTTTAGATGTACTGACCTCAAAATCAATAGGGGTCTTCTACTAGGCATGGCCAACCTGCATACCAAGTATGGAGTTCCTCAGCCAAAGCGTTCTTCAGTTATTGAGCGGAAACCATTTTTTACCTCACAAGGTCACCATGACCTTGACATTTGACCTTCTGTTATCAAAATCAATAGGGGTCAGCTACTGGTCATGACCAACCTGCATACCAAGTATGAAGTTCCTACGCCCAAGCGTTCTTCAGTTATTGAGCGGAAACAAGTGTGACAGACGGAAGGACAGAAGGACGGAAGGACGGACGGAACGGGCAAAAACAATATGTCACCCCCATGTAATGGGGGAGACATAATTATTGACCATTTTTGAAATATTGTCGTTAAATGTGATATTGATCATTATGAGCAATTTTACCCGTTGCCACATTGTTTCCAAAAGTCATCTGCTGCAGGGTTAAGTAAATAGCTAACACCATATTGCTCTTAAGTATCAATGGCAATGCTTTATTTGGGATACATTTGTATTTCATAACCCTTTCAAACATAGGGCAAATCTGCATTAAGCAGCTTTTGAGGAAGATATAGGAAAACCACTACAGATGAAAATTTATTTTTAGATGGAGTTGAAAACACTGTGGCAAAGGGAGAAATTGCTTATCAGTTTTCAGCTGCATATTTATTCCATACAATCTGAGAAAGGGTTAGTATTTAGAAATGACTAAACAAATAATGCAAATGGCATATTAAATGAATTATTTACTTGGCTATTAGATAACTAAGTTAATAAGACCTTTCAACAGATACACTTTGCTTTTCTTTCTTTTTATTTCTAAATATCAGAGGCCTGCTTATTATACAGGATGGCTTAAACTAGTCTCAACATCACCAGATAAGGAGGGTATTCAGCTCTTTTTCCCACAATTTCTCTCTTATTATCAAAGCAAACCCTATGTTGTGGGTACTCTAAAGAATCGTAGACGATTCTTTTGAGTACCCACAACATAGGGTTTAAGGGTCGAATAAGGATTTCAGAACATGCAAAACGCCCCTTATCTAGAGCCCTGGTCCCCAAGATATGACAATTTGCAGCAGACGACTTTGAACAAATTTAGTCCAAAATAACACTTACAGGATAGACATGAAAACAGTGTGGCAAAAGGAGAAATTGCTGATCATGAGCAATTCATCCTTTTGCCACAATGCTTTCAAATGTTCTTTGCTGCAGTATGCATATGCAAGTGGGATAGGGGGGTTGAATCTGCAGCATTGGTACTCAAAAGAATCATCAGAAGACAGAGGACTAGATAAAAGAGAGTGAACAGGTCTTTTCCCCACAATATTTTTCTTATATAGACGCTTTCTGACGCTTTTCTCCTTTAGCCACAATATTTTCCACTTTTAGTCATAGGTTATCCATTCTATTGTAGAGATTTTCTATTTTTTGACAAAATATGTTCAAAGTCGTCTGCTGCAAAATTGTTGTATGAGGGAAAGGGTTATTCAGCTATGCCATTGGTCCTATGTCTCTTGCGGTGTCTACTTACTTGGATTTGGCTGTAACTGAGCCTCCGTCGCCCGCAACGTCCTCTCGGTCCATACCCGCGTCTTTTCAGCTCTATTTAACAAATTTTCAAAATGTGCATCTAGTACTGTCTTCTCCGCAGAGCCAAGTTTTTCTTCAGTGAACTGAAAACATACAATATCATTATTAACCCTCTCGCTGCAAAAGGCAATTAAAGGCTTTTGCAAACAATGCTGTCTCTGCTGAAATCTGCATTGTTTGTCATTAGACATTAACCCTTTCCCTCATATGGCAATTCTGCAGCAGACGACTTTAAACGTATTTTGTCAAAAAATAGAAAATCTCCATAATTAAATAACCTGGAAAACATTGTGGCAAAAGGAGAAATTGCATGTTTTGTGCAATTTCTTCTTTTGTCACTATGTTTTCAAAAAGCCGTCTGCTGCAGAGGCGTCAGAAAGCGTCTATATGAGTAAAAGGGTTAAATTGTACAAAAGTTCCTGTTTGACGAAAAATGGAGTGGTCCAATGTTCAACATAGAAGAGTCGACTTTGTGAAAGAGTTAATCCCTCTTCATCCTTTACCTCATACAACAAATATATTAATATATACAGGGTTAATGCCGCTTTCAACAATATTTTAGTTAAATCACAGCGTTTCCTGGGTAAGTAACTAGTTCTACTGGTCCATTTATCCTGACACCAGCCATTCAGTCGTAATGCTAACCCTGCAACCTTGAGCACCAAGGAGCACAGCCATTATTAGTCTTTGGTATGATCCAGCCCGGGAAATGGCAAAAGGAGAAATCGCTTGTTTTTAGCAATTTCTCCTCGTGTCAAAATGATTTTTACAAAGTTGTCTGCTGCAATTGGTTCGAAATGCTCAGTGAGAGGATTCTTTTGAGTACCCACAACATAGGATTTAGTTGAGTAATAGAAATATTTCAGGGAAAAGACCTGTTCACTCCTCCCCCTAATCTAGTCCTCTGCCTTCATTCAATAAGCATGCTCAATTCTGCTTGACATTATCACCAGGCCCCACATGTTTCAGCAGCGCAACTGATGGATGAACAAATCAAGCTGTCATCAATAAACATTCTCAAACCAAAGATTAGTTCCAGGACACAAGCACATAATATCTGAGACAATTCAAACATCTCACCTACCATGTTTACCCTTTCTCACATGTATACAACAATCCTGCAGCAGACAACTTTTTAAAAATCTTTGCACAAATAGGAAACATTTCTTTAAATGAATAAATAGTTTAACCCTTTCCCTCATATAGACGCTTTCTGACGCCTCTGCAGCAGACGGCTTTTTGAAAACATAGTGACAAAAGAAGTGAATGCTCAAAACGAGCAATTTCTCCTTTTGCCACAAAAATCTTTTTCGCTCTTAGTCATAGGTTATCCATTCAATTATAGAGATTTTCTATTTTTGGACAAAATATGTTCAAAGTCGTCTGCTGCAGAATTGTCGTATGAGGGAAAGTGTTAAAACAGCTCATGATGAGTAATTTCTCCTCTTGTAATGTTCAGTGTTTATCAAAAAGTCGTCTGCTAAAGCAACATTCAATACTTCTGTAACAGATAACTTTTAACCCTTTCCCTCATATAGACGCCCTCTGACGCCTCTGCAGCAGATGGCTTTTTGAAAATGAAGTTTTTCAAAGTAAAACATATTTTTATTAGAAAATACTTACCAGTCATTTAATACCTGATATATAATCTCTACACCCTTAATTCATCCAGAAAAAGAACTCGCCTTGCGTATTCCTCACGTATATGTGATATACACGGTTGCCCGTAAGAGCGGGAAAGCACGTGATATCTTGCCACTTTTATTTCAACATTAAGTGTTGGGTGACGACGCGGGGATGGGAGGCGGGACTCTATAAATGACTGGTAAGTATTTTCTAATAAAAATATGTTTTACTTTGAAAAACTTCATTTTTATGTCAAAAATACATTACCAGTCATTTAATACCTGATGACTTTGTAGCATCGGACGGGAGGTTTGGCCAATACTTACTGTCGTTCCAGGTAGCAGCACCTTGTAGTGTATTATTTTCTAATTTATTTACAAAGTACTATCAACCCAACAGTATAAGGTAAGAGCAGGGATTGATAATTTCAATCAGTGTTCACTTCATTGATATGTTGGGAGTAATTTAGCGGACAACTCGCTGGGACGCAACCAAAGGGCCCAGGGTGTACAAGTTCTGTCTGACCAGACATAGAACGCAAGTAGAAAGATGAATAACTTGACTGAGTTTTCCGAACTGCCGCGCGAAGAATTCTTCAAGGGAATTATTGTTCGAAAAAGCCCAACTTGCCGAAAGAGCTCTAACTTCATGCGGGCGTATCCGCAGAAAAGAAAGATCTCGACTAGGTAAATCTTTGTACGCTAATTTAATTGTAATGGATATCCAGCGAAAAAAGAAGCTGCTGATATATCTTACGACCTATAAGGGGGAGAAATAACCTCTTTCTCCGACCCCTATTCCCCTCAACTCTCTTAAGATGATATTTAAGAGCTCTGACAGGACAAGGGATCTGTCGGAATCCGAAGGACCACAGCTCGCAGATTGACTAGGAACTGAATCGGATCAGGAAGGCCCGACGGTAACTGGTTCTTAGCCAGAAACCCTGGTTGACACAGTAGTGTAAAGGGGCCATCATATTCATTGAATCTGACATTCCCGGTTTCTACAGACAGAGCGTGTAATTTCCTCCTTCGAAGAGCTGTAGTGTAAGCTAATAAAAAAAAAAAGGTTTTATCAGCAAAGACGTCGATTCAAAAGGTTCGTATGGAGCTCTTGTAAGCGACCAGAGGACGCAATACAAATCCTATTTTTTGGAGTTAAACTCCTACAAATGGTTTCTAATTCTAACCATCAGGCTGTGAAACCTAATGAAATTCGTTTACTGACAGTAAATAACTCACTTCCCTGATTGTGTTCGTCAAGCAAGACGAATTTATAAGTCTCAGTTACTAACTTAAGAAGCTGTAGTTTTCGACGAACGTTCAGAGAGATTGACCTACCTTTAATAACATCAATCGGTAAGAACAGTCTATTTCTAAGGAAGATATAACGGTTATGTCGATAGACAGGCCAGCAGGACGTGTAAGCACGGTCTCTGAGCCAGTGAAGTGTTTCTATTATCATTTACACCTTTCAGCCAGGGACAAAATGACACCGGAAGTTGTTTCATTATTATTCCAAGGGAGAAACTATTATTTTTCCTTTGCGAATTCTGATCTAGTCTGGAGTTCCTTCCCCTTATTACTATCATAGGAAGTCGGGAACCAGACTAATTCTGATCGTCCACTGCCGAATCAATCGGAACTTTTCGAAATTCATCTGAAGTTGTCTACTCTATTAATCACATGCCGTAGGCTGTAACTCACTGCCCCGATATCTGTAAACAATTCGGGTGTGGTGAGAAGCATGTATTCTCTTGCGGGAATTAGATCCGACTTGCCTGTTTGGGAAATAATTCCGAACGCAGGTAATCAAACTGTAACTCCTCGATGACAAAACAATCGGTACGTGGTAAAAAGGCGTCTGTTAGGTTTAACAACTCGCCCAGACAGCCGTTCCGGATTGTGATCTTGGTGAAACGGACGTTCCATTCTGGTAATCGACCGTACTAGACGCGAACTGAGTCGATAAGTCTACTACCGGTTTTCACTGTCTGTCTTTCTTAGGAATAGGAAGAAAAACAGTTTTATCAACCCCGAATGAAAGGTTGATACCCACTCTATATCATTCTTTGTTAGAAGATTTAATAGAGAGGAGTGCTTCCCTATAGCTGCGGATTAGGGACAGTGCTCCACTTGGTTGTATGCCAACTTAGCTAGCTCCCGTAACGCTAGGCTCGAACTTAGCCTGTCTCTTTGCGTCTTCACAGGTTGGGGTTCCAAGAATGCCCTTGCAAAAGTCGCTGTACGTTTCTGTCCCTGTGTAAACGATGTCGCCGCATACGCCGAAATGTGCCTTATGGACGCAAAGAATGCAGTAACCTTCCGCCAATGATAATTTATTTAGAGTCTAGATCTAAATTGTTGCATCATTATACGGGGCACTGACTCGATATGTCTCTTATTCGTCAGACAGGACTGGGTCGTGGGTTTTCCAGGACGACAAGAGGATTGACTATAGCCGGTTTTGAACCGGAAGGTCAGTGTCCGATTCAACATGGGAACTTATGAAGGAGTCATGACCGAGGAATAATCCCTTTTCCGAAGTGCCCTGAATTAGAGTCATGACCGAAGAATTGATCCCTTGACATAGATCCCTTTTCCGAAGAAGAATGAGATCGCATGGAATCAACCGTCGGAGCCGAGCTCACGTATGAGGTGGTCTTGACCTTCCTGTCTCAGAGTTCACAGAGTGAATATCCTCTGTTCCTTGTCATTTACCACAATACGAAAGTACTTCCTCGACGAGGGAGGGATTGGATTGTGGTAATAGGCGTCTGTGGGGTCTAGATAGACCGCCCAGTCGCCTTCCCGAATAGCTATTCGGATGGAGCGGGTCGATTCCATTTTGAATTTCTCGACCGATATCAATAGATTTAACGCTGACAAATCTATAACCGGCCTCCACCGTCCGTCTTTCTTCGGAACGAGGAAAAGACGGCTGTAGAAACCCCGGGAATTGGGGTTGAGAACCCTCTCTATGGCGTTCTTTTTCAGAAGTGATGATATCACTTCTGACATGGCCGGAGGCCTTGACGACATGTCAATAGGCACGCTTGTCAGTGGAGGAGGAGAAAGGAAGGGAATTAGATAACCTTCCTGTATCACAGATAAGATCCAATGATCCTCTGTGATACTTCCCATTCCTCTATAAACAATGACAGGCGGCCCCCCGACTGCAATCTCCGGCCTTGGGATGACCATAGAGAGGCTCTCCCCTTTGTGGGACGGCTTAGCCCTCCTTTTATCAGAATGCGCTAACGTATTCTGTTCCAGGGGTTGCCTTTCCAAGGACTGTCTATTAAATAGATGTCCCTCCGAATGCCTCGATATTCCAAAAAACGTTGGGTTTTGATGCTCTCGGTAGGCTTGGAAATCCCGTCTATTTCCGACCGGTTCCATTGAATGGACCGGTGGAAGGTATTGGGGAAAAGTGTTATCTTAGAGATGTACACAGTTCCCTTTGGGGATTGAAAGGATCTCTCTGCACGAGAATTCCCATACCCGGAGCCAGACGGGTGAATAATAGAGGTCGGTCCGTAACCTATACTCTGATTATTCGTGCACCCACTCTGTTGTTGACCTGCTATGGAATGATAATTGTATCAATCCGGTCACTCAGTACAGAGCTCGTGCCTGGACGCGCCATGTTTGCATAAGCAATTGGCTGGCTAGTTGCGTCATTAACAAATGACCGACTGCCTGGTCGTGAGATGTTTTCATAACCGACAGGTAGCCTAGCCCCGTCATTACCAAATGACTGACTATCTCCCTGCCGCGTCATGTTCACCTGCGTGACCGGTTGGTTGGTCATAGTTAAATGATTGATCCAAACCTTGTCTCGACATGGCTACATGCGTGACTGATTGGCTAGCCACGTCATCGTGAAATGAGTGACTGCCTGGTCGCGTCATATTTAAATGAGTGACCGTTTGCCTGGCCGCGTCGTAGCTATTCGACTGCAGCCCTGTCATATCACCGCTAAGTGAATGACTACCTTGTCTAGTCATGGCAAATTGACTGACTGGCCCGGTCGTGTCATGGCTAAATGACTGACCGGTGACAGGTCACGTCATCGCTAGATGACGCCCCGGTTGCCCGGGGACCTGTCGCGCCACGGCATATGGCATATGGGTCTTGCTTTCCAGCACCAGCAAAACCCGGTTGACTAGGGATAGGCAGTTGTGAGGCTGCTCTACCGAAAGTCTCCGGAAAACTTTGTCTGCAGATATCGTAATCCGGCACTCTTTAATGAAGTACACAGTTCCCTTAGGGGAACGGAAGGATTTCTCCGACCGGTAATTCCCGTACTCGGAGCTATACGGCTGAATATTAGAGTTCGGTGCTAACCTACTCTGAATATTCATAACACCACTCTGTTGTTGACCCGAGATAGAATGATAATAGTATCAATTCGGTCAGCCAGTACAGAGCCCGTGCCCGGTCGCGCCATGTTAACATAAGCGACTGGCTGGCTAGTCGTGTCATTGCCAAATGATAGACTGCCTGGTCGTGCGATGTTTACATAACCGACAGGCAAGCTAGCCATGTCATTACCAAATGACTGACTACTGCCTGGTCGTGTCATGTTCACATGCGTGACCGATTGGCTGGTCGCGCCATGTTTACATAAGCGACTGGCTGGCTAGCCGCGTCATTGCCAAATGACGGACTGCCTGGTCGTGCGATGTTTTCATAACCGACAGGTAGACTAGCCGCGTCATTACCAAATGATTGACTATCTCCCTGCCGCGTCATGTTCACCTGCGTGACCGGTAGGCTGGCCGCATCATAGCTAACTGATTGACCCCCGCCTTGTCGCGACATGGCTACATGCGCGACTGATTGGCTAGCCGCGTCATCGTGAAATGAGTGACTGCCTGGTCGCGTCATATTTAAATGAGTGACCGTCTGCCTGGCCACGTCGTAGCTATTCGACTGCTGACCTGTCATTTCACCGCTAAGTGAATGACTACCTTGTCGAGTCATGGCAAATTGACTGACTGGCCCGGTCGTGTCATGGCTAAATGACTGACCGGTGACAGGTCGCGTTATCGCTAGATGACCTGTCGCGCCACGGCATATGGGTTTTGCTTTCCAGCACCAGCAAAACCCGGTTGACTAGGGATAGGCAGTTGTGAGGCTGTTCTACCATAAGTCTCAAAGGAAAACTTTGTCCGCAGACATTGTAATCCGGCACTCTGCAGCCGTCCGAAGACTGCTGTAGCTCAGAGTGTGGTGTTGGTTGAGCCCCAACACCAGGCGACAGATAATGCGGTTCAAGTGTAGATGACTCCAGCGACCCTACCGGCCTTCCTATCTCTTTGAGCACTCTCTACCTTGTTTCTATACGGTATCAGGCCCGAAGGCTTTAGTTTCCCGACAGAACAACGCGCATCCAAAGCTACCTTAACACGCTCCTCTTCGTCTCTAGCTAGACTAGGAGGTGCGTTTGTGTTAAGTGGAGAAGGTACAGCCTTAACCTTTGAACCACTCAACACGGTCGCGGAGTCCGATTGGGAGAACCCCTCGAACTCCGCTTCACTCGAAGATATCAGAGACGCCTTTTTAGGGGCACTCTTACCCTTCCTGCTTTTGCTAGTCTTACCCTTCCCAGCCCGTTTCCAAATAGAAACAGTCCAAGAAGAGCAGTACTCGCACAGTGAAAGCTGTGTGCCCTTTGAGCAAACCACACAGTTTGGATGTGTGTCCCATGCGTCCACAGCATGACCACACAAGCCACGCCTCCGTTCACCTTTAAGTGACATATTTATGATACAAATATATACGAAAAGAACACAACAATAAAACCAAAAAAAAATTTTAAATTTTTTTTCTACTTTTTATTTTTCTACCCGAGTGACAACCCGGAACGTATATAATCTATAAACAAAATTTATAAAAATTTTGTCTATGTTATAATTACATGTAAGTACAACAAACATCATAAGTATAATCTATAACGGGATTGGGAACTCATCGTTTAACTTTAAGTCTTGAACTCAATTACGTTCCGCACCCGAAGACATTAACTGAAAATAATGGGTGGGGTAACCACCTCTTGCTTTTCAGCTAGCTGTCGCCTACAAAAACAAGCAATTACAACAATAATTTAACTTTAAATGCAGTTGAATATCTGTTAATGCAGTTTCCTAACTGAATGAACAACTAAATAAGGCAATAAGCCTTAAAAAGCCAAGAAAAGAATAATTAGAAAATAATGTGTAAATTCTTAGCTGTCTAGCTGGTGGATCCAGAAATTAAAAGTGGCAAGATATCACGTGCTTTCCCGCTCTTACGGGCAACCGTGTATATCACATATACGTGAGGAATACGCAAGGCGAGTTCTTTTTCTGGATGAATTAAGGGTGTAGAGATTATATATCAGGTATTAAATGACTGGTAATGTATTTTTGACATAAAAACATAGTGACAAAAGAAGAAATTGCTCAAAGCGAGCAATTTCTCCTTTTGCCCGTTTTCCACTTTTAGTCATAGGTTATCAATTCAATTACAGAGATTTTCTATTGTTTTACAAAATATGTTCAAAGTTGTCCACTGCAGAATTGTCGTATGAGGGAAAGGGTTAAATATCTTTGTACAACAAGAGGCCCATGAGGGCCTATGCTCTACTGGTATGGTTCTTTGGTCATTTTCAATCCAGAGCATGTATGTATGGTGAAGATCGGATAGTAAATGGGGGCTCTTTTGTTTTCACAAGCTGTATTATAGTAATTTTTACAATTTCATAGGCCATAATCCAGTCTTGCATTGGCGGATCTGGCTGGTTTTCAAAAGGAACCAAGCTCTAATCAGTATTTAACTACTATCTAAGTTTGGTGAAGATCAGATAGTAAATGGAGCCTCTATTGTGTTCACATGCTCAATTATAGCAATTTGGACAATTTCAAGGGCCATAATCCAGTCGAAATGGTTTTCGAAAGGAACCGAGCTCTCATGGATATCTAACTACTGTATAAGTTTGGTTGAGATACAATCAAAAGTGAAGACTGCATCGTGTTAACAAGCTCTTTTATAGTAATTTTGACCATTTCAAGGGCCATAATCCAGTCATACGTGGGCGGATCTGGCTGGTTTTCGAAAGGAACCGAGCTCTCATGGATATCTAACTACTGTATAAGTTTGGTTGAGATACAATCAAAAGTAAAGACTGTATCGTGTTAACAAGAAATTGTTTACGGACGCACGGACGCACGCACGGACGACGGACAAATCGCCACGACATAAGCCCTTCTGGCCTTTGGCCAGTAGAGCTAAAAATGAAACATTTCTATTAATAAATGTTTTCAAAATTCGTCTGCTGAAGAGGCTTCAGAAAGCGTCTGCATGTGGGAAAGGATAACCAAAATTGATATTATGATCTTGATACAAAACATATTTTCAGGTGTCTGCTGCAGAAAATCTCCATAATTGAATGGATAACCTATGACAAAAAGTGGAAAACATTGTGACAAAAGGAGAAATTGCACGTTTTGTGCAATTTCTTCTTTTGTCACTATGTTTTCAAAAATACGTCTGCTGCAGAGGCATCAGAAAGCGTCTATATGAGGGAAAGGGTTAACAAAGAATAGGAGTTTTCTAATTATCTCTTCACAGAACATGAAAGGCAGGCACACAATCCAATAAAATGACCCTTTTTGCAGATGAAACTGCATTTGCCTCAGTGTAGTAATTTCATTTATTATTTTTCTCCACTCTTTCAGGCAATTCGGTGTCTACAAGTCAATGAACAAGCGATGCCTTAACACTTTCCCTCATATAGACGCTTTCTGACGCCTCTGCAGCAGACGGCTTTTTGAAAACATAGTGACAAAAGAAGAAATTGCACAAGACGTGCAATTTCTCCTTTTTCCACTTTTAGTCATAAGTTATCCATTCAATTATAGAGATTTTTCAATTTTTTGACAAAATACGCTCAAAGTCGTCTGCTGCAGAATTGTCGTATGAGGGTAAGGGTTAACATTTTCCCACATACAGACGCATTCTGAAGCCTATGAAGCAGGCGACTTTAACCCTTTCCCTCATATAGACGCTTTCTGACGCCTCTGCAGCAGACGGCTTTTTGAAAACTTGAAAAAATGTTTTCCACTTTTAGTCATAGGTTATCCATTAAATTATAGAGATTTTCTATTATTTGACAAAATATGTTCAAAGTCGTCTGCTGCTGAATTGTCGTATGAGGGAAAGGGTTAAAATCATCGTGGCATTGGGAGAAATTGTTCATAATCATAAATGAGCAGACATAAATAGAAATTTCTCCATTTGCCAATTTCTATTTTTGCACATATATATGTTTTTAAAGTTTTCTGCTGCTGATTTGTTGTATGTGCTAAAGGGGGTTAACCCTTTCCCTCATACAAACTATTCTGCAGCAGACGACTTTGAACACATTTTGTCGAAAAATAGAAAATCTCTATAATTGAATGGATAACCTATGACTAAAAGTGGCAAACATTGTGGCAAAAGGAGAAATTGCTCGTTTTGAGCAATTTCTTCTTTTGTCACTATGTTTTCAAAAAGCTGTCTGCTGCAGAGGCGTCAGAAAGTGCCTATATGAGGGAAAGGGTTAACTCTTTCGCACAAATAATATTTTCAACTCTATCCAATAATAATACCCTCTTTTGTTGACATTTTTCATATTTTAGCCTAGATGTTTTCAAAGTTGTCTGCAGCAAATTGGTTGTATGGTTTACCCTTTCCCACAAGCATTTTGAAAACATTGTGACAAAAGGAAAAAAAGTTTTCACCTACGCTATTCAATATTTTTGTTTTGTTTATCGAATTGTTTGAATTTTTGTCTACTTTAAATGTTTTCAGGGTCATTTACTGCAGATTTGCTGTATGTGGGAAAGGGGGGGTCAATCATCGGTCAACTCAACAGGAATGCTCTAGGAACACTGGTTATTATTTATAAATACAGAGCTTGAGGGGGGCATATCTCATATTCTTAACCCTTTCCCTCACTTAGAAGCCATTTAATGCATCTGCAGCAGACACATTTAAAAACAGTGTGGCATAAGAATAAATTGCTCATATTGAGCAATTTATTCTATTGAAAGACTGTTTTAATCTGTGTTCAATAAAGACAAATATATTTATAGAGATTTTCTATCATATTTTCAGTCGTCTGATGCAATTTTGTGTCATGTTTCCCACATACAGACGCTTTCTGACGCATCTACAGCAGAAGACTTATGAATAATAGAGTTATGTGACTTAGTATAGACATGCGTATTGTTCCCAGGAACATGTGTACCAAGTTTCATTTGAAAATGTTGAACTGTTTTTGAGTTTATGAGGTAAGGTTAAAGTTTTTTGAAGACGCAGACGACGACGCCACGGATATCACAACTTTCTTTCTTTGTAAGACAGATAAACTAAAAATAAATTATTTCTCTTTATCTGGGCATTTGATTAACCCTTTCCCACATACAGACGATTGACGACACCTCTGCAGTAGACGATTTTTTGGAAACATTGTCACAAAAGGATAAATTGCACACAATGAGAAACTGTTTTCAATAATTTAACTGTCATTTATTGAGATTTTCCACAATTTTCCCCACATGTTTTCAAAGTAGTATGCTATATGGGAAATGCAAATAATTTCAATGTCTAGCTTTTTCTTTTTCGGTGCATTTCTTTATTACATCTTTTCTGATGGCTCCGACACCGGACAAAATGTCTTAATGTAGGAGAATATGCAACACCTAAGGGAATAGTGTGCCAATGTATTGATCAGTACTTACTGAATAATCACTAAACTCTTTCTGGATACAAAAAAAATAGCTTCTGAACATAAGAAAAGAAGATATAATAGTCGTTCCACGAGAAAACCAACATTATGGACTCTGCGTAATGCATCAACCCAGATCGGCCTGCACTGTCTGCCTTAGGGGGATCAAGGTATAGAGTAATGATTCCTGAAACAGAAAATCCACAGGAGACGAAAAGTGTCTGTCCAGGCAGGCCTGTGCAGCATGCTTAGACTGATCTGGGTCGATTCTTTACGCAGAGTCCACAATGTTGGATTTCCGTGGAACGGCTCATATATACATGTATTATAAGTGAGTAATTTCTCCTTTTGGCTCCCTGTTTTCCATCTGTTTTATCTTTTACTTGATTTTACATTTTCAGAATCATTTGCTTTGCCAATATTTGATAAAAGCAATTATGTACTATCTAGAAAATTAGAAACTGTGTGGGGTCAATTTCTTCTCTCTTTTCAACAATGTTTGCAAGTCACCTGATGTTAAAACTTCAACAAGCAAATTCATGAAATTTATATCCCCCGCTTGCAGGAAATATTGTCGGAAAATGTTGAGGTTAGGTTTAAACATGTCAGTAGACTTTTTATTGAACATGTATTACAGGGTAAATTAAACGAACTTGGCCTATAAGGTTGTTACCAAGTGTGTGGCAGTTATTGCACAGAAACAGCAAGAAACGACTTTTTTTGTTAAATAAGGGGCCATAACTCCACCGAAAGTGACGATCGAACTAGGCCTAGCCTTTAAGGCATTTAACCTTGTTACCAAGTTTGAAAAAAAAAACGGTTCACATTTGTGGCAGTTATTGCACGGAAACAGCAAGAAACGACATTTTTGTTAAATAAGGGGCCATAACTCCACTAAATAAAGTCCACCGAAAGTGACGATCGAACTTAGCCTAGCCCTTAAGGCATTTAACCTTGTAACCAATTTTGAAAAAAAAAAAATCACATTTGTGGCAGTTATTGCACGGAAACAGCAAGAAACAACATTTTTTGTTGAATAAGGGTCCATAACTCCACCGAATAAAGTCCCCCGAAAGTGATGATCAAACTTGGCCTAGCCCTTAAGGCATTTAACCTTGTTACCAAGTTTGAAAAAAACCGGTTCACATTTGTGGCAGTTATTGCACGGAATCAGCAAGAAACAACTTTTTTTGTTAAATAAAGGGCCATAACTCCACCAAATATAGTCCGCTGAAAGTGACGATCAAACTTGGCCTAGCCCTTAAGGCATTTAACCTTGTTACTAAGTTTGAAAGAAAACGGTTCATATTTGTGGCAGTTATTGCACGGAAACAGCAAGAAACGACATTTTGTGTTAAATAAGGGGCCATAACTCCACCAAATATAGTCCGCCGAAAGTGACGATCGAACTTGGCCTAGCCCTTAAGGCATTTAACCTTGTTACCAAGTTTGAGAAAAAAATATTCACATTTGTGGCAGTTATTGCACGGAAACAGCATGAAACGACATTTTGTGTTAAATAAGGGGCCATAACTCCACTAAATAAAGTCCGCCGAAAGTGACGATCGAACTTGGCCTAGCCCTTAAGGCATTTAACCTTGTTACCAAGTTTGAAAATAAAATGGTTCACATTTGTGGCAGTTATTGCACGGAAACAAAGTGTGACAGACAGACAGACAGACAGACAAACCGAAATTAATAACCCCCCTTTTTTTCTTCGAAAAAGCGGGGGATAATAATAATTCTGCAACAGAGAGAAAGGCTTAAAATTACACCTAAAAATAAATGTTTGTCCACATTTTCCTATTATTTACATTGGAATGACATGTACCAGGGCCTGGATAGAGCAAGGGTAACTTCAAGCATACTTAATAGTAACCAGATGAACACAAATAGATACATGTATTTTTACCAATCAATGTCAAGAATAGTGGTCGGAATATGATGGGTCAATATATTGATTAACCCTTTCCCATATATATAAAAAGTTTAGAAAGTCATCCACCGCAAATACATTTGACAAATCTGTAACAGAAGACTGAAAATAGCTTGGCAAAAATATGAAGAAAAAAAAGATGTAATAATGAAAGTTTAATAATTGAAAAGAGTTGAAAACATTGCTCATCATCACCTTTTGTCACTATGTTTCCAAATGTCGTCTGCTGCAAATGCGTCAGAAAGCGTCTCTATGTTTGAAAGTGTTAACCCTTTCCCTCATATAGATGCTTTCTCACGCCTCTGCAGCAGACAGCTTTTTGAAAACATAGTGACAAAAGAAGAAATTGCTCAAAACAAGCAATTTCTTATTGCTCAAAACAAGCAATTTCTTCATTTGCCACAATGTTTTCCACTTTTAGTCATAGGTGTTATCCATTTAATTATAGAGATTTTCTATTTTTTGACAAAATATATTCAGTCGTCTGCTGCAGAATTGTCGTATGAGGGAAAGGGTTAAGCATGGTCCAACTGACTAACCCAATAAAGGCAGACATGTTAACTGGTTCCTCAATATAAACACCCTTGTCAGCTCGTTAGACAAAGAAGAACGGATAGATTGGTTTTCATTCATCAGAGGTGGAGAGGGCGTTTTTGACCCGTCCGTGCATAATATAAACCTGCACTAGAGGACTTTGATAATATCTAGGCAGAAATAGGAAAAATCTCTATTCATAAATGAATTATATAGTTGAAAACTTTGTGGCAAAAGGAGAAGTTGCTCATTATAAACGATTTCTCCTTTTGCTGCAGTGTTTTAACAAGAGCACCGCGTACGGCACAGACGCTCCACTGATAGGGAGAAAACAGAAAAAAAGCTGAGCTGAATAAAAAACCTTAACCAGACGACCACGCCAACAAAAAACCTTAACCAGACGACCACGCCGCCGACGACCACGCCAGGGTCATGACAATAGCTCTCGTTTTTTCAAAAGTCGAGCTAAAAATGTGTCTGTTGCAGAGTAAAGATGTCAGAAAGCATGTGGGAAAGGTTTACTGGTCTTTAGCCTACAATATTTCTTTAATCACTCGCCAAAGCACTTGGCAGTTCTTTTGAGTACTTACAGCATAGGGTTTGAAGGTCAAGTAAAGATATAAGAAGATGAAAAATGCCCTTTATATAGAGACCTGGTTCATATTTTGTGACTTGGTTACAATGCAAAACTTAGTATTTTTAGAAGCTATTAACTACATTGCTAGGGAATCTTATGTTTTCATACCAAAGAATTTATAAAAATATAGCAAGTGATTTTCATCCTTGGCGCTCAGTGTTTTGGAGAAAGCTTTACAACTGATGCATCCAGAGTGTCAGGATGTGAAATACCATTGCCTGTATTACTGGTTAATTACCCTGTAAAGGCTGTGATAAGACTGAAATGATGTTGAAAGGAGCGTAAAATAATATTCAAACAAAAAATCTTACTTAGCCTAATGAAAGAAGACAGCAGACACTGGTCATGAAATATCAATTAACTATGAGAGTTTATGCAGATTTCAACAGTATTTTTTGTTAAAGCCAATGTACATTAAAATGTTGAGCATTAAATATCTCTACATCCGAGAAGTGTGATCTCGCTCTTCACTTTTCGCCAATTAGTAACAGAAGATTTCGAGAAACATTTTACAAATATTGACCATTTGGATGAAACTTAAATGTGCCAGTAAATGGAACCTGTGACTAGAGACCACCTATGGGAACACAACAATATGGTCCTTGTTCAAGGGTGGTTTTAATTGCAGGGTCATTTATGCAGAAAATGAGTAATTTGGAAACTAAAAGTGTGTTTGCTATAGACAGGGAAGTGCTATTCCAAGGTGGACTTAAGCAAAGGTTTGATTGTAGATGTATAATAATTGGTTCGTTTTCCAAAAGCCCCGTTCATTTATTCATGAATCCTAGGCGACAAACAAGCACCAGGTTAAAGAAATTAGGCCTCACTTCACACCATCATGACGCATCACAAATGGGATCAAAACCCGGACAGTCCAGTATCAAATCCTCTCTGAAAGAATGCACATTAGCACCAGGATTTAATCATAATTGTGGCCTTCATGCAAATTGGTTGTAACTACATTTTGTCACAATTTGTGGTTACGATTCTTTTGCATGAAGCCATTGAAATGTACAGAACATGTATGTAGATGTTAACCCTTTCCCTCATAAAGACGCTTTCTGACGCCTTTGCAGGAGACGGATTTTTGAAAACATAGTGACAAAAGAAGAAATTGCACAAAACATGCAATTTCTCCTTTTGTCACAATGTTTTCCACTTTTTGTCATAGGTTATCCATTCAATTATGGAGATTTTCTATATTTTGACAAAATACATTCAAAGTCATCTGCTGCAGAATTGCCGTATGAGGGAAAGGGTTAAACTGGAGTACAACATGACCTAACCATGAGTCAACCTAACAGTCCAGTGCTTTAGATAATGGGAATTTTACATGTTCCAAAATCCTTATTAGACCATCTAAGCCTATGTTGTGGGTACCCAAAAGAATCGTCTCACTGAGACAATTCTTTTGATTACCCACCACATAGGGTTTGGTTGAATAAAAAGAGAGATATTGTGGGGAAAAGAGTTGTATACCCCTCATTATCTAGTCCCCTGTAACATCATTGAGGTGAGGCAAGTATTTGATGTCAAGTAACATCAATCTAACCATTTATCATCACTGGTCTCCAGAAAAGGGCTTTATTTCACGATCTTAACCTTTACCCTCATGCAGACCATATTAGATGATGCTGCAACAGATGACATTTGAAAGTAAAATAGGAAATCGAGAAATTGTTTTAAATGAGCAATTTGCCATCTTCCTACAATGTTTTCATTTTTTCTATAAAAATGTTACTTTCATTAATTTATAGAAGTGAAGAAGGGATATTTGTTACAGATGTTTTCAATTTGAAAACATCTAAAGAGTACAAATAAGTTAACTGCATACCTGATATAGACAATTTTGATGACTGCAGCAGAATTTATTTTTAAACATTCCAGCAACTGTGCAATACTTATTTCTGCACAATGTTTAAATATCTGTATCGTTTAAATCTTTGATTGATTGATTGATTGGGGTTAAATGCCGTTTTCAAAATAAAATCCGTCATATCACAGCGGCCAGTTCACCTACTCATATATTCCTGGTTTGCTCAAACCAGGTCTCCACACACCATACTTTCAAAGCAACGGACTGCTTTTCCACATAGACTGTTAGCCAATTGGTGAAAGACGAATGACGCTTGTCACAAGAAGAGGACAGCTTGTTCATTTTGAGCAATTTAAAACATGTTTTTCAGATCTTGTCTTCTGCAGCAGCGTGAAAAAGGTTGCCTGTAACAGAACAAGGGTTCTATAGGCCAATAGTACCAATAGAGATCTCTATTATATTATATCCCTTTCCTACATACAACCAATCTGCAGCAGACGACTTTGAAAACATTCGATCAAAAAAATGGAAATTATCTCTAAATGAAAAATCAATTATTGAAAGTCAATTATTGAATAAAAATGAAAATATTGTGGCAAGAGTGCTGCGGAGTTGTCAGAAAGTGTCTTTATGTGAGAAACAGTTATTGGGAAATGAATAAAGAATAAGAGAAAACGTTTTAGGACCATCCTATCTTGTCACTACTTGCTTTTGTTTGTTCTAAAAAAGGAAGAGGTAATTGTCCATTAACCCTTTTAACCCTTTTCCTCATGCGACAATTCTGCAGTAGATGAGTTTAAACATATTTTGTCAAAAAATAGAAAATCTCTATAATTGAATGGATAACCTAAATGACTGAAAGTGGAAAACATTGTTACAAAAGGAGAATTTCTTCTTTTGTCACTATGTTTTCAAAAAGCAGTCTGCATGCTGCAGAGGCGTCAGAAAGCATCTATATGAGGAAAAAGGGTTAAACATGTAGATGCATTTTGACGCCTCTGCAGCAGGGGATTTTTGAAAAAAATAATGGAGCAATTTATCCTTACGCCACAATGATTTCCACTCTTTTCAATAATTTAACATTCACTCATAAGAGATTTCTCCGTATATTTCAGCCTATATTTTTCAAAGTCGTCTGCAGCAGATTTATTGTATGTGGGAAAGAGTTTAGTGGAGGAAACATTCCACGCTTAGTCAATTGTTTATTGATTAATCAATTCTCTCCATTGGTACTTTCCCAGCCTCAAAACACCCCTCTATACCTAAATCCATTACTTAGTAACATTGGTTCTTTGATTCTTTATTCTCATGGCCCCGTTCCCACTTGCAGGCATTTTTTTTGTCACAATGTTTTCAATTCTTTTCAATTAGTCTTTATAGTTAACCCTTTCCCACTTGGAGAAGAATTTTGACAAATCTGCAGCAGATGACTGCTCATACAACAAATCTGCAGCAGATGACTGCTCATAAAACAAATCTGCAGCAGATGACTGCTCATACAACAAATCTGCAGCAGACAACTCCACATAAAACAAATCTGCAGCAGATGACTGCTCATACAACAAATCTGCAGCAGACAACTCCACATAAAACAAATCTGCAGCAGATGACTGCTCATACAACAAATCTGCAGCAGACAACTCCACATAAAACAAATCTGCAGCAGATGACTGCTCATACAACAAATCTGCAGCAGACAACTCCACATAAAACAAATCTGCAGCAGACGGCTGCACATACAACAAATCTGCAGCAGACAACTCCACATAAAACAAATCTGCAGCAGACGACTGCACTTACAACAAATCTGCAGCAGAGGACTTTGAACATGTATAGGCAAATATATGAAAAACCTTTGTTTATGAAGGAATAATTGTTTAACCTTTTACACATCTGCAGCAGACAGCTTTTTGAAAACAAAGTGACAAAAGAAAAAATGCTCAAAACTAGCAATTTCTTCTTTTGCCATAATGTTTTCCACTGAGTTACAGAAAGTTTCTATTTTTTGACAAAATGTGTTCAAAGTCGTCTGCTGCAAAATTGTCGTATGAGGGAAAGGGTTAACAGGGTTGAGAAGTCATCTGCTGCAGAGGAGGCTTCAGAAAGCGACAGTATACAAGGGTTAATGAATATGCTATTCAGTACATGTAAATCATTAATCACAAATTTGCCCTTAACCTTCAATTTCATTTTCAAAGCAGACAATTCTTTAGCCTTTCACAGATTCAACAAATCTGCAGCAGACGACTTTGAAAATGTCCAGGCAGAAATGTGGAAAATCTCTTTAAATGAAGGTACAGCCTTTGTATCCAGTTGAAAAACATGAGGCAGACGGAGAAATTGCCCATCATGAGCAAATTCTCCTTTCGCCACATTTTTTTCAAAAGATGTCTGCTATGCTGTAGATAATGGCTTGGCGTGAAACGGTTGTAACTTAAAACCTATTTTGAAAACCCTGGTTTAGGGGCAATTTTGACCCTTTTGTAAACAATGCAAATTTAGGTGCCATTGCTCAGAACGAGCAATGGCACCTAAATTTACATTGTTTACCAAGAAAAGTGATTTAACTCTTATAAAGACTTTATGGCGAGGTGATTAACCTTGGTAAAAAAATACCAATTTTAGATACAACTGTTTCACGCCAAGCCCTCGATATGACAAGTCGGAAAGGGTTGAAATAAAATATCAGGTAAATTATTAAATTTGCTCCAATTAGTGTGACATCAACAACATATTTCAACAACATATTTTGAGAGGAAAGGATAACATGAAAGTCTAACACAGTGTCTTTTAATGATGATGATAAAAGATAATACATGAACCACTTTACATACAAAGCATTTAACTAATGACACTTAACCATTTCCCTCATATAGACGCTTTCTGACGCCTCTGCAGCAGACGGCTTTTTGAAAACATAGTGACAAAAGAAGAAATTGCTCAAAACGAGCAATTTCTCCTTTTGACACAATGTTTTCCACTTTTTGTCATATGTTATCCATTCAATTAAAGAATTTAATTTTCTATTTTTTGACAAAATATGTTCAAAGTCGTCTGCTGCAAAATTGTCGTATGAGGGAAAGGGTTAAATAAAAAGATGAAACATCAATGCAATCACTCATCGATCAGCAGTCACATGAAAACTGACTTTATAGAGACATTTTGCAACCAATTTTACTCTTTCCCATTAATTTTTTGTTGATGCATTATTGTGAAAAAATGAAAAAAAGAAATCATCATCTTGCCAGAATGTTTTTTCAACTGAATTGTTTTATTTTTATTAAATTTTTATATCTTTATATCCCTGATATTTTTCTCACCTATATTTCTCTGATACAACCAAACCCTATGTTATGGTAACTCAATAGAATGGTCTATAACTGAGACAATTATTTTGAGTACCTACAACATAGGGTTTGAGGTTAAAATAAGGGTTTTGGAATTTGGAATACTCCCCTTATCTAGAGCTCTGTATGAAAAGCTTTTTCAATTCTGACATGATCAAAAGTAAGCGACTGAACCAAGCTATAATGTGCAGTCTGATAAGAGACTTTTTGTGATTTCAGTCAGACATCAAACTGTCATTTGGGAATTGAATGTTGCCAGTCGAAAAAAAAAGTGTTTTCCGATTTATCCGAGAAATATTAAGTCCCTGGTTAACCCATTTCCATATGCAGATGCATTTTGACCCATCTGCAGTAAACACATTTTGAAAATATTACGGTAAAAGGAGAAATGGTGTTTATGAGCATAAGTATCTTAAAGTTATTAAAAGAAGGTAATCATAAGGGTGTTACACTTATTCAGAATCAGCAGGAATTGGGCAGAACCAGCCAGAAAAAAAAAAATTGCGCCACATTCGGGAGGGAAAGTCAAATTGGCCTAAATTCTTACAGCTTTGTAAAAATGACGTACAAATAATTAGAATGCACTTCGAACCCACCTCAAATTGTGCACATTCCGGGTGTCTTAGCTTCGAATGCAATGAAAATGTTTCGAATGCTGTCAGAATGCCGTAAGACTATTTAGAATGTAGTCCGAATGCAGTTAGAAAACACTTCAAACGCTGTTCGATATTTCTCCACTACGAATGCATCTCAAAATGTTTGAGCATGAGCAAAACATTCGGACTGGCTACAAGAATAGCTCAGATTATTTGGAATGCACTGCTCAGAATGCAGGCAGAATTTTTAGAATACACTTCGAATATCCAGGAATATACCACGAATTTTCATTCTGACGACATTCAGGCCATTCAAAAGATTTAAAGAATCGTCTCAATGAGATGATTCTTGTGAGTACCCACAACATAGGGTTATAATGTCAAATAAGGATTTTAGAGACATAAAAAACGCCCCTCTTATCTAGAGTTCTGCTTTATCAACATATTAACCCTTTCCCTCATACGACAATTCTGCAGCAGACGACTTTGAACATATTTTGTCGAAACATAGAAAATCTCTTTAATTGAATGGATAACCTATGACTAAAAGTGGAAAACATTGTGGCAAAAGGAGAAATTGCACGTTTTGTGCAATTTCTTTTGTTGTCACTATGTTTTCAAAAAGCTGTTTGCTGTAGAGGCGTCAGAAAGCGTCTATATGAGGGAAAGGGTTAATAATGATTCAAGCTTTCCTTTAAATTAGAGAATTTCCACATTTAATTTACTAAAATTTAATTTTGTCAAAGTTATCTACTGCACATTTTATGAATATGGGAAATTGTTCGACTTATGTACCAAGGGTGCTCGAGTTTGACATATTACTCCACAATTGTAAACACACAATAGCATAGATCTTGTATTTTAGAACTGTGATTCTTAACTACAGAAGCTTTCATTCAATCTTATGATAAACCAATAACCATCTGATCGTTCACTGGAACTTATTGCTTTTTGTCCGCCCTCTCATCTTTTAGAGATCAATACTAAACAGGACTCCAGATAAGAGATAATTTATCAATTTTAAAGTTTTTAACACAGTTTTTTTTACCTCAACACTCGTGTTGTGGGTACCAAAGAAGACTGTCTTGCTTCTTTTGAGTACCCCACAATGTAGGATATGGTTTGGTAATACTATGGGGAAAGAGATGATTGTGTGGGAGAGAAGTTTCATCCTACTTATCTATGTCTCTTACAAGGAACTATCAATTATACATCACACAGACTGCAAGACAAGGCTTTCTGAGATGAGACATCCTATATTACAGCTTTAACCCTTTCCCTCATATATATGCTTTCTGACGCCTCTGCAGCAGACGGCTTTTTGGAAAAATAGTGACAAAAGGAGAAAATTACTCAAAACGAGCAATTTCTCCTTTTGGCACAATGTTTTCATCTTTTCGTCATAGGTTATCCATTCAATTATAGAGATCTTTTATTTTCTGACATTATGTTGTCTGCTGCAGAATTGTCGTATGAGAGAACGGGTTAACCCCCCTTTCCCACATACCAGCGTGCAAACTCGGCACTCGCCCGCTCGCCAATGGCGAGTGAATTTTTTTCTGGGCGAGTACAAATTCCATTTGGCGAGTTGGTTTATCAAGTTACTCGCCCAGTTTGGCAAGTCACCCAAATTTTTAAGCTCTAACACTGCATACAATAATTCTGAAGCAAGTGACTTTGAAAACATTTTGGCACAAATGTTAAAAATATCTTAAAATGAAATACATGTGTAAAATAAATTAATAATCGAAAAGAGATGCAACTTTTGTAGCAAAAGGAGAAATTGCTCATCATGAGTTATCAAAATGTATCTGTATGAGGAAAAGGGAGGGTTAACACATCTTACTTCATATAGAGATCTTCTTAACCCTTTCCCTCATATAGACGCTTTCTGACGCCTCTGCAGACGGCTTTTTGAAAACATAGTGACAAAAGAAGAAATTGCTCAATATGAGCAATTTCTCCTTTTGCCACAAAGATTTCCACTTTTAGTCATAGGATATCCAATTATAGAGATTTTCCATCTTTTGACAAAATATGTTCAAAGTTGTCTGCTGCAGAATTGTTGTATGAGGGAAAGGGTTAAGCCTTTGCAAAAGATTTTTCAAAATATTGTATAAATAGAAAACTTGTTCATTTGACATTATAGGCATTTTTACCTTTTCTGATCTTGTTTACAAATTTCATTCTTGTTTACAAAATTTCAATCATAATTTAACATCCAAATTCTCATAAATAAAATCTTTAATAATTTTAGCAATTGACGAGCCTAAAAATAGTATATACATGTATTATGGAATCGGTAAACCAATATTGATTGATTGAATGATTGGGGTTTAACGCCGTTTTTAACAATTTCTCAGTTATATCACAGCAGCCAGTTCATCTATTCACGTATTTCCTGGTTTTCTCACACCAGTACTCCACATAACAATCTTCCCAAGCAACTGGCTGCTTTTCCACATAGACTTAGCCCATTGGTGGAAGACGAATGACACATGTCGCATTGACTTTTGTCAATCGTTGAAAAGAAAGTTGGCCGAGCCAGGATTCGAACTCACAACCCCTGGATTGACTGAGCTACCGGGGCTTGGCCCTAAACCAATATTGATGATATGAGCTTTTTGTGAACTTACGCAGTCTGACAAGATCTACACTGTTCATATATTACGTCCACATTCTTGTTAAAAGATTTTATTAACTTCTATAGATTATGAAAATATTGAGCAGGTGGACAAGATGATCTGGATATTCCACTATTTAGATTAAATTACGAGGGCTTGGCGTGAAACGGTTGCAACTTAAATTGGTATTTTTTTACCAAGGTTAATCACCTCGCCATTAAGTATTTATAAGCGTTAAATCATTTTACTTGGTAAACAATGGAAATTTAGGTGCCATTGCTCGTTCTGAGCAATGGCACCTAAATTTGCATTGTTTACAAAGGGGTCAAAATTGCCCGTAAATAGGTTTTTTCATGGCAAGCCCTCGAAATACCAACTTATCCTTTTTCTTATGCACTGGTTCATATATAAAATGATTTCTGGCTCTTATTCACAGTCTGTTATCCTTTCTCACAGACAAAAAAATGCTGCAGACGACATTGAAAACATCTAAGAAAAAATGGACATTTTCTATGATGAATGCAAGAATATTTAGTATTTGATTGAGTTGAAAACACTCTGGTGAATGGACGAATTTCTCATTATGAGCAATTTCTCCTAATGCTAGACTAATTTCAAAGGTTATATAATAATTATGCTGCAGATGCAAAGAAGTACTTTTTGTGTGGAAATTTCAATATTAAATTTTGGCAATTACTTTGATATGTCTTGAATTACTTAATGCCATTGCAGCAGAGAGAGCTTGCAACAATAATGGGAAAAGGAGAAATTACTCATTTATTTTTTAGCAGAATGAAAATAAAAATTTCTTGCATTAAAATTTTCATTTAATTTTTTACAGTCCGTCAGTTTTAACTTATTTATTTTATATTGTTTTCCAAACAAGCTTTCAGCTTATATTAATCTCCCATGATGTCTGATTCTTGGTGACATAATCAGTACTTGCCCAGTTTGTGTGGAAAATCCCAAAGACAGAACCTGTTCATCACAGGATTCTAACCAGGGACCTCTGCCACTGCACCACTGTCTTCCACAATTGAAATTATGCTATCATTAAACCAGTGTCTCATTGATTACGGTATTTTGTATTACTCAAAACATGAATGGCATTGGTTAATAAGAGACATATTGAGGGGCAAAGACTAGTTTACTCCTCTTTATCTTAATTAAGCATCGCTGGTTTGAGAACTAGACACTTATTATTTTAAGTATTCTTAGATGAAATTTGTGTAATGAAATGTATTTTAAATTCAAAATAACTCAAAGAGAAATTAAAACAAAATGAATATATTGAAAATGAAACTAAAAGTATAACTATAAAATTCAGCTAAAAAAGCTTATTTATAAGGGATACCCACTACTCCAACGCTTACTGCAGCAGTGCAAAGATTCAAACTATGATCTTATGGACATATTCATTTACTTTTTCGCATTGTTCAAAATGAATAGATATTTTTACAAAATTACTTTTCCAGACCAGTGCAACTTGTACGCAGACAGCCACTGAAACATGGCAGTGTAATATTGGTTGATGTCAATACCTGGTCATTTTCCTGTCAATTGTTTAACACAAATTAGATAGGGAGGGCATTAACATTTGCACTATGTTGAAGAACAATGATTAAAATTACTATACCTGCACCGCCCTGTTGAAGACAGTCCCAGCATCAGCTGCAAACCGTTTTAATTTTCCTCCGAAGCCGTTGTTTTCCATTTTGTTGATTTACAATTCACTTCCGTAATGAACCGCAGTGAATGCATATGATATTATTATAATAAATAAAACATAACATCATCCACACAAATTTCATAAAATTAAATTAATATTGAAGAAAAGGAAATGACATCGCATGATCCTGAAATACTTTATTAAAATATATTCAGCGCGGTCCTTTAAGTTGTCAAGAAAATGTTTCAAAATGGCGACCAAAATATCGAAAAAATAGAAATCGGAAGCAACGATTCGTAATATCGCTATGTAGAATAAAGGTATTGCAATATGTTATCAAAGACTATTTTGGAAAGTCATCTTTTCACATGTGTACAATAAAAAATCGAATTTATGTTTATAATTTTAGTAAATAATCAATTGTATTTGAATTGAAGTCTGTTTACAAATAAACACTTCTCATTTGATATTGAAAGGGTACTTTTTTACTTAAATTGAACAAAGTTCCCCAAATTATCAAAATGTATCTCTTATATTTGCAATGTTTTTCTTCTTTAATTAACTCGATGACACTATTGAGTCATGTGCATTAACGAGGAAATGGTTTGCATGGCGATTTACGCTTTCAACATTTTTAGCTTGACTTTTCCAAAAACCTTGCTTTGAAACTTACAATATACTTGTTCACCATTAATAATATGAGTATTGGTACTACCTATTTCGGGGAAACATTTATTAACTTTTGTGATTTGTAAATAATTCCCCGTGCAGGGTTCTCCCCAGAAAAATTTGAAGCTGTAGTGGGATTCGCCGGGGGTTAAGGTCCAGGGCAGAGCCCTTGTGGGGGACCAGGGGGCGAAGCCCCCTGGAAGCTCATGGTTTCCTTGTAATGAGAAGCCTTAAATTCAATTTCCTGAGCAAATAAAAGGATGAAATGAACTTGGAATCAAATGCTGTCTTGAGCATATCAGTGAGTGTATGAATAATAAAATATAAGAGCATTCCTTTTCTTGAAAACTTTTTTTTTTTGAATGATAGAATGGTGAAAAGGGTGGATAAGGTGGCAATAACAAAAGACAATACACATAAAAGTTCATGTAAATAGAAGATTTGATAATGTAAACAAGCATAATACATTTACTAACATTTTGTAACATAAAATGTAAAATATAAATGAAAAAAAAAGTATAATTAATGCACAAAAGAATCCTAGGATTTAAGAAATTTCTTTCTGAATTTTTCAAGAAAGGAAGACCCCTCAGGATCAATTGGATGATTGCTTATTTTTTAAAACATTGTGGGAAAATGTGAAATTTATGAAAATGATGATTGCTTATTACAAAATTTATGAAAATGATGATTGCTTATTATAAAATTTATGAAAATAAATTTCTCCAAATTTCTCCTTTTCCTATAATGTTTCTAAATGTGTATCAAAAGTGTATATATTAATTTGAAAGAGGACCACCAAAGGAACATTTCTGTCAATTGAACACAATTCTTCTTGGTTTCTCTTTGTGCCACAAATCTACACATTCAGACACATTTAGTTCATTTGGGTGTGGGCCCTCCAATGAGACAGTCAGTAGACAGTTTAACACTTTTGTTGAAAGATTGTTCCGAAGTATTGTCTTTATCCTCTTAAGTGAGGAGAATCCCCTTTCACAATCTGTAATGGAAAACAAATTAAATATTAAATTACAATGCCATTCTAATGTATAAATAATGAAAGTCACACATTATTTTTGTTCTGAGCTGTGGCAGTTTATAGTTTTTTTTACCATGGAAAGAAATTAATGAAGTTTAGTCAGTTTAGTCATTCTAACCTGCTGTTGAAGTTGGAATAAGAATCATCATTTACAGAATATGAGTCACGGGATTTGCTGAAAAATTCCGAAATTAGACTGAATGATCTCTTAGACATGTTGAAAACTTCACATGCGATAGTAAAATGGCATTGTAATTACTAAGTTAAATGACTTTATACAGCTTCGATTCCAAGTCAAAATGCAAAAATAACATTACACAGGAAATATAGAAATGACACGTTACTGACTTACCTGTTGTCATTACGGATGGCAGCCACAGTATCTGTAAATGGTAAGGTATAGCGAAGTGTCAACACCTGTTGTCATACATTACCGCCATCTTGTTTATTTTGAAGTCACGGTTATCGATTTGACATTTGAAGGTAGCGATAAAAATGGGGACCATACATAATGGTCGTATTCGTCTCACTCTGAATTACTATAGTACAGCTTACACCAAGTCAAATAGAAATAGATACATACAGTAGTGTATTTAAACTATAGTAGACTACATAGTAAATCGAAGTCGGACCATACATAATGGTCGTATTCGTCTCACTCTAAATTACTATAGTACAGCTTATGCTGTGTCAAACAGATATACATACAGTAGTGTATTTAAACTGTAGTAGACTGTAGTAAATCGAAGTCGGCCACGTGACCTACTCTTATCTAAACATGAAGGGAATATACCGCCTGAAAGCGATGGTGTGATAAAGACTTGTATACTGTACTGGGAGGGATTAAACAACCCTTTATCTCTGCCCACAGCCATCTGTGTGTAATTAACACCTTATTCCTTAAATTTACTCTTTGTTTTTACCCAATATCACAATATTTTTAAGGTGTAACGCTTTGGGAATTAAGCTGTAACGGCGATTTTAAGGCGTAGCGCTAAATGATTATTTTTTTTAAGGTGTAGCGGGCCCGCTACGCCATAAGGGTCTGGGGAGAACGCTGCCGTGAACTGCAGTTAGCCCCTTGCTTGCAGCGCCGTAGCAGTTATTTACGAGTCCTACCGACCTAAGCAACGAACATAAAAATCATCATCAGGTTAAGCATATATTTAACTTTAAAATGAAGCGAAGATTTTGAATCCATGAAATTATGATGACAGGTACAAACAATAATCAATTGCCTTCATAAAGTACTTCAAATGAAACGATTCCATATGTTATGGAACTACATTTGTGACGAGTCAAACTAACCTTTCCTATCATTTCTGTCGTTTTTCTTTTGGTTATTTATTCATCGTTTGCGTTACGCTAATAGAATGACGTCATATTACAGGAATTTGGATTTGTCACTTCCGGAAAGTCAAAAAAAACTTATGAGTTTTCTATTTGAACTCGTTTTAGTAATATAGACGACAAGTGTTATGAAACGCAAATGATCACACATAAGATTACTTGTGCTCGTTCCTTTATTGAGTACGTATTATCATATTTAATTATTTTCTCTAGAAGTTTTTTTTGTTTCGATATTTTCTTTTCATCCAATCAAAACGTAGCAGAATCGTGACTGCATCGAAAAATCCACTCTGGACACAATTTTTGGAAAGACTGTATAGCAAAGTTTTGAAAAAGTCATACACATTACCTTTTGACGGGAAACATCGCCGGCTTCGCCGTCGATTTGTTTACCCTTATAAGTATAGGTGCTACCTATTTCTTGTAAACATTTATTAACTTTTGTGATCAGTAAATAATTCCCTGTGAATTGCATTTAGCCCCTTGCTTGCAGCACGATCAGTTATTTACGTCAATTACAAGTCCTACCGACCTATGTTAAGAAAATAAAAATCATCATCAGGCTAAGCTTATCTTTAACTTTAAAATATGGCCAAGATTTTAAATCCATGAAATTATGATGACACACAGGTACAACAAATAATCAACTTGCCCTTTATAAAGTATTCAAATAAAACGATTCCATAAGTTATGTAACTCGTAACATTTGTGAGAAGTCAAACTAACGTTTCCTATAATTTCTGTTGTTTTCCTTTTAGTTAATTATTCATCATATTACAGGAATTTGGATTTGTAACTTCCGGAAAGTCAGAAAACCCTTATGAGTTGTTATTTGAACTCCTTTTATAAAAAGACGATGAGTGTTATTAAACGGAAATTATCACACATAGAATTACTTGTGCTCGTTCCTTTATCGACTCCATGTTATCATATTTAATTATTTCCTCTAGAAGTCGATATTTTCTTTTCATCCAATCAAAACGTAGCAGAATCATGACTGCATCGAAAAATCCACTCTGGACACAATTTTTGGAAAGATGGTATAGGTTTGCAAAGTTCATACACATTACATATGGACGGGAAACATCGCCGTTGATTTATTTACCCGTATTACCTCCATCAGCAGATAAGAGTTCATAGATCTGTCAAGGCTTTTGTAAGAATAATGGCCCGTTTTCAACTTAAAATTTGGTTAAATTTTTCGTACAACCCCACATTTTTTTCAAAACCATACGAGACATTGCTTTAAAACTTACAATACTTGTTCACCATCATAACCTTCATCAACAGACAATAGTTCATAACTCTGTTAAGGTTTTTGTAAGAATGATGGCAATTTTTCGACTTAGAAAATACAATAAATCTGGGTAAAATTCAATTATTGACTTAACCCTTTAGGATATAGTTGTCAAACTTGTTTACTATCATGACCCTATCTGTAGACAAGAGAAGGTAACTCTGTCAAGGATTTTTGTTTTTGCCTTTTACTGCAAAAAGTTTTGTTTTATTGTCACGCACTAACAATTTGAGCGCGTTGTGTTTCGGACATGTATCTCTTGTTTCAGTTACAGCATTTCCTGGGTTTGTAACAAGTACTTCTGGTCCATTTTGTCCTGTAACAAGTACTTCTGGTCCATTTTGTCCTGTAACAAGTTCTTCTGGTCCATTTTGTCCTGTAACAAGTTCTTCTGGTCCATTTTGTCCTGTAACAAGTACTTCTGGTCCATTTTGTCCTGTAACAAGTACTTCTGGTCCATTTTGTCCTGTAACAAGTACTTCTGGTCCATTTTGTCCTGACACCATTAAGTAATTTGTAATGCTAACCCCACAACCCTGAGCGCCAAGGAGGCCAATACTACCATTGTTTAAGTAGTGGAATAACCCTACCGAGGATTGAACCCATAACCTCCTGTACTTCAGGCAGATACTCTACACTACACCACCATGGCAATGGTACTCATCTGCAAGTTTTAAAAGAGATTGAAAACTCTGGTATTAAAAATATTTTTGAGGTTGATTTTATGAGATAATTTGGGAGTCTTTTTTAACCCTTTCCCTCATATAGACGCTTTCTGACGCCTCTGCAGCAGACGGCTTTTTGAAAACGTGCAATTTCTCCTTTTGCCACAATGTTTTCCACTTTTTGTCATAGGTTATCCATTTAATTATGGAGATTTTCCATGTTTTGACAAAATATGTTCAAAGTCGTCTGCTGCAGAATTGTCGTATGAGGGAAAGGGTTAACTGTATCAGGAGAAAACTGGCCTCGTTGTAAATACAAATAGTGAAGTCTAAGGCGAGTCTGTGTAGTATGTGAAGTTCACATGTATATATATATAGTATATTGCCTTAAATGTAACTTCTGGCAGAAAACCAGTTAAAATTATGTTTTGTAGACTAGAGCATACTTACAGTCGACTCAAAAGTCTTGAAAGATTTTATGGTGTCTTGTCTATAGATTCTTTCAGTCCTCTGCAGCGTATTTCTTGAAAGCCTTAGGTTCATAATCATAAAGTTTGGCGACCAAAGTACATAATTTTCCAGACATAGCTCATATGCTGTATTCACTTCTTTTCCATTTCACTGCAGAGTTGAGTTGGTATATTTTTTATTCCAGGATTTATGTTGTTTTATTCCGAAAATCTTCATCAAAAACATTAAAAATGCAAATAAATGTGGACGAGACATCATGTGGACCTTTGTGCCAACATCCAGCTTGCTGGCATTCAAACACTCGCCAGGAAAAAGGCTTTCCAAGGATGGCACGAAGATCTCCACCCTCACCAGACATTGAATTAGGTAAATATTCAACATTTTGGTGGTTTTAAAACCTCTTCTTGACATTGATATTAATTTGAGCTGTGCCTGAGAAAACAAACTGCAGCATTATTATGCTGCATATTTATTACAATTGTAAACAAGTATCTGCCCATGCATCCAAGCTACAGTATTTTCTCCAGAGCATGTTTTATGCTGTTTTAACGCAATTAAATGGACATCGACACAAAGTAAGTGCAATCTGCGTCTGTTATGACGCACTTAGAATTAAAAAAACCAATTAATTCAGTCATTAACTATAATTATTGGGGACAAATCAGATTGGCGATGTCAGTCCGTCTGTCTGTCTGTCAACATTTTGGTTAAAGTTTCAGGTTGAGGCAAAATCTCAGCACTGGAAAGGGTTACAAACTTGAAACTTTGCCTGAAGGTAACCAGTCACAAGTTCTATTGATTTCTATGGTTACTTTGACCTTGACTTGTCGATTTTCAAGGTCAAATTGTCGACAATCCGGCCTTACCGTCTTCAGCGGTTTCTTGTTAAATCATACAACCTAAACCAATCTAAAACAACAATAAATAGGATTATGAAATATCTTTTTTAAACGAACACACTGGTCAAATGCCAATTCAGACTTCATTAACCCTTTCCTTCATATAGACGCTTTCAGATGCCTCTGCAGCAGACAGCTTTTTGAAAATATAGTGACAAAACGTGCAATTTCTCCTTTTGACACAATGTTTTCCACTTTTAGTCATAGGTTATCCATTAAATTATAGAGATTTTCTATTTTTTGACAAAATATGTTCAAAGTCGTCTGCTGCACAATTGTTGTATGAAGGAAAGGGTTAATTGACAGAGGGACACTTAGGTATCACTTTTTCATCACCTGTCTGTCCAGCATGCTTTCACTTTCTGACATATTGTTAGGGGACACACTTGTTCCCTTCCACTGACATTTTGATGGGCAATACACATGCTCATTCAAACACTCTTGTGTCGAGTCGCGGTAGCTCAGTCGGTAACGACGCGGGCTGTCAATCCAGGGATTGTGAGTTTGAATCCCGGCTCGGCCAACTTTCTTTCCGACGTTTGACAAAAGTAATTGCGACATGTGTCATTCGTCTTCCGTCAATGGACTAAGTCTATGTGGAAAAGCAGCCAGTTGCTTGGGAAGATTGTTGTGTGGAGTACTGGTGTGAGAAAACCAGGAAATGGATGAGTAGGTGAACTCGCCGCCGTCATATGACTGAGAAATCGTTAAAAACGGCGTTAAACCCCAATCAATCAATCAAACACTCTTGTATTACATTGTTTTACTTTTATCTTTTAGATTTACCAACACAGAAGGTTTACAACATGCTTGAGGAGTATGGTGATAGTAGTAAAGATATCTACCCAGCAAGGTATGGGGGTAAACCCCAACATGAGAGGTCCACACTTTTTCCGGACTTGCAAAAACCATCTCGGCACAGGTAATTTGTTATCATTTGCTGAATCAGATAATACAGGTGCAGTTGATTATGCCATCAGTGAGACAAAGTTTTATCAAAGCCCTTAGTATCTGGCTATCTGCCTGGATGTAGAACACCAGTAGCCTACTATACGGATTAACTGATTACATGCTCATGTGCTTTTAAACTGCAATATACCATAATTTTTATGTCAAAAATACATTACCAGTCATTTAATACCTGATATATAATCTCAACACCGTTAATTCATCCAGAAAAGAAGCTCGCGCAGCCATGCATAGCCGTCACGCGTGTGTGATACACACGGCCGCCGGTAATACCGGCGCACGGGCCATGTGACCCCCACTTTTAATTTCTGGACACACCAACTGACAGCTAAGAATTTATTTCATTTTTATATTTTATTTCTTGGTCTGTTTAAGGCATTCGCCTTAAACAAGTTATTTTCATTCAGTTATTCAACTACATTAACAACCTAACAACATAATTGTGTAAATTACTAATTGTAATTAAGTTGTTTTTTGTGAACACAACTAACTGAGAAGTCACGGGTGGGTTACCCCACCCACTATTTCAGTTACGTATCGGGTGCGGTAATGGCCATTCATTCTTTCAACGAAGTTATAGTTACACCGACCCTATTAGCGATAATATATTATTATCGCCTTGTATTACATTATGTATATTAATTAAACATGAACAATTTTGGAAAATATTTGTAAAATCTTTTTCATTGAAATACGTTCCGTGATCAACGGGTATAGTAGAAAATAAAAAATAGAAAAAAATTATATTTTTTGTTGAATCGTATAAATTGTTTTGTTTCATATATATTCTATGTCACGTAGTGGTGATCAGAGGCGTGACTCATAACGGCTGTATGAGACACGCGTCTGTCCTGTTTTGCGTTCACTAAGTACACACAGGATTCACCCTGTGAGTACTTCTCTTCCTGGCCTGCTTCCATTTGGAAACAGTCTGGGTTGAGGAGGACTCACAAAAGCTGGAAGAGTAAGAAGACCCCTAAAAAGGTTTCTCTTAGCTCTACGAGTGAAGCGGAGTTTGAGGGGTTCTCCCAACAATCAGACTCCGCGGCTGTGTTGAGTGAGCAGAAGGTCAGAGCTGTTCCTTCTTCACTCCGCACAACCGCTCAGAGGTCCAGATTAGGAGGTGTAATCAGCTATTTTCCCCACAAATTCCCTCTTAGGAAACAAACCCTATGCTGTGGGTTCTCAATACCCACAGCATAGGGTAAGAGGGTCAAATGAGGATTTTAGACATGCATACGCCCCTTATCTGGAGCTCTGACCGCTCCCCCTCAGCTTCGGCTGGTCCTTCGCGGGACATGGAGGAGCGGATGGCAGCGGCTGATGTCTGTTATTCCGTCGGGAAACAAAGGCCTTCGGGCCAGAAACCGTACGGACACAGTGATGGTTGGCCTCAAGAGTGAGCAACCGTCTGCTGAACGACATTATCTGACGCCAGGTGTTGGGGCTGACCCTTCGGGAGACGCCATGGGTCAATCAAAGGGAAACCTCACTGATTGGCCACCTCTAACACCACACTCTGCAGTAAGCAGTCTTCGGACGCTTACAGAGTGCCAAATTATAATGTCTGCGGACAGAATTCTTTGGAGACCGGTGATAGAGCAGCTTCACAACTGCCTATCATTAGTCAACCGGGTAATGCTTGCGAGCAAAACCTATATGACTACGGGTAACCGGGTACCGGGCAACCAGTCAGTCATTTCGCCTAGGCGCGACCAGTCACCGGGCAAATCCGGCAGTCATTTAGCGATGACGCGACCGGTCAGTCATTAAGCCATGACGCGACCGGGCAAATTATCAGTCAGTTTAACATGACGCGACCGGGCAGTGGGCAGTCAAGGTAACGAGCAGTCGTTAAGCTAGTACCACTCGTTCTTCGCACAACCGGTCTATACGGATATTCAAAACACTGGTCATTACGCACCAGGCTCAGATATCCAACCGTCTAACATCGGTTATAAGGAGTACAGGACAGATAAATCTTTCCTTTCTCCAAGGGGAATAGTGTTCTTCTGTAGGGATTACACTCCTCAAAAGAATGAGAATAGAAGAGTACGGATATTCAAAACACTGGTCATTACGCACAAGGCCCAGATATCCAGTTATAGGTAGTACAGGACAGAGAAATGTTTCCGTGTCTCCAAGTGGAACATGGTACTTCTCTAGAGATTACACTCCTTCCCCGATACAAAGCTCCGTTTCAAAAGATGTAACGGATCGGTGATAGGCGGGTTAACCAAGCCTACCGGGATCAGCAATACCCACCTGATGGGAATTCACTGTTCCCGGAAGGACACCTTTCGAAGAGGCAGTCCTTAGAAGGCAAACCCCCGATCGGAATAACTCAGGTTTTCCGTGAAAGGGAGGTCGAGACCGTCCCATACGGTTAGTTCGGCGCCGACGATCGATCCAGTGCGACCTCTCTCTACTGCGGAGAGAGGAGGTTCATATCACACGATCGACACCTTAACACAACAATAAAGTACACCAAGATTGAATATTATTTTCAATCCCTTCTCTTACTTTTATAAGACTGTTGTGTCTTTCAGTTGAAAGACGGATTAGAGTCAAGCATCGTAGGGCTCGACACTCTCCCACCTCCTCGTCTGACGGGCGGGGGCGGGGGGGGGGGGGGGGGGGGCAGTCCCCTTCAGATTACGAGCCGGCTGTAGAGCGTTGACCTCTACAGCAGAACATTAAGGAAGTACTTAGGGTGGTGCCTAATACGTTATGCCCGAAGGTTGACGCTTAAACGTCGTTTAAACCTAAAATGATTTCGAGCAAAACCTACACTCTGCAGTACAGCAGTCTTCGGACTTCTACAGAGTGCCAAGTTATAATGTCTGAAGTTTTTGGAGACTAGTGATAGAGCAGCCTCACATCAGCCTATCATTAGTCAACCGGTCAGTAATGGTCAGAGGGAGCTACCATTACTGAACGTTCCCAGAGCTGGGTAACGAGCAGTCGTTAAGTCAAGTTGACTCCAACCGTTTTGTCAATATTATGACATAAGCATTGGACAACCGGGTGTTTTCGAACACAGCCAAGTGAAAATCTCCTTCGCAGAGTTGTCGTTCCTTACACTCATATGAATGTAATGAGTCGATAGTGCTAGAGAATGAGTCAAATGCCTACCGAGTACTCAATTAATCACTGGGCATAAACGGTTGTCGCGTGAACGTTCACAGGGCAGTCAAACTCTTAACTGGGCATAAACGGTTACCGGGCAAACGGTCACCGTGAAAACAAAAATTCAACTATGAATTCTTCGGAATTCAACAGTATTCCAATTGACAAATGTCCTCGGACACAGTCATTTGGAGATCGGGCAATGTCTTTAGACATAGCCAGTAAGGCACCGGTCAAACAGGTAATGTCTTAGGACATAACCTTTCGGCAGTCAATCGGGCAGTATGCTGGGACATAGCCGATTAAACAGTCGGCCATCGGGTATGGGGAGTACCGGTCAAATAGTTATGTCGGTCCCCAGGGAGGAGAGAGTGCGTCTCTAGGGACTACACTCCTCCCAAGTAATACCCATCGTACCAATTGTTGGGACGAGTCGATGTCCGACGGTATTACATGGGAGAGATTCAGTTGATTTCATAAATCAATCCCCTATGCTGGCCTACCGGGATCAATCGTTCCCAGAGGATAGTCACTCTGTGAACTCTCTCATACGTGAGCTCGGACCGAAGGTTGATTCCATGCGATCTCATTCTTCTTCGGAAAAGGGATAAATTCCTCGATCATGACTCCTTCATAGGATTCCTCCCACCAATGGGCTAAGTTTTGTGGAAAAGTAGCCAGTTGCTTGGGAAGATTGTTGTGTGGAGTACTGGTGTGAGAAAACCAGGAAATACATGAGTAGGTGAACTGGCCGCCGTGATATAACTGAGAAATTGTTAAAACGGCGTTAAACCACAATCAATCGATCATAGGATTCCTCCATGTCGAATCGGACACTGACATTCCGGTCCAGAACCGGCTTTAGTCAATCCGCACGTCGTCGGGTAAAACCCACGACCCCGTCTTGTCTGACGAATAAGAGACATATCGGGTTCAGTGCTCCATCGGATGATTAACAATTTAGAGCTGGACTCTAAATAAACTATCATTAGTGGGAAGTTACTGCATTCACTGCGTCCATAGGCGCATTTCGGCGTATGCGGCAACATTGTTCACAGGGACAGAACGTACAGTGACTTCTGCAAGGCATTCTTAGAAGCCCAACCTGTGAAGACACAAGAGACAGGCTAAGTTCGAGCCTAGCTTTCTGCTTCCGCTGGCCCTGCCTTATCAAAGCCCCGTACGGGAGCAAAGTTGGCATACAACCAAGTAGAGCACTGTCCCTAATCCGCGGCTATAGGGAAGCGCTCCTCTCTATTAAGCTAACAGGAATGCCATGGAGTGGGTATCAACCTTCCATTCGGTGGTTTCTACAACCGTCTTTCGTCTGGTTCCGGTGAAGACCGGAATAAGACTTATCGACTCAGATTGCGTCTAGTACGGTCGAGTAATAAAATGGAATGTTCCGTTTTATCAAGAACGCAATCCGGAACGGCTGTCTGAGCGATTCTTAGACCAAACAGACACCTGTTACCACGTACCGGTTGCTTTTTCATCGAGGAATAACCGTCGATTCTTTGTAAACGGGGAAGTGTTCCTTTCAAACACTTCACTTCGATTACCTGCGTTTAGAATTAATTCCCAAAACGGGCAAGTCGGATCTATTCCCCTCAAGAGACTCGTTGTAGGACGTTTCTCGTTGAGCTGGCCCTTCGGACAGACTCGATTCGCTATAAGAGAATCCGATTACCATGTCCTGGATAAGGATCAGTAATTAAGGGAAACGGTCCGATACATGCTTCATACTACACCCGAATTGTTTACAGTTCGGGGGCAGTGTGTTAAATACTCATTACAGTACAGGGCTTAACTGACTAGGACATGTACATGATCAATAGAGTAGACAGTAGTCCTTCGATTGGCAATAATTATTACTCCCTGAATTGCCCCCATAATTCAAATGAGTCAACTTCCGGTGTCGTTATTCTCTTCCTGACAATGACTTTAGAAACACAGTATTGGCCCAGAGATCGTAGTTCAACGTTCTTCTGGCCTGCCTATCGACATAACCGTTACATCTTCATTAGAAGTAGACAGTTCTTACCGATTGGTGTTTTTTAAGGTACGTCAATCAGTAATTTATGCTTACATTTGTTGCCGACCTCTCGCATTCAAGATTTGGCGATGAACACAACAATTATTGTTCGATGCTCCAATGCGCTTAACTTCAAAGTTCAGATCCATTTCTCTCCAAACTTTTACGTTCTTCGGAAGCGGCCGATTCTTAAGTTATAAACTGAGACTTAAATTCGTCTTGCTTGGCGAACACTATCAGGGAAGTGAGTTCTTTGCTTTCAGTAAAAACGAATTTCATCAGGTTTTACAGCCGTATGGTTATTCAACCGTTCTTATAAACCTGTATTCCTACTGAGACCAAGTTGCCTTTGGTGCTTCCTAACCCATCACATTTCACAACCTTTCTGTGAACTGTGTTCCCTTAGATATAACCTGATCTTGTACCCTGTCAAGGGTCTTAAGTTCTATATAAAACATTCGAGGGCTGTAAGAGCCACAGTAGGGGTTATTCAACCTCAGGTAGGAGAAGGATATGTCAGCAGCGTATTCAAACACTGGATATCCTATTCCTTTAATTAGTAATAAGATCCTTCTGATAAAGTCTTAAAACGTTTCAATCAGAAATTATTCCTCTCTGGACACACAAGTGGACTCTCAGCGAGTACTTACCTAATTAATACACAAATTACTAAATACATAAACAGTTGTGTTTATATTTAGTAGTACCGTAGGTACTCTTACCAAGTGCTACGATTTCTCGGGACCGGCATTGTGTTGGACGATCCTCCCGACCGATGCTGCAAAGTCATCAGGTATTAAATGACTGGTAATGTATTTTTGACATAAAAATGAAGTTTTTTAAAGTAAAACATATTTTTATTAGAAAATACTTACCAGTCATTTCAGATTCCCGCCTCCCAACCCCGCGTCGTCACCCAACACTAAACGCTGCAAGTTAACGGTGAAATTAAAAGTGGGGGTCACATGGCCCGTGCGCCGGTATTACCGGCGGCCGTGTGTATCACACACGCGTGAGGGCTATGCATGGCTGCGCGAGCTTCTTTTCTGGATGAATTAACGGTGTTGAGATTATATATCAGGTATTAAATGACTGGTAAGTATTTTCTAATAAAAATATGTTTTACTTTAAAAAACTTCATTTTTATTCATGAGAATATTTGCGGCCGTTTTCAGACATGAAATTAACCCTTTCCTACATACAGCAAATCTGCAGCAAACAACTTTGGAAACATCTAAGCATAAGTATGGAAACTCTTTTTTTGTTGAAGTATTAATAGAATACAGTTGAAAACATCCTGGCAAAGGGAGAAATTGCTCATTATGATTGATCATTAAATTGTAATACATGGTTTTTTATTATCCAAAGAGTAAGGATATCATCCAAAGTTAAGATTGTCCAACATTACTTACAATTTTTGATTTACAGAGTTGTATGGTGAAAAGGAGATTAATTAAGACTATCAGAAATGGATTTTTTATATTTGAGGGTATTTCAGGTAAACAAATTATCATCCAGCAGCTTTGTCAAATAAAATGTTTTAGGTAAATTAAATCTTTTTTTATTTAGCATCAAGGTAACTAGGGCTCCTCATGCCTCCCCGAAATCATCAGCAAATGTTGTGAGCAAACAACCAGGAACAGCATTTAAAGTTCTTGAGGTAAGTAAAATTTAACCCTTTCCCAGATACAGACACTCTCTGACACCTCTGTAGTAGACAACTTTTGAAAATATTGCAGCAAAAGGAAAAAGTGCTGATAACAATTTCTAGATTTGTCACGTTTGCAAATCTATTCAAAAATTAAAATTTCATTTAAAGAAATTTTCAAATATTTAGTCGAGATGTTTTCAAAGGAATCTGCTACAAATTGATTGTATGTATGAAAGGGTTATAAGCTTATAGGATATGATATCTTTTAATGTTGTACACTTTCAAACATCTGAGGGAGATCATTGAACACTTATAAAAGAATTGGCTTTAGAGTTTTAACACAGAGTAGAAAACACTGCTAGAAAAGGATAAAATACTCATTATGTCATTGAACACTTTTGATGCACTGATGCATTTGCAGCAGAAAAGTTTAAGAAAATATTTTTGAAAAGGAAGACATTTTTAAAAACGAGCTGTTTTTTCTCTTCCCATAATGTGTTTAAACCAGTATCAATTTTTGTAAGATAATTTTCCCAGATGTAGATGCAGCAGACAACCTTGGTACAAAATTAAGAAAAACTTGAAAAATCTCCCTAAATAAGAGTTATATTATTAAATAGAGTTGAAAACATTGTGGCAAAAGAAAAAATTGCTCATTATGAGGTGTCTGCTGCATGGGGCATCAAAAAGCATATGTATGAGGGAAAGGGTTAAAAGATCATAATATGTGGTCAATTGTTTACCTGATATATTGATTTTAGACTATTAATGCAAATCATATGAAATAAACAAAGGAAACATCTATATGAATTTAATTTTGTGAGCAAAGTTAGATTCAACAATTCCCCACAATCCAAAGGATATTTTACAAATACTTTTATTATCCCCACACAACAAGGTCTTCAAAAGGATGAAGGGATCCGCCTGTATGAGTGTTTGGGTCCCAACAGCGTCATCTCTCTAGCAATTTCATTTCTTATCCGATTATTATGAAACTAAACACATATGTTCACAACCATCCCGTCCTGTATGAGTTTGCATTGCACTGACCTACTCAAATGTCAAGGTCACAGTCACTATATTAGTGTTCAAACGATGTCCTCGCTCTAGTGACTCCATTTCTTCATTTCTTGTCCAATTGTTATGAAACTTAATAGATCTGTTCACAAGCATTGTCTCTTGTATGAGTTTGCATTTCACTGACCTAGTTTAAAGGTCAAGGTCACAGTGACTATAATACATTTGTACGAAATAAATGTATCATGGGCGATGCTCTTGTTTTGTTTTTATGTTTTTTGGATTGACTTTTCTTTAACTTTAGTAAAAAACACTTTTATAATAAGGACGATTTGAAAAATCCTTGGATCTTTAAAGCACTTTCAGAAATAATATGTTGCGACTTTCCTTCTGATTGCTAAAGAAACTTAAAGAGTAATGACCCCTTTTGGTAGGGGATATCGATTCAACAAAATTTCATGTTTTTCATAGAAAAAGTTCAGTGAACGATTTGAAATATCTATTAACCCTTTCCCTCATACGACAATTCTGCAGCAGACGACTTTGAACATATTTTGTCAAGAAATAGAAAATTTCTTTAATTGAATGGATAACGTATGACTAAAAGTGGAAAACATTGTGGCAAAAGGAGAAATGGCTTGTTTTGAGCAATTTCTACTTTCGTCACTGTTTTCAAAAAGCCGTCTGCTGCAGAGGCGTCAGAAAGCATCTATATGAGGGAAAGGGTTTAAATGAAAAATAATTAAAAAAATAGTTGGAAACATACTAGCAAAAAGAGAAAATGATCATTATGTCTCCTCTTGCCACCATGTTAATTATTTTAAAACTTCATGAGCTGTAGATTCAACTGCATAATTTAGGAAAGGATTTATAATTGTTCTTTTCCTGTCTAAAGGTTCAAGAAGTGTTTGATGCTGACGACTTGCGAGCCACCTGGGATGATACGTTCTTATCCAAGTCCTACTATGTATGGGTACCCAACAAAAAGAAAAAGAGAAGACGACGAGGTCATAAAGTAGAACAAAGTGTGCCAGAAAGGTAAAAGTATAAGCATATTTAAAATTTAAACCTTTTCCCACTAAAAGTAAGTTTTTTTAAACCCTTTCCCACATAATCAGACATCTTTGAAAACAGAGAGACAGAGTCTTTGAAAATCTTCATAACAAAAAGTTTTATTATTGAAAAAAAAATGTGGCAAAAGAAGAAATTGCTCATTATCCCTTTCCCTCATATAGACACTTTCTGACGCCTCTGCAGTAGACGTCTTTTTGAAAACATAGTGACAAAAGAAGAAATTGCTCAAAATGAGCAATTTCTCCTTTTGCCACAATATTTTCCACTTTTAGGTTATTAAATAAATTATAGAGATTTTTCTATTTTTTGGCAAATATGTTCAAATTCGTCTGCTGCAGAATTGTCGTATGAGGGAAAGGGTTATGGGCAATTTCTACTTTTGCTACAATGTTGTCAAGATTCATCTCCTGAAGACAAGGACATAACCTAGTACAAAGTATGTCAAAAAGGCAACAGGAATTCAAAATTAACCCTTTCCAACATACAACAAATCTGCAGCAGAAAGCTTTGAAACTCACCATGAAAGGTATTATAGTTATTGAATAAAGATGAATAAATGGTGACAAAAGTCGTCTGCTGCAGATGGGGGGAAATGTGCTTTTATGTTGGAAGGAGTAAAACACTAGTTAATGTCAGATAAGGAGGGATAAATTTGGTATCTTGCAACGGTATCTCTATTATCGAATATTTTAGGTACTTGAAATCAAGTTAAGGATCAAGCAGAGATTATTCTAGAGCATACTGTACCTCATCTTATTCTTAATTGATATATTTTTTTTGGTGCTTTACGCAGCTGTCAAAAAAAATTCAGTTATATCACAGCGTTTCCTGGGTAAGTCACCTGTTCCACTGTTTCATTTATCCTGACACCAGCCAGTAATTCATAATGCTAACCCCTCAACTCTGAGCGGAGGGCAGTCATTACTTCTATTTCAAAGTCTTTGGTTTGACCCTACCAGGGATTGAACCCGCAGCCAAGGGTTTTAAAAAGGAGAGATACTGCCTTGCAAAAAGCTGTCTGCTGCAGAGGCGTCAGAAAGCGTCTATATGAGGGAAAGGGTTAATGATTGAACTCACATTTAGGGAGAATTTTCAAAAAAAATCCAGGATTCTTTCAGACCTCTGCTGCCTTTCCTACCTATAGACACATTTTGACGCATCTGCAGCAGACAGCTTTTGAAAACATCGTGCCAAAAGGAGAAATTGCTCAAAACGAGCAATTTCTCCTTTTGCCACAATGTTTTCAACTTCTTTCAGTAATTATACCTACAATTATAGAAATGTTCCATATTTTTAGCTCACCTGTGCACGGAGTGCTCAAGGTGAGTTATTGTGATCGCCCTATGTCCGGCGTCCGTTGTCCGTCGTCCGTCGTCAGTCGTCCGTCGTCCGTCAACATTTTCTCCTCTGTAACCGGTAGGTCAACTGGGATGAAACTTCACAGAAAGCATCCTCTCAATGTCCTCACCAGAATTCCTTAAAATTTTCGGGATCCATGCATAATTCTGGTTTCCATGGCAACGAAATGAAAAAACTTCAAAATTCTTAAAAAATCTTCTCCTCCGAAAGTGTCAGGCCGATTTTCAAAAAATTTTGTATAAATGTTCCTCGGGTGACCCTCTATCAGATTCCTTCAAGCCATGTTGATTGGTCGAAAAACATGGCCGCCAGGGGGGGCGGGGCTATTTTTCCTTATATGGCTATAGTGCAAACTTAAAAAATCTTCTCCTCCGAAAGTGTCAGGCCGATTTTCAAATAATTTTGTAGAAATGTTCCTCGGGTGACCCTCTATCAGATTCCTTCAAGCCATGTTGACTGGTCGAAAAACATGGCCGCCAGGGGGGGCGGAGCTATTTTTCCTTATATGGCTATAGTGCAAACTTAAAAAATCTTCTTCTCCAAAAGTGTCAGGCCGATTTTCAAATAAATTTGTAGAAATGTTCCTTGGGTGACCCTCTATCAGATTCCTTCAAGCCATGTTGATTGGTCGAAAATCATGGCCGCCAGGGGGGGCGGGGCTTTTTTGCCTTATATAGCTATAGTGCAAACTTAAAAAATCTTCTCCTCCAAAAGTGTCGGGCCGATTTTCAAATAATTTTGTAGAAATGTTCCTTGGATGACCCTCTATCAGATTCCTTCAAGCCATGTTGATTGGTCAAAAAACATGGCCGCCAAGGGGCGGGGCTATTTTGCCTTTTATTGCTATAGTGAAAACTTAAAAAATCTTCTCCTTCAAAAGTGTCAGGCCGATTTTCAAATAATTTTGTAGAAATGTTCCTAGGGTGACCCTCTATCAGATTCCTTAAAGCCAAGTTGATTGGTTGGAAACTATGCCCGCCAGATGGCGGGGCTTATATAGCTAAAGTGAAAAAAAAAATCAGGTGAGCGATTCCAGGGCCATCATGGCCCTCTTGTTTAGTAGACATTTCCAATGTTGTCTGCTGCACATTAGCTGTATTCAGGAAAGGGTTAAATCTTTCAGTCGTGTAGCTGTCTTGAGGGGCAGATGAGGCGGTATAAAGTGGGCGTTTCCTGATGGTATCTCCCTTATAACCAAATGTTGTGGGTACTCCAAAGACTGAGTTTTAAACCTAATGTATTTGAATTTCAGTCAATTGGCTGACATGCCGGGAAGGGGAGCACCCTCGGTCAAATTTAAAGACGTCACAGAGGACATGCTTCCGAGAGACTTGGATAACAGCCGGATTATGACTAGGGTATGTATATTAATCACAATTTCCTTTTTTGTTAACCATTTCTCACATACAGATCGAGGGCTTGGTGTGAAGCGGTTGTAACTAAAATTGGTATTTTTTTACCAAGGTAAATCACCTGGCTATAAAGTCTTTATTAGCGAAAAAATAAATTTTTGGGTAAACAATGGAAATTTAGGTGCCATTGCTCATTCTGAGCAATGGCACCTAAATTTGCATTGTTTTACAATGAGGTCAAAATTGCCCCTAAACCAGGGATTTCAAAATAGGTTATTAGTTACAACCGTTTCACGCCAAGCCCTCTGAAGCAGTAGACATTTTAAACATTTCTCCATTTGCCATCATGTTTTCAACTTTATTCAATAATGGTTCTTCCATTTATAGAGACTTTCCATATTTTTTACTTATTTATTTCAAAATTGTCTGCTGCTGATATGTTGTATATGGGAATGGTTAATTGATCATATGCATGATATCTTAAGTCATAACCTAATTGGGTTTTTGTTTTCTACTTTTCCTAATTAAAAATATGAAGAAGAAAAATAAAGCATCCTCTAGAGAAAAGATTGTGAATAAATGTTATTTTCTCCTTTTCTTACAATGTTGTAAAAGTTACCATCGCATTGATGTCAAAATGTGTCTATATCAGGGACAGGACAGAGGTTTAACTCATGTTATAATGCTTGTCAGCTATAAATTTGTTCAGAAGTTTAAGTAAAGACTTTTTTCTTCATTCATTATATCGAATTAGTTGTCACAAAACAAAGAAATTAACCAATCTTTTGTTTAATATTTTGAAGTCATTGTTGAAAATGAATTGTTTTTTAGCGTTCTTTAGTCACTGCTTATATCACCGCGTTGTTTATTTCAATATTTAATTTGATTTTAACATTATAGGGTAGATTTTTGAGTAGTCTAATAAGAAAAAAAGAGAAGAAAAACAAGGATAATTTTAATGAACATCAGTTTGATTTTAAGATAGAGTAGAACAACATACTGTTTGATAATGATAAAGTTCTTGTTTTGAACCACTACTCTTTTGGCTAAATATTCTCAAAAGTCGTCTATATCAGGAAAAGGGTTTTATGCTTTTAATTACTGTGACATGTTGCGCCTCTTAACCCTTTCCCTCATATAGACGCTTTCTGACACCTCTGCAGCAGAGCAGATCGGGGGCTTGGCGTGAAACGGTTGTAACTAAAATTAGTATTTTTTGACCAAGGTTAATCACCTCGCCATAAAGTCTTTATAAGAGTTAAATCATTTTTTTTTGGTAAACAATGGAAATTTAGGTGCCATTGCTCGTTCTGAGCAATGGCACCTAAATTTGCATTGTTTACAAAGAGGTCAAAATTACCCCTAAACCAGTGTTTTCAAATTAGGTTTTTAGTTACAACTGTTTCACGCCAAGCCCTCGAGATGGATTTTTGAAAACATGGTGACAAAAGAAGAAATTGCTCAAAATGAGCAATTTCACCTTTTGCCACAATGTTTTCCACTTTTAGTCATAGGTTATCCATTCAATTATAGAGATTTTCCATTTTTTGACAAAATATGTTCAACGTCATCTGCTGCAGAATTGTCGTATAAGAGAAAGGTTTAAGCAAGCATCACATTGCTATCTCAAAGAAGGCCTTATTTTTCCCCTTTACTTACATGAAATAAGATTGACCCTTTCCCACATACAAGTTTACTTCAGCTGACTATTTGGAAAGCATCTCTACAAGTACGGCTTTTTGAAAACATAGTGACAAAAGAAGAAATTGCACAAAACGTGCAATTTCTCCTTTTGTCACAATGTTTTCCACTTTTAGTCAACGATTATCCATTCAATTATAGAGATTTTCCATTTTTTGACAAAATATGTTCAAAGCAAGCATCACATTGCTATCACTAAGAAGGCCTTATTTTTCCCCTTTACTTACATGAAATAAGATTGACCCTTTCCCACATACAACTTTACTACAGCTGACTATTTGGAAAGCATCTCTACAAGTACGGCTTTTTGAAAACATAGTGACAAAAGAAGAAATTGCACAAAACGTGCAATTTCTCCTTTTGCCACAATGTTTTCCACTTTTAGTCAACGATTATCCATTCAATTATAGAGATTTTCCATTTTTTGACAAAATATGTTCAAAGCAAGCATCACATTGCTATCACTAAGAAGGCCTTATTTTTCCCCTTTACTTACATGAAATAAGATTGACCCTTTCCCACATACAACTTTACTACAGCTGACTATTTGGAACGCATCTCTACAAGTGAAAGTGTAATTATTTCATAGAGTAGAAAAGATTCTGGTAATAGAAAAAAAATTGCTCGCTTTGAACAATTTCTCCTGTTGGCACAATGTTTCAAAAGTCGTCTGCTGCAGAGGCGTAAGAAAGCGTAAATATATGGGAAAAGGTTAAATGGCAACAGTTGGCATTGACTTATTCACATAATGTTTAGAAGCCTAAATAAGATAGAGTAAACTGGTCTTCATTCCATACAGTCCATGCTGTGCTAAAGACCACATTTTATATACGGTCAAACCTGTGCTAAAGACCACCCTTGTTTAGCAATTCCCTGCCTATAGCAACTTCACTATTAATTTCCCAATCACTCATTATCTGCACAAACGACCCTGTAATTAAAGACCACCTGTGAACAGAGACCAGATTGTTCTTTTCCCATAAGTGGTCTTTAAACACAGGTTGGATTTTTATCTGTTATTGCTCTTCAAAACCCTATGCTGTGGCACTGAAAAGAATTTTCAAAACGGAGACGATTCTTTTGAGTACCAACAACATAGAGTTTGGAGATAAGGTAAGGATTTAACCTCCCCCTGTCCCACATATACTACATCTGCAGCAGAGGACTTTGAAAATATCTTGGCAAACAGAATTGACATCTCAAGAAATTTAAGAGTTATTATCAAATAAAGCAATTTCTTCTTTAGCCAAAATGTTTTCAAAAATTGCCTGCTACAGATGTGTTAAAGTGCATCTTTTAATAGGAAAGGGTTAAGACTCTGAAATAGTCACCTTATCTAGTGCTCTGAATTGTTCACTCAGTTTGTTTGTTTAAGCTATTCTAACACATTTTAAACCTTTCTCACATTCAACAAATCTGCAGCAGACAAAATAAGAATTTCTCCTTGAAGTGCTCAAGGTGAGTTTTTGTGATCACCTTTTGTCCGGCGTCCGTAATGCATTGTGTGTCGTCCGTCATCTTCTTCTCCTCAGTAACCAGTGGGTCAATTGGGATGAAACTTCACAGAAAGCATCCTCTCAATGACTTCACCAGAATTCCTTCAACATTTTGAGATCCATGCAGTCTTCTGGTTTCTATGGCAACGAAACGAAAAAAACTTGAGTAGAAATGTTCCTTGGATGACCCTCTACCAGATTCCTTCAAGCCAATTTAATTGGTCGAAAAACATGGCCGTCAGGGGGCGGGGCTCTTTTGCCTTGTATGGCTATAGTGAAAACTTAAAAAATCTTCTCCTCTGAAAATGTCAGGCCGATTTTCAAATAATTTTGTAGAAATGTTCCTAAGGTGACCCACTATCAGATTTCTTAAAGCCATGTTGATCGGTCGAAAAACATGGCCTCCACAGGGTGGGGCTATTTTGAAATTATATGGCTATAGTGAAAACTTAAAAAATCTTCTTCTCCGAAAGTGTTTTGCCGATTTTCAAATCATTTTGTAGAAATATTCCTAGGGTGACCCTCTATCAGATTCCTTCAAGCCATGGGGTGGGGCTTATATGGCTAAACTCTTTCAACTCTGTATCAAAATTAAACTTCCTATTTTCCAGATGGTACTAAAATTTCCTCTGGTCTTTTTGAAGCAGACGAAACTATAAATATCATATCAGTTTAACATTTGCCTTTTGATGATTCTGCAGTAGATGACATTTGAAAACATTTTGTCGCGTCACATTCTGCAAATTTTGTTGGTATGTGGGAAAGGGTTAGTGAGACATTATTGTTTTGAATCCAACCATTCACATTATTGTTTTGTATCCAACCATTCACATTATTACAGCTTGATGACTGGCCAGTGTTAAAGGTACAGATTCATGTAGTGTTAAGTCTATGTAGTCACATTCTAACTCACATGTTTATTCCTGTAAAATATAGATTGTCTACCTTTAATAGTGATCCACTCTACCCTGACTTTGCTGTGATGTATATGGGCAGTGCTCCAGTAAATCAAACCTACTACATTTACAGACAGTGTAGAACCAGAGCAGCATGTACATCTGTGCAATCTGATCTGGATCTTAAATGTTCAAAAATTTATTTCAGAAATTTAGTCCTTCTTTCAAAATTATGAAAGTTGTTGTAAATAAATTGGCTCAATTTAGCACAAATCAAAGTTCATGTATCAACTCAAAGTAATTTATTGGTTCTTTTGGACTTTTGAGTTATCGCATGTCCACTGCACATTTTCAAAGAAATACGTAAATTTAGGTTGATTTTCCTAGAGCAAAGCTGATAATATACTTTCTATATATATATTTCAAATTCCCATATGCAGTTTTCTTGAAGATATAACTGAAGTTATGCAATGTATGGCCTTTTTATTACTTAGAATTTCTGGTTAAAGTTTTGCATGCAACTACATTAAGAGTCTTTATCTCAATAACAAGTTGATGCATTCCATTGAAACGTTATACAATACTCCCCAGCCATCACACCTGTGTAAATAATTAAGTTAGATAACTCTATCCTGCATATAAATTGCAAGTTATGGCTATTTTCTTTTACTTAGACATTCTTGTTTAAGTTTTGTGTGCAACTACATTAGTGTCCAAATCTCAGTAGCTACATGGTGCATTGCATTGAAACATTATACAACTCTTTTCAACCACCACACCTATGTAAACAATCAAGTAAGATAACTCTATCCTGCATTTATTGCAAATTATGGCTTTTTCCTTACCTAGAATTTCTGGTTAAAGTTTTGCATGCAACTACGTTAAGAGTCTATATCTCAATAACAACTTGATGCATTAATTGCATTGAAACTTTATACAATACTCCCCAACCATCAAACCTATGTAAATAATTAAGTTAGATAACTATATCCTGCATATAATGCAAGTTATGGCCCTTATGCAACTACATTAGAGTCCATATCTCAGTAACTACTGGATGCATTGCATTTAAACTTTATACAACCCGTCCCAACCATCACACCTATGTAAAAAATCAAGTAAGATAAATATTCTGCATTTATTGCAAATTGTTGCGCTGTTTTTACTTCGAATTTCTGGTTAAATTAGTTTTGGGTGCAATCTATATTAAGAGTCTATATCTCATTAATAACATGATGCATTACATTGAAACTGTATACAATTCTCCCCAATCATCACTATTAGTATTAAGTTAGATAACTCTATCCTGCATATAATGCAAGTTATGACCCTTTTTCAACTTAAGAAATTCTGGCTAAAGTTTTGCATGCAACTACATTAGAGTCCATGTCTCAATAACTAATAATTGGTGGAAAAGTTGAGGGCGCTGTCTTACGGACAGCTCTTGTTTATATGCCATGTATTTGCTTTCTCTATCTTTTCTCTAAGATATCTACATGTATGTCTGTAGTTTGATATATCCCATAAACATAGTTCTAGGTTAGTCTGCTTTTTCTCTGACCTAACTCTAGAGATGTTAACCCTTTCCCTCATACGACAATTCTGCAGCAAACGACTTTGAACTTATTTTGTCAAAACATAGAAAATCTCCATTGTTGAATGGATAACCTATGACAAAAAGTGGAAAAACGTTGTGGCAAAAGGAGAAACTGCCTGTTTTGTGCAATTTCTTCTTTTGTCACAATGTTTTCAAAAAGCCGTCTGCGTCAGAAAGCGTCTAAATGAGGGAAAGGGTTAAAACCATTTCCCCTATACAGATGGTGTCATACACAATTTGAATCTCATGATTTATTAAAACATTGTGGAAAAGAGGTTGAATTGCAAAAAACAAGTTACATTCCCCATGATGTTTTCAACTAATCATTGAAATTACACTGTAAATTTTTCAGTTTATATTTGTCAATGGAAGCAAGATTAATTGTAACTGCTTCTGAAATAACATACAGTTACAATTGTTTTGTGCTGAATCATCAAGATATTTAAAAAAAAAAAAGACTTAACCCTTTCCCTCATACGACAATTTTGCAGCAGACGACTTTGAACATATTTTGTCAAAAGATGGAAAATCTCTATAATTGAATGGATAACCTATGACTAAAAGTGGAAACATTGCTTGTTTTGAGCAATTTCTTATTTTGTCACTATGTTTTCAAAAAGCTGTCTGCTGCAGAGGCGTCGGAAACCGTCTATATGAGGGAAAGGGTTAAAAGTTCTGTGTCGGGTAAATGGTAAAAATAATAATTTAATAAAGATGAAATGGATTCTACTGTATTCTTGTCCTTTGTTATAACATTTTAAGGTTTCAACATAAAAGCCGGGTATGAAAGAGCACGTTTATTGTCTTTAATGTTGTTTTATCACTTAGTTAAGACAACTTTTGATTAAAATAGTTTTTGATATCTCCATTTTGCCTCCAGGTATAATTTAGATACAAAGTTGATTGCATTCTGGGAAAAGAGTTATTATTCATAATGAGAAATTTCTATTTTTCCAACAATGTCGATCCCCAGTCCTGGTCCTGGTGGTCATGGTGGAATGCCCATGAGCAAGGTACAGTTTCCAAGTCTAGTACTGGTACTGGTTTGTTTACCCAGGAATATCATGTATAAGTGAACTGTTTGCCTGGTGATGATATAACTGAAATAATGTTGAAAAACAAATAAACTACTGAATATTAATTGTATGTGGGGAAATGATTAAAAGGTATTTATATACATGTAGGGGAAATGGGTTAATGGATAGAAGATTTTGTATTGTAATTCACCATTATGAATAAAATGCTGGGTATTTTTTATCCCATTTAAGGAGTTTTTGATTTGGAAGGTAAAATATCTTGCACATGGGTTGTTGAACATTTTCTGCAGGTGTTTGGCAAGGAAATTGGGCACCATTTGTATGTCTTAAACGCACTGTGTAGGTGGATGTGTCAAAAATATCTGCAACGTTCTTTCCAACGTTTGACAAAAGTTAATGCATTAAACGTCATTTGTCTTCCACCAATGGGCTAACGGTCTATTTGGAAAAGCAGTAAGTTGCTTAGGAAGGCTGTTGTGTGGAGTACTGGTATGAGAAAGCGAGGAAATTCATGGGTAGATGATCTGGCTGCCATGATGTTACTGAAAAATTGTTAAAAACAGCATTAATCCACAATTGGTCAATTAATAAAAAGTAAGCAATTTTGAAAATCAAGACATTAAGTGTGCATACATGTAAAAGCAAATTTCCAAATTCTGAGTTATGTAATAGTCAATTGATATTTCGGTAAGCAGCAAACTAATATCAATACAATTTTTAAATTTAAAAAAAGTATCAATATTTCCATGTCTGTAGCTTAACCACTTGTACAGTGTAGTATTTTCACTTGAAATGCATCTATCAGCAATAGGAAAGCCAATCTTCTTTTAAACTTTCAAAACCTTAATATTTTTAATTTGTTTTTTTTTGGTACTTACTTGAATTTTCTCAATGAGAATAAAGGATGAACAAGTTTCAAGCAGATGACTGTACCTAGCCTAGTCATTGTAAATCACCCAGAGTTGAGGAATAAGGGTTTTGTCATAATGGGTAGAGCCCTGATAGCTCAGACTGTAACAATGAAGGCTATGATCACTCAAGTAGTCTGGAGTTTGAAACACCAGGCTCTGCCCCTCTTTCTTTCCGATAACTGACACAAATCATTGTCATTCGTCTCTCACCAAAAGTCATTGTGGGAAGGTAGCCAATTGCCTTGGAAAGAATTATTGTGGAGAACTTGTCAGAGAAAGCCAGAAAACATGCATTAGGTGAACTGACCGCTATGATCTGGTCAACATGATATGTCGAAGGTTGTTTTAACCCTTCCCCTCATACGACAATTCTGCAGCAGACGACTTTGAACATTTTTTGTCAAAAAATGGAAAATCTCTATAATTTAATGGATAACCTATGACTAACAATCGAAAACATTGTGGCAAAAGGAGAAATTGCTTGTTCTGAGCAATTTCTTCTATTGTCACTATGTTTACAAAAAGCCGTCTGCTGCAGAGGCGTCAGAAAGCGTCTATATGAGGGAAAGGGTTATAAAAACCCAATAAAACAAAACAAATATGAACACTTAACCAAATACCTCATAATTTGTATATTTTTTGACTCTTCTTAAGTAGAAACACTTATATAAACTTGTCAAACACGAAAGGATGTACACTGTTTGAAGGAATTGGCACAGTGATAATTACATTGTAAATTGCACCTTTGTGCCTGATTATGACTTTATTTTATTATTATTATTTACAGTGTACCTAATTATGATATTGTTAGGGCTGTCTAATTATACCCCCAGAGACATAGTATATGGGGGCTATATAGGAGTCAAGCTTGACGGTCGATCGGTTTGTTTGTCGGGCCGTTGGTCCATGGACATTTCTTGTGAACATTATTTCTCAGCAACCCTTGGTCAGAATTCAATATAACTTCACAAGATTGATTGATACCAAGCCTAGTTGTGCATATTGTCCGCGTGTTGCACTGGAATTATTTTTAAATGAGTTATGGCCCCTTGAATTTCTCATACATATGTATATTGTCAGGCACCAGCTGGGGGTATTCATCACCTTCAGTGATATTTCTAGTTTGAAAATATCTTAGGAAAAGCTTGTGAAATATTAAAAATTAAGTCTTCTGCCTCAGGAGCATCAAATGTGTCGTCTGTATCTAAGATGCGGTTAAAACTCAAAATGACTGAAGATTTATTTCATTCTTTTTACTAGCCATTGAAAGAGAACAACTATAAGTTCCAGAATCACAAACGGGTAATTTAGAGAGTTTTCGTATAAAGCACAATTTACTATTATAACTAACTCTATGTTTATTTCGCTTATTTACAGGTATTGGTTTAGATATTAGAATTTATTGACTGCTGAACTTTTGATTATTTACGTGATATTTACATTTATGTAATAAATGAGTTTGTCAGCACGAGTTTGTTGTTTGTAGGTAAGATCATGTATAGAATTTCTGAATCAAAAGTTCAATGGAAAATAGATTTTATGTGACAGAAACTGTCAATTGAAAATTGATGTAATTTCTCATAACGTTTGTTACATTTTAATAAAAGTATCTGTGATTATGGCACTTTCATGATGCCACCTTTAATCATAATTATGTAAGTGTAACTAACTTTAGACAAGATGGGGTTTTCCAGTTATCTACTCATTTTATGTTAAACTTGATTGACAGGAGAGCAGGCTATCTAACATCTTGAGTAGATTTTTTGTTATGAAATATTTCTTATATTTAAGTGCATTAACCTTTCCCCTCTTATAGACGCTTTCTGACGTACATACAGCAGACGACTTTTGAAAACATTGTGGCAAAAGGAGAAATTACTCAAAACAAGCAATTTCTTCATTTGCCACAACATTTTTTAACTCTTTTCTATGATTAAACTTTCATTTAGAGAGATTTTCCTTGTTTCCAAAGTCGTCTGCTGCAGATTTGTTGTATGTGGGAAAGGTTTAAATTAAATTGTCTATTAATTTATTTGCACCCAGTTGTCATGACTAAACTGCTTTAACCCTTACCCTCATACGACAATTCTGCAGCAGATGACTTTGAACTTATTTTGTCAAAAAATAGAAAATCTCTATAATTGAATGGATAACCTATGGCTAAAAGTGAAAAACATTGTGGCAAAAGGAGAAATTGCTCATTTTGAGCAATTTCTTCTTTTGTCACTGTGTTTTCAAAGAGCTTTCTGCTGCAGAGGCATCAGAAAGTGTCTATATGAGGGAAGAGGTTAAGCATCATTGTTATCCTGTGCAATCATATCAAGCAGATAACGGTATGATTTTACATGGATTTAACAGATTCAAAAACTGTCTTCAACATAAAAACTCCTTTTATTGCATAACATGTACTGGTTCGTTTTTTTGAATAAAAAATGTCAAGGAGATCTGTATAATTATATTATGTTTTCTTTGCAAAAATCTGCACATAATAATTATGTATATTAATAGAATTTATTGATTTATAGGCATTTATGAATTATTTAAATGTAACCACTAACTAACATTTTTGTCTTGCTATATTTGTTTACTTTTCTTCAAGTACAATAATAATTATTAAAAAATGACTCTTTTTCGACTTAGAAATACCAGACAAGCAATGGCACTCTTGTTTTCCAGTTGTCATTATTCATTTGGTTGGTATTGAGTACTCATATCATGGTGGAAGATATTTGTAAGATGTTAGTAACAACAATCACAAACATACTGTAACTAAAATTCATATGCATGTGTAGCTACATAAGTAATTCAGAATATATGGAATTTTCTTATTGAAAGGGGGCTCAGTTAAGGCATTTATATCTAGAGTAGATACAGTTCAGTTTATATGCACTGTTTGATTATACATTGTACTGATTGCCAATTAGTCACAGAAGGTTTTCTTATTGAAAGTAATAAGTATCTAGACGTTTGCCGGTTTAACCCTTTCCCTCACGACAATTCTGCAGCAGACCGACTTTGAACATATTTTGTCAAAAAGTAGAAAATCTCTTTAATGTTTAAAACTGGAAAACATTGTGGCAAAAGGAGGAATTGCATGTTTTGTGCAATTTCTTCTTTTGTCACTATGTTTTCAAATAGCTGTCTGCTGCAGAGGCGTCAGAAAGCATCTATATGAGGGAAAGGGTGAATGGATACATGCACAAATTTATAGTTCATTTATCAATACTTACTGAAAAACGATATTTTTATATCCATTAGGGTTTCTACCTTATCATTGTAGGCAAAAACATTTATATTATTTGACAGAAATGTGTCTGCTCTTTTTCCCTTTCCCACAAAAAACACAATTGCAGAAGATGACTTTGGGAACAATTAGTCAAAAATATGGAAGCTTTTTGTATAACATAAAGTTAAATTATTGAATAGAGTTAAAAATTGTGGCAAACGGAGAAATTGCTCATTGTGAGCAATTTCTCCTTTTATTGCAAATGTTTTCACCAGGTGTCTGTATGTGGGAAAGTGTTTTAAACGAATATCAATGTATTTTGAAAATATTAACTTCTCTTGCTTAAAGTTGAAACTTGAGATTTATAAATGAACTAAAATAATTGATCAATCAATGTTTTCAGAAAAAGCGGTCCTCCAGGTCACCAACCGGTACGAGATATCAGCCCATGACACCGAGGACCCGTGCCTCTTCCAAAATGGAGTTTGACATTGATGGGTAGGTATTGTCATTATTACATTGCTTTCAGTCAAAGTTCATGTCAGGCAATGGTTGCAAATCAACCAACCAAACTGCAGTAAATTGTAGATTGTAGATGTAATTTGATTGGATGTTTGCAGCAGCGCTACATTAACCCTTTCCCTCATATAGGCGCTTTCTGACGCCTCTGCAGCAGACAGCTTTTTGAAAACATAGTGACAAAAGAAGAAATTGCACAAAACGTGCAATTTATCCTTTTGCCACGATGTTTTCCACTTTTCGTCATAGGTTATCCATTCAATTATGGAGATTTTCTATGTTTTGACAAAATACGTTCAAAGTCGTCTGCTGCAGAATTGTTCTATGAGGAAAAGTATTAACTGTAATTTGATTGGATAATTGATCATCACCTGACATGAAATTTGACCAGAGTGTCCTTCGGGTTGAAGCAATGGCTAGTTTTGAGTTTTCTTTTGAAATTTTACAAGAGATGCCTTGTTTATGAATGGAAATTGAGAATTTCAACGAACATTTTGGTTTGATTCAACATTTATTGGTTACTTCATTTTGCTTCAATGAAGATTATTCAACACTTCATCCTCTTTTTAGATTCTTCTTCATTATTGGTGAAAACATCTGAAGAAAATACTATTAAATGGAAATATAAAGCAAAAAACTGTGAATTGAGACTTACTTTTAACAGTTTGATTAAGAAAAAGATATAATGCTCATTATTAGCTTTTTTTTCTTTTCTTACAAAATGTTTCCGTCATGCTGTTATTTGAATCTGACTTCATTAGCTGTGAATGAGTTAAAATATATACTTTTTTGTATGTACCAGATTTAACGTTGACTGTTTTCCCCAGCCCTGCCCCACCCTCCAAAAAAACCTACAAGGTAGCCCTTTGTTAAAATGATATTGCTCATCATCAGATATCTAGACAAGTGGCAGACATCAATTTTCCTTAACTCTTTCCCACCTGCAGACGCATTTTGACTCATATGCATCAGACAGCTTTTGAAAACATTGTGGCAAAAGGAGAAATTACTCATAATGATTGTACAATTTCTCCTTTTGCCACAACGTTTTCAGCCATATTCACTTGGTTTACTTGTATTTGAAGAGATGCTTTATATCTTTACTTAAATGTTTTGTGGGAAGATGGGTTAAATCTTTATTAGACTTCCAAACCCTATTTGAAGGTTCTCAAAAGAATCATCTCTCTAAAAATAGTTCTGCTGCAGATTTCTTGTATGTGGGAAAGGGTTAACTAGAGACCTTTTTAAATTTTAACCCTTTCCCACATACAACAAATCTGCAGCAGACAACTTCGAAAATATCTGTACAAAAAAATGAAAACCCTCTAAAATAGAAAGTGTTACAGTGTAATTACCGGTAATGCAAAGAGTTGAAAACACTGTGCCACATTATTGTTAACCCTTTCCCTCATATAAACGCTTTCGGATGCCTCTGCAGCAGACGGCTTTTTGAAAACATAGTGACAAAAAAAGAAATTGCACAAAACATGCAATTTCTCCTTTTGCCACAATGTTTTCCACTTTTAGTCATAGGTTATCCATTCAATTATGGAGATTTTCTATGTTTTGACAAAATACGTTCGTAGTCGTCTGCTGCAGAATTGTCGTATGAGGGAACGGGTTAAGAGTTATCTGCTTAAGAGGCGTCAGAAAGCGTCTATATGAGGGAAAGGGTTAATCCTTTCCCTCATATGACAATTCTGCAGCAGACGACTTTGAACATACTTTGTCAAAAAATGGAAAATCTCTATAATTGAATGGATAACCTATGACTAAAAGTGGAAAACATTGTCATGGGTTATCCATTCAATTATAGAGATTTTCTATCTTTTGACTAAATATGTTCAAAGTCGTCTGCTGCAGAATTGTTGTATGTGGGAAAGGGTTAAGAGGCATCAGAAAGCGTCTATATAAAGGAAATGGTTAATATCCTACCTATCTAGACATCTGGTTCATTCTAACTAATCAACGAAATCTTACATAGACATAATACACGAAGATCGGTTATAAGTGTTCCGATTCCGACGAGAATGAGCGGATGGCGAACATCGCCACGACAAGTTGTATTCAACAGGTATACGGCTTGCATTTAACAATGTGAAGCTTTTATAAATGTATCGTACAAAGTCTGTTTGAATTATGTGGTTTGATGTGATGCTCTTCTTTATAACGCCAATATATCATTAACCCTTTCCCCCATATAGACGCTTTCTGACGCCTCTGCAGCAGACAGCTTTTTGAAAACATAGTGACAAAAGAAGAAACTGCTCAAAACAAGCAATTTCTCCTTTTGCCACAATGTTTTCAACTTTTAGTCATAGGTTATCCATTCAATTATAGAGATTTTCTATTTTTTGTCAAAATATGTTCAAAGTCGTCTGCTGCAGAATTGTCTTATGAGGGAAAGGGTTAAAATTTTATTTATCTTTTCCAGAACTATAATTAATGATCTCCCTAGTCTGACCTTTAGATGGATAAATATATTTATTCAAATTTCAACTCAATATTGTAAACGTTCTACTTCAACTTTCAAAGCTTCCTTTTTACAGTCTTTTTTCAATATTCAGATATCTTGATTCACCAAGGTTTTCGAAAATGCAGTTTTATTGCCTGATAATTAATTGACACTACTTTTTTGCTGACGGTTAAAAAAATCCTTCTTTTTCGGCTCCCAGCTTTACACTGTCGTTCTGTTTATAGTCGGGGAACCAACTGTTGTACGATTTCTCAAAATGCACATGACTATAGACAGTACCCTAAGGGGTACCGTCCAAAAATGAATAAATTGAAAATATATGTGACAATTATGATACGCAAAGGAATTTGAGTTTAACCCGTTCCCTCATACAACTAATTTGCAGCAGACGACTTTGAACATATTTTGTCAAAAAATAGAAAATCTCTATAATTGAATGGATAACCTATGACTAAAAGTGGAAAACATTGTGGCAAAAGGAGAAATTGCTCGTTTTGTGCAATTTCTTCGTTTGTCACTATGTTTTCAAATAGCCGTCTGCTGCAGAGGCGTCAGAAAGGGTTAACAACCACATTTTCTGATAATGTAAACTTTAAAAATGGTAGTAAAGGTGGCCCTTCCTTGGTGCTCAGGATTGCGGGGTTAGCATTACAACTGACTGGCTGGTGTCAGGATAAATGGACCAAATTTACTGGTAATTACCTTACTAAGGAAATACCGTGATATAAGTGAAGAATTCGACTTTAAAGTCCAAACAATCAATCAATCTGGTAATATAAGCTTACAAATGTAGTTGTTTAACCCTTTCCCTCATACGGCAATACTGCAGCAGACGACCTTGAACGTATTTTGTCAAAAAATAGAAAATCTCCATAATTGAATGGATAAGCTATGACAAAAAGTGGAAAACATTGTGGCAAAAGGAGAAATTGCACGTTTTGTGCAATTTCTTCTTTTGTCACTATGTTTTCAAAAAGTCGTCCACTTCAGAGGCGTCAGAAAGCGTCTATATGAGGGAAAGGGTTAATGATATTTAATTTGATCTTTATCGTTTCAACATATAAGAAATTTGACACAGGGGAGATAACTTTTGTAGTTCTGGGAACTAAGTATTTGATATAAAATTGTATATTATGATATGGTAGGTTCAATCATTTACATAATATAATAATTTTAGTGTTTTAAAAGGAATCATTTGTTGAAAATACATCACATCATATAAAATTGGATGTAAACTTCAGAGTTGAAAACAATGTAATAAAAGGAGATAACATTCCTATTTTCCTATTATTTTGAAAGTCAAGATGACAATTCAAGGTAGGTATAATATGTCAAAATGTTTTAAAATATTTGAAATTATGTAACAACTACTTGTATTTAAATGCTTATTATCTACTTTATCATTTTGAAATGGTAGATTGTAGTTTTGAATCAATGTATGATGTTAATTATGTGTTTAATCCTTTCAAACATGTATACAAAAGGGGCAAAACTTAAAGGTTCTTCTTTTCTAAAACTGATTGTCTGATTTCAAGATAATTTGGTACAAATGTCCTTTTCTGAAATGCTGGTTTGATAACAATGTCAACTACTTACATTTTCTTATTCGCGCTCTTGATCCAATGTTCCCAGACATTAGATGTTACACATTTGCTATCATCAGTCAGGTGATCGATTAACCCTTTCCCTCATATAGACGCTTTCTGATGCCTCTGCAGCAGATGGCTTTTTGAAAACATAGTGACAAAAGAAGAAATTGCACAAAACATGCAATTTCTCCTTTTGACACAATGTTTTCTACTTTTAGTCATAGGTTATCCACTCAATTATAGAGATTTTCCATTTTTTGACAAAATATGTTCAATGTCGTCTGCTGCAGAATTGTCGTATGAGGGAAAGTGTTAACTTCACATGGCTTTTCATAGGTCGTCTGCTTTACAATCGGCAGACGAAAAATTTAACCAATCTAGAAAACTGAAAGAATTATATAAATAAAGAGATGAAAATATTGCGATAAAAGGTGGAATTGCTTGTTTAGAGCAATTTCACCTTTTATTGCAATTTTTCCAAAAGTCGTCTGCAACAGCAGGCGTCAAAATGTTGTCAGTGTGAAGTAATGGGTTAAAGGGTCATTATGGTCCTTTTGTGTTTTATAGCCAACCAAAATGTGCTTTTTCACAATACTATTGAAACTTTTAGTGTGTGTTATAATTGTAATGCTTTACAATTATCATTATAATGATGCATTTTGTACAGTTATTGCCAAATATTAAATTATATTATTATAATCATATTTACTGAACCCGTCTAACAAGTTCACACAATGCCTCGGTTGTGTTGTGATAGAGCATTTGCTTCAGGTGCAGCATGGGGATTTAGTCCCGGTTGGGTCATATCAAAGACTTAAAAAATGGAAGTAATGGCTTTTGCTCCTTGGCGCTAAGCATCGTTGGTTAAGCATCACAACTGGCTTGCGGGTGTTAGAATAAATGACCGAGAAGTACTGGTTGATTAACCCAGGTAACACAGCGTATAACTGAAAACTTTTTTTTTTAAAGCGGAATTTTTCCCACATGCAGGCACATTTTGATGCATCTGCAGGTGATGACCATGAAATTATAAAGGTGAATATATTGAAAACCTAAATAAAGGAAAGTAAAATTATTTATAAGAGTTGAAAAAATTGGAAGTTAAAGGAGAAGTTGCTCATTATGAGCAATTTGTCCTTTTGCCATAATATTTTTAATAGCTGTTTGCTGCATATGCATCAAATATAACCAAGCGTTGGCCAAACTATTGTTCCAAACTTTTTCAAGATTAATTGACATCCAAATTGATTAAACTGGAATAAGTTATTGCTAGAAAATTTTGATAAAAAAAGTAAACATTGTGACAAAAGGGAAAAATTATCATATCTATTTTCGCAAAAAAATATTTATTTTGAAATGTCAGATAAATTTTTTGTTTTTCTTCTTTTTATCAAAACTTTCTAGCGATATCTGGTTCCCAATAAATTAAAAATAGGTAATCTGTATATTTATATTGTCTGCATTTGTAAAGTATTTTATAAAACAAAACAATTTCAGAATAAATAGGTTTATCAAAACGAATGATTTAATTTACTTTTTTAGATCAGACTTCATGCTTATTGAAGATAGGTAACATTCTAAACCCATAACCTGCCAAATGTTTAACCCTTTCCCACATGCATCGACTCTGCAGCTTTGAAAACATCTAGTTAACCCTTTCCCTCATATAGACTCTTTCTGACGCCTCTGCAGCAGACGGCTTTTTGAAAACATAGTGACAAAAGAAGAAATTGCTCAAAACGAGCAATTTCTCCTTTTGGCACAATGTTTTCCGCTTTTATTCATAGGTTATCCATTCATTTATAGAGATTTTCCATTTTTTGACAACATATCATATGTTCAAAGTCGTCTGCTGCAGAATTGTCGTATGAGGGAAAGGGTTATGCCTTTCTCACATGCATCAACTCTGCAGCTTTGAAAACATCTAGTAAGGTAAAATGGAACATTTCTATAATTGAAATTATAATTATTCATGAAAGTTGAAAACTTTGTTGCCAAAAGGAGAAATTGCTCATTCAGATAATTTCTCTTCTTGCAACAATGGTTTCAAAAGTCGTCTGCAGTATTTTAGTCAGACTCCATCTGCACGTTGCGAAGGGTTTAAGATTTGACAAGAATTATGTAATAGTATGCTAAACGGAATGATTATTGTATTAGTACCAATATAATCCATCTAACCCATTACCATTTCCATACATGTATTTGTTATTTTTAGAGTTTTTTAAATTGAAAACATGAAAAATAATAAATTTACTATTTTCCACATACAACTTATCTGCAGCAGGTATCTTTGAAAACATCTTGACAGGTAAAACAATCTCAATAAATGAAAGCATTATAACAGAGTACAGATGAAAACAATGTACATAGCAAAAATAGAAAATGCTAATTCATCATTTATCTGCTACAGATGCATCAAAATATGTATACATGAGAGTAAGGATTAAAGCAAATTTTCTTTAAAACATTTTGGGTAAAAGAGATTATCAGCAACTTTCTCCCTTTTCCCAAAATGTTGCGGCAGAATCTTCACAAGACTGCATCATGAGAGAAAGGGTGAATCAGTATACTTGTGTTCCTTTATTTTGGTACTTCAGTCTGTACAATAAGTATTGAGCATTTATTCAGTGTAACACAGTTCCTTATTGGCTTAAACTATATGTTTAGCCAATCAGAAATACTGTAACTTTGCAAAATTAGAATTATATTTAAAATGATTGATGAATACTGGCCAAAGTCCAAATACCAACTTTTGCTGATGAAAATCTCTAATTAGAGGACCGAAATCATTAATGACCTGCAGAGTTTTGTTGACCCTTTACAACATGCAGCATTTTGCATATGGAATATTGCTGAATGCTGATAATACCCAATTTCTCCTTGGCCTCAACTTTTTCCAATATCTATGCTTTCATTTATTGAGACTTTCCTAGTTTGGCGCATAGACATATAGTCTTCTTCTGCAGATTTGTTGGTTTTGGGAAAGGGATAAAATGCTTGAAAGCAAATTGTTATGTTTTGGCCTACCGGTAGATTCATATTTCAGAGACAATTACCTATTCACACTCATTTATATATTTATATCGGTATCTTTATTTCCACCCTATATAATATTGTGCCCAAAGAAAATATCTTAGTTGACAATAGTTTACCTATATAATATGTGGCTACAAAACTCTCCTTTTCCTCTGAGGTATCGGGTTAGAGAATATACAGAACCCTATTATCTATCTTGTTTACCTTTAAGTCTTTCCCAAATGCAGAGAAGCATCTTCAGCAGACAATTTTTGAAAACATTGTAGCAAAATGACAAATTTCATCATATACAATTTCTCCTTTTGCTTGTTTTAAACACTATTTGATAATTTTACTTTTATGTACCGGTATAGAGATTTTCCTTAGTTTAACCAAAATGTTTTCCAAGTAGTCTGCTGCCGAATTGTTGTATGTGGGATAGGGTTAAACCAGTCCCAAGCTCTATTTGCCGCTAGCTTCTTTGATAACTTAATGATATTGGATGTGATAGATTTCCCCAAAAATATTTTTTTAGTATATTTTAGTAAATCAATCTTTCATCAATATTTTGACATTGATATAAATATTTCAATAGTGAACTCATAATTTAAAATCTGGCTAAAAATTGCAGGACTTACAATAAGCAATCTGGAATCTACTGTGGCTAAGTGGTTAACATTAGAGATTTGGAACCAGGCAGCATCAGTTCGATAGTAGCTTGAGTTCCCTTGAGCATGGTACTTGTTTGTTTACCAAGGGCTCATGATTAAATGATCTGTCGCCATGATTTAGCTGAAAAAATGTTGCATGAAACAAGAAAAGTCTTAAATCCTTAAAATATGCATGACTACATGTGGTTTTTTGATGAAATTTAATTTTAATATTTGCATGATCTTAAGTTAATAAATTTATTTTGTGATAATATGCATGAAAATGTGTTTATTGTAGTTGTATACTTTATAATGTTTTATATCTCTGGTAATGTTTGATTGTTTAACTGGTTTATTCAAATGTTATTTTTAGATACGTCTGCTTTGTTAACATTGTAGTGCAAGTTTTTCCTTTTTCCTACAATGTTTTCAAAATGTGTGCTACAGTGTCGTCAAAAGTCACCAATATCAGGTACAGGGTTGACCCTTTCCCACTTACAAGAATTCTGCTTTGGACATATCTAGGTAACATAAGGAGAACATCTTAAAATGAAAGTGTAATTAAATTACTGAAAATAGCATTGCGGAATAAAGGAGAAATTGATCATTTTGAGCAATTTCTTCTTTTGTCCCAATGCTTTCAAAACTCGTGTCGAGTCCCGGTAGCTCAGTCGGTAATGACGCGGGCTGTCAATCCAGGGGTTGTGAGTTCGAATCCCGGCTCGGCCAACTTTTTTTCCGACGTTTGACAAATGTCATTGCGACATGCGTCATTTGTCTTCCACCAATGGGCTAAGTCTATGTGGAAAAGCAGCCAGTTGCTTGGGAAGATTGTTGTGTGGAGTATTGGTGTGAGAAAACCAGGAAACACATGAGTAGGTGAACTGGTCGCCGTGATATGACTGAGAAATTTTTAAAAACGGCGTTAAACCCCATTCTATCAATCAATTCAAAACTCGTCTGCTGTAGAGGCATCTGAAAGCATCCACATGTGGGAAATGGTTAAGTTGAACAATTTCTGTACATTTATTTAACCCCATTTCCCACATACGGCAAATTTGCAGCAGACGACTTTGAAAACATAGCGACAAAAACCTGAAAAATCTCCATTAAAGATAGCTTAATTGTTAAATAAAGTTGAAAACATTGTGGCCAAAGAAGAAATTGCTCATCTTTGACCACAAGTTTTTTAAAAAGTAATCTGCTGCTATTGCGGTAAAATGCTTCTGCTGGTGGGAAAGGGTTAAATGAAATTTTTAAAGGTATTTCAGTTCATATTTTTTTGTAGTCTGTTATATAAACTTCTATATGGACATCATGTGTAGAGTTTATGTGAATTACTTGGTTGAGAGTGGCATCTTTTATATGTTGCCAAAATGGGGCTAAATGTCCAATTATTTTATCAACAGACATTCTTGTTTAGTGCCAGTATTTTAGTTGTTTTGTCTTGCTGTGTAATAAGATAGCTAAATGTGGTTGCCTGTTTTATATTTTAGTATTAGTGACTTGCTAGATTTACCAAGAGAGGTCCTGGTACAGGTGCTAGAAAATACAAGACAAAGGTAAGACTAGCCAAGGTTGCATGTGGAATTTTATGCTGCAGTAGCAATACATGGCTTTGTAGTGTACTTATCTGAGACTGGAAACAATTATATGTAGTGCAACCAAAGATTGAGAGAGATGTTAATTTTCACACTCTTCAAATAGACAATACATAGCTGTGTAACGCTACTGCAACAAAATATTCCTTTTATTATATATACTATTTAACATTTAAGACAGAAAAAAGACAAATTATGTAAATTAAAATTTTAAAACATTTCACTAATGAGAACATTTTTATGAATGGATTGTGAATGACGTCACACAACCGCATTTTAAATTATGTGACATGACGTCACATGACGATATTTGATACCATATTTGTCCTAGTTTAATACAATTTTTTTATTTTTGTGTTGTATTTGCGTGTGTCAACATGCATATATTTGGAAAATGTGCAGGTACGGTATATATTAAAATTTAACATCATTATGTATTTGCCTCAGCATGTAGATATAAATCCAAGCATCATTTTATGGACCAGAAATAAACTGTCTGTTTGTCTGTCTATTGTAAAATCAGAGTCATTGGTGATTCACCAACACATCTTGTCTTTCCAGGAAATGAACGATCTTATCAAATATCAATGGAAGCAAACATTTAAATTTATTTTTGGTATTCTTTGACGTTCTTAGCTCCTATTTTCACACCTTATTGCACTTCACCTTAATAAGACCCTTTTTAGATCACAAGTGCTCAAGATGAGCTATTACGAACACCCTGTGTTTTTTCCTGGCATTGTCAATAATTTTCTTAAAGCAAACCTCCTCAAAAATTACTGGGTATATGCTAACCAAACTGTACAGGAATGTTCCTTTTGAGATTTTGTCTAAAAAATTACATAGACGTTCTATGTGTCATTATAAGGGGGATAAAAGGACCAAACTCATCTACTCTGAAACTACAGGTTTTATTTACAAGATAATTGGCAGAACGTTTAATAGGTGACCTTCTACAAAGGAGATAAGTAGATAAACATGGCCACCAGACGGCATTAGAAAGGAGGAATCCGACGTGGTTGAGTATTTAGCAATGGGGATTTGATACCGGGCGTCCTGGGTTTGGTCCCCAGTCGCGTCACGACGGTCATGGCGGAGTGCTCTTGGGCAAGGCACATTTCTTAGCCTTGTACTGTTTTGTTTACCCAGGGATCATAAGTGAACTGTTGCCATGATATAACTGAAATAATGTTGGAAGCGGCGTAAAATCCCAATAAAACAAATAAAACAAAAGCATTAGAAAGGGGGTAATATGACAAAACTTCTTCTCCTCTGAAACTGCTATTATAATTTCAACATTATTTGGCAGAAATTTCACTTGACCAAATTTCTAAGATGAACAATGCAGGTTGACATGGCTTTATTGTTTGTTAACATAATTAAGAGCATAACTTTACTACTACAGGGATGAAAATATAGAGGGAAATAGTGTTATTGTTTTTACCATTATGTTTTCAAAAGTTGTTCAATGCAAGGGCATTTAATAGGATCTTTATCAGGGTACAGTATATAGTTACACAGACTTCATTGATTCAAACACGTTTTTTTGGTATGATTTTTACAGTGATTTAATGTCCAGAGAGAAGATACAAGAAGTAATCAAGAGATTTATGCCACCAGAACTTGACCGCGTAAATACAAACATCTCATTGGCCAGCAATCTACAACAGAAGAAAGTCCAGCTTCATGAAGGTTGGTTGGTCTCTGATTCCTAAGTGCACCTTCACCGCCTTGGTGGTGAAGTCGTAGAGCGTCCACCTCGGGTGCGGGAGGTCGAGGGTTTGATCCCTGACCAGGTCATACCAAAGACTTTAAAACTGGTAGTATAGTGGCTATCCTCCTTGGTGCTCAGGGTTACATGGTTAGCATTAACCCTTTCCCTCATACGACAATTCTGCAGCAGACGACTTCGAACGTATTTTGTCAGATGGATAACCTATGACTAAAAGTGGAAAACATTGTGACAAAAGGAGAAATTGCACGTTCTGTGCAATTTCTTCTTTTGTCACTATGTTTTCAAAACGCCGTCTGCATTAACCCTTTCCCTCATACGACAATTCTGCAGCAGACGACTTCGAACGTATTTTGTCAAAAAACAGAAAATCTCCATAATTGAATGGATATACTATTATGACTAGAGGTGGAAAACATTGTGGCAAAAGGAGAAATTGCACGTTTTGTGCAATTTCTTCTTTTGTCACTATGTTTTCAAAAAGCCATCTGCTGCAGAGGCGTCCGAAAGCGTTTATATGAGGGAAAGGGTTATGACTGACTGGCTGGTGTCAGAATAAATGGTCAAGCAGTACGGGTAACATACTCAGGAAACGCCGGGAATTAACCGGAAAAATGTTGAAAGCGACATTTAACACCAAACAATCTTATCATAAGTTTGCCACAACTCTGAGGTCCTAGATAAAGGAGGGGTTAACTCCTACCCACAATGCAATAAATCTGCAGCAGACGACTTTGAACAAATTTAGACAAAAAATGGAATATCTCAATAACTGAATGGATAACCTATGACTAAAAGTGAAAAACATTGTGTCAAAAGGAGAAATTGCACGTTTTGTGCAATTTCTTCTTTTGTCACTATGTTTTCAAATAGCCGTCTGCTGCTGAGGTGTCAGAAAGCGTCTATACGAGGGAAAGGGTTAAATGTCTTCTCTCTTTGAAAATATTCAGTTAACCCTTTCCCTCATACAACAATTCTGCAGCAGACGACTTTGAACATATTTTGTCAAAAAAATAGAACATCTCTATAATTGAATGGATAACCTATGACTAAAAGTGAAAAACATTGTGTCAAGAGGAGAAATTGCACGTTTTGTGCAATTTCTTCTTTTGTCACTATGTTTTCAAATAGCCATCTGCTGCAGAGGTGTCAGAAAGCGTCTATACGAGGGAAAGGGTTAAATGTCTTCTCTCTTTGAAAATATTCAGTTAACCCTTTCCCTCATACAACAATTCTGCAGCAGACGCCTTTGAACATATTTTGTCAAAAAAATAGAACATCTCTATAGTTGAATGGATAACCTATGACTAAAAGTGAAAAACCCAGTCTTCCCCATGGGCCTCAAAAGGAGAAATTTCTCATCAATATCTCTCTAATAACCCACCCAAACCCTATGTTGTCCGCTCTTAATATAGGGTTTGTTGATTAACAAACAATTGTTTTAACCTGAAAACTGCCCCCTAGATCTGTGAGCCATGTCACATGTCTGTTTGTTTTATCCCTTTCCCACATACAGACGCTTTCTGACACCTCTACAGCAGACGTCTTTTAAAAATGTTGTGACAAAAGGAGAAATTGCTCATCATGAGCAATTTCTTCTTTTGTTACAATGTTTTCAACTCTATTTTACAATAAATATCAAGATTTTTCATGTTTTTTTGCAATATGTTTTCAAAGTCATCTGCTGCAGATTTGCTGTATGTGGGAAAGGGTAAGTGATGTTAAATGCTGCTTTCTCGGTTTTTCCTTTTTTGCGGAATAACCATCAATACATGTAATCTATCTCAAAATCAATGTAATGGATTCTGCTTCAAACTTAAAATTAATCATTCTCCTCAAAATGTGGTGCCGGGCCCCTGAAGCTCAGTCGGTCGTCACACAGGCTGTCAATGCAGGGGTTGTGAGTTAGAACCCCAGCTCGGCCAAAAAATTGATAAAAGTCAATGCGACACACGTCATTCGTCTTGCACCAATGGGCTATCAGTCTATGTGGAAAAGCCGCCTGTTGCTTGGAAAGATAATTGTGTGGAGTACTGGTATGAGAAAACCAGGAAACACATGGGTAGGTGAACTGGCTGCCGTGATATTGTTGAAAAATTGTTGAAAACAGCGTTTAATTAATCCCAATCAATTAATCTTTCACAGGTAATAAGAATCTCCGCCAGCCCCAGTTAATGGAAACGAAACCTGTGTTCTATCTGGATAATGACATCATGGATGATGAGGTTGAGGACGAGGATTTACAGAGAAATGTGAGCCCCTTTGGATCCCTTAAAGATCTCTATTTTGGAGACACTGGGTTGTCAAGGGATCTTGGGAAATATAAGAAACCACTGCCGTCGATACAAGGTATGAGTTCTTCCATTGTGAAAGCTTTTTTAGGATTTATAATTGCTCTAGCCTCTAGCAGAAGTGTAAGTCGATGTGTTCATAATGGGAGATACCTCACCATTTACCATCTTTAAACTCTTTTAACCCTTCCTATATGTAGATGTTTTCTGATGCCTCTGCAGCAGATGGCTTTTTGAAAACATAGTGACAAAAGAAGAATTGCTCAAAACAAGCAATTTCTCCTTTTGCCACAATGTTTTCTACTTTAGTCATAGGTTATCCATTCAATTATAGGGAAAACATGTTCAATGTCATCTGCTGCAGAATTGTTGTATGTGGGAAAGGGTTAACTTACATCTTATTCTCATGAATTAAGATACTTGTTTATAGCTCTCATATCTTTGATTGTTCAAATGTCATCTCTCTGAAACTATAAAGTCTGTGATTTGGAAATATTTGTATATTCAGAACCAGTCACCGTATATACTCGATTATAAGACGCCTTTTTTACCCCCAAAAAAATCGAGAATGAAATGTTATATCTCGCTGTTTATCATGGTTTTGTGGCTTGAAAAAAACTTCAGAAATCTGACTGCATAATAATCATAATAATAATAATAATAATAACGACTTTATTTTATGAGGTACACATTTGGGTTGTCCCAATCTTCCATGCAGGCCTCAGAGTTAGCAATACGTTCTATACACAACATTATACATATAAACAGTTCAAAATAAAAGTAAATACAAATTGGTAACAAAATAAAAGATTACTTAATTTCAAGAATTACAAGAAATCGTCCATGCTAAATATAATTTCTTAACCCTTTCCCTCATATAGACGCTTTCTGACGCCTCTGCAGCAGACGGCTTTTTGAAAACATAGTGACAAAAGAAGAAATTGCACAAAACGTGCAATTTCTCCTTTTGCCACAATGTTTTCCACTTTTTGTCATAGGTTATCCATTCAATTATGGAGATTTTCTATGTTTTGACAAAATACATTCAAAGTCGTCTGCCGCGGAATTGTCGTATGAGGGAAAGGGTTAAAAGAATTTAATGAATTTGCAGTTCTAATTTGAAAGGGAAAATCATTCCAAATTTTTGGTCCTGAATAGGTAAGGGATTTTCTGAAGAATTCTAGTTTTGGTTTTGGTAATTGTAACAGCTTCTTATCAAAGGATCTTTTAGACCTTTATCATCATTATAGGAGAGTCAACCATGAAAACCCAGATTTGAGACCTCAAAATCAGCCAACCAGCTGTCAGTACTTTTAACACTTTGATTAGAATAATGAAACCCCAATTATGTTTGCAGATGCTGGGCGTGCTGTGAGTGCAGGAGATTCCAGATTGTTGGGTAAGATACCATCCATATCACTGGGATTGCCCGAGTTACCCAGCGGAATAAGACAAACCAAAGCATTCACATATGCAAAGAAAACAGAATTCGATTTCAGTCTCGGTAGGTATTCTTTCTTTTTCTCTCTTAACCCTTTCCCTCATATAGACGCTTTCTGACGCCTCTGCAGCAGACTGCTTTTTGAAAACATAGTGACAAAAGAAGAAATTGCTCAAAACGAGCAAATTCTCCTTTTGCCACAATGTTTTTCACTTTTAGTCATAGGTTATCCATTCAATTATAGAGATTTTCTATTTTTAGACAAAATATGTTCAAATTGTCGTATGAGGGAAAAGGTTAAAGCCATAATGTTTTCAATACCTTAAAGTAATTGAACATTCATTTTTAGAGATTTTCAACTCTTAGTCAATAAACATGATTTCATTAAATTGAGATATTCCATATTTTTAGCTCACCTATGCACGAAGTGCAAGGTGAGCTATTGTGATCACATTTTGTCCGGCGTCCGTCCGTCGTGTGTTGTGCGTCGTCAACATTTCAGCTTGTTAACACTCTACAGGCTACATTTTGCATCCAATCTTCATGAAAGTGTATCAGAACATTCATCTCTATCAAATCTTGGACAAGTTCGAAACTGGGCCATATGAGGTCAAAAACGAGGTCACTAGGTCAAATTGAAGCGAAATCTTGTTAACACTCTGGAGGCCACATTTTCAACTTGAGCATGTTGAAACTTTATCAGAATGTTTGTCTTGATGATATGTAGGTCAAGTTCGAACATGGGTTATGTCGGGTCAAAAAGTAGGTCACTAGGTCAAATTGAAGGAAAATCTTGTTAACACTCCAGAGGCCGCAATTTTTGCTTCAGCAGTTTGAAATTTTGTCAGAATGTTTGTCTTAAAAATATCTAGGTCAAGTTCGAATATGGGTCATATTGGGTCAGAAACTAGGTCACTAGGCCAAATTGAAGGGTAATCTTGTTAACACTGTAGAGGCCACATTTTCAACTTAAGCATGTTGAAATTTTGTCGGAATGTTTGTCTTAAAGATATCTAGGTCAAGTTTAAATATGGGTCATATTGGGTCAGAAACTAGGTCACTAGGCCAAATTGAAGGAAAATCTTGTTAACTCTGTAGAAGCCGCATGTTTTGCTTCAGCAGCTTGAAATTTGGTCAGAATGTTTGTCTGAATTATATCTAGGTCAAGTTCGAATATGGGTCATATTGGGTCAGAAACAAGGTCAATAAAGGAAAATATTGTTCAAACTCCGGAGGCCGCATTTTTACTTTGAGCAAGTTGAAAATTTGTCAGAATGTTGTCTTGATGATATCTAGTCGATGTTGGAATATGGGTTATATCAGGTAAAAAAAAAAAGATCACTAGGCCAAATGAAGGAAAATCTTGTTAACACTGTGGAGGTTGCATTCAGAATAATTGTCTTGATGTGTTTTGCATTGTAGTACATTGTATAATTAAGGTTGTTTTTATGCTTTCAAAGTTGCTTGATGCAGATATGTTGTATGCGAGATATAGTTTAACCGACGCTTTCTGACGCCTCTGCAGCAGACGGCTTTTTGAAAACATAGTGACAAAAGAAGAAATTGCACAAAACGAGCAATTTCTCCTTTTGCCACAATGTTTTCTATTTTGAGTCATAGATTATCCATTCAATTAAAGAGATTTTCTATATTTTGACAAAATATGTTCAAAGTCGTCTGCTGCAGAATTGTTGTATGAGGAAAAGGGTTAATCAATAGCTTATGAAATGATTGAATCAGACAGGTACAGAGTTGTATATGAAGTGCAACAAACATTACTAGTCAGATGTATAGAAGCCTTTCCCTTTACAGACACAATCTGCGACCTCTGGAGCAGACGACTATTGAAAACATTGTGAAAAAATGAGAAATTTCTCATAAAGAGCAATTACTCCTTTTGCCACAGTGTTTTCAACTCTTTTCAATTATTTTAGTTTCATTTACAGATAATTTTCATATTTTGCTAACTTGTTTTTAAAATTGTCTAATGTAAATTTGTTGTATGCGAGAAACGGTTCACTTTTTACCACAGATGACTTGAAATATATAGGCAGAACTATTGGAAATTTCTATAAATAAACAAAGTTGTAAAAAGTCACTGGCAAGTTGGAAAAGATTAACCCTTTCCCTCATATAGACGCCTCTGCAGCAGACAGCTTTTTAAAACATAGTGACAAAAGAAGAAATTGCTCAAAACAAGCAATTTCTCCTTTTGCCACAATGTTTTACACTTATAGTTATAGGTTATCCATTCAATTTAAGAGATTTTCCATTTTTTGACAAAATATGTTGAAAGTGGTCTGCTGCAGATTTGTCGTATAAGGGAAAGTGTTAAACATATGTTGTAGATACTAAACAGAACTGTCTCAGTCTCTATAGTACCCACAACATTTGATTTAATTAAGTTATAAGACCTGTTTATGTCAAGTGTTTACGGTCTCTGTAATATCAATTGTTTTAATCATAAATGAGTATATAATTGTAACTGAATCTTCCGAATAATATAAAAGATTGTGCCCTCATTTTAAAGAATCGCCATCATCATCGAGGAAGCAGACGCCAACGTCATCAAAGAGAGGAGGTGTTTATAGATATAGTGTTCGTTGCCTTTATGGTTGACATTTTTTGGGTATTTTTGGTCACATTAGTATTCATTTAGCCTTACACAGATAACAGTTTGATGCCTGATAATCATTGTTGGAAAGGGAGAAAATGTTTCAAGATAAAGCTATTTCTTTTTTCCCACAATGGTCTCAACTCATTGCCAAAATAACACTTCCAAGTTTCTCAAGATGTTACATTCTTTTAAAGCAGACAATACTAAAAATGTCATATCATGTAACAATTAACCCTTTCCATCATACGACAAATCTGTAGCAAACGACTTTGAACGTATTTTGTCAAAAAATGGAAAATCTCTATAATTGAATGGATAGCCTATGACTATAAGTGGAAAACATTGTGGCAAAAGGAGAAATTCCCTTTACTACATGCAGTCACTCACATTTTGATGCATCTGTGACAGAGGAGTTTTTAAAAAGTGGTGACCAAATCATAAATTGGCACAATATCTTCAAATCTATTCAATAATAATACTATCATTTACAGAGATGTTCCATATTTTTGCCTGAATATTTTCAAAGTCGTCTGCTATTGATCTTAAATATGTAGGGAAGTGTTAAAAACCTAGGCTTCTTACCTGGTTGTAAGTTATGAAGAGTATGTTTCATGACACAGATATTTGGTGATTTGGTATCTATATCCTATACACCTTTTTGATTTCAATTTAGCAATGCAGCACAAAAACCCTCCTTTATAGACTTTTAAATTCTACGGTTAATTGCATTCTTGTGCAATGATCTCTTGAAAATTGATTTTCCCTCAAAAGTTGCAAGAATGTTTTCTTGACTGAATGTTGAATAGGAATGATCCTCCTCAGACTGTACAGAGGTACTGACTGATCTTGATCTTCATTTTCTCTCTCAATGTTTAGTCTTCGTGATGTCATTGGGAAGTTAAAAACTGATAGTTATACCCAGCACCATAAGGTTTTGGTGTTAGTTTTGTTGTAGGGAATGGTATATAGAAATAATTACATCTTTTAAAATGTTACGGTTGAAGCCACTTTGTTTTATCAAAGCAATAATCATAAAACAGGCCTTTACAGGATCTGTTCTTTCCGTTGTGGAAACCATTGGAAAGCCCTTTTCCCACATGCCGGATATCTTCTGCAGATGACTTTGAAAACATCTAGGCAGATGTATGGAAAACTAAAAGTATAATTTTTGAATTCAAAGTATACATTTTGGCTTAAGGAAAAGTTGCTCATCTTAACTAAGGATTCTTATGAAGAATGAAAGGCAGAAATGTCTCCTTTTTCCAAAATATTTTCAAAGTTTCCTGTTGCAGATGCATCAAAATGCATCTATACATTAGAGGGTTAATGTTCATAACCAAAATCTGACTGGACAAGATTGCTATCTGTCCATATTTGCCATTCATTTTCAATAGGCCTGTTTACGTAATGATTGCCTCAAATGTTCACATCCTTGAAGAAGAAGTGTTTAGAGTTTTTTGTCTCAAAACCAGGTCTGACTCCAAAACTTTAAACGTTAAATCTGTGCTCAGAATTTGTGCTCGAGAATCTGATTGGTCAGAAGCCAATTCATTCTCCAATCTGACCAATCAGAAGCCTTATTTGGAGCATTGAGTTCATTTCTGAGCACTGGGAATGTTTTGAGAGTTATATAGTTTCGGACGCTGGTCATGCAAAGGACTTTAAATATAATTATAGTGGCCTCACTTCTTGGTGCAGGGATTGGTTATGAATGATGCATATTTTCACATTAATTAGCGGTAGAACTGTTTAATTAACCCTTTCCCACATAGAGATGCTTTCTGAAGCCACTGCTGCAGATCACTATTTAGATAAATATATGGATAATATTTATAAAATGAAAGTACAATTATTATAAAGAGTTAAAAAAGATCAATGTGAAGGTCACTTGTGGCAGAACACTTTATAGGATAAGGTTGCACATTTAGCAATTAACCCTTCCCCTCTTACAGCAATTCTGCAGCAGATGACTTTGAACATATTTTGTCAAAAAATAGAAAATCTCTATAATTGAATGGATGACCTATGACTAAAAGTGGAAAACATTTTGTCAAAAGGAGAAATTGCTCGTTTTGAGCAATTTCTTCTTTTGTCACTATGTTTTCAAAAAGCTGTCTGCTGCAGAGGCATCAGAAAGCGTCTATATGAGGGAAAGGGTTAATAGACAATCATTTATGGAATTATTTAAATCTTTCCTTCATAGAATCCACATATTTCCATGTTTTCTTGTTCGTCAAGTATTTCAGATGTCAAAAGATTTACCTATCAATAAGCATTGAAAACTATCATTTGACCCTTTAACTGATGGAGCCATTTTAATTTATTTTAAAACAACTTTTGAAAACATTGATAAACAAACACTTTCTCCTTTAGCGACAATGTTTTCAACTCTGTTTAATAGTCATACTTTCATTTATAAAGATTTTCCATGTTTTTATTTAAATGTTTCAAAGTCCTCTTCAGATTTATTATAAGTGAGAAAAGGTTAAACAACAAAATATTAAATCATATATTGTATAGATTTGTTTGTATAGCCGAACATTTGCAAACTTAACCTTTTCCCAGATTTAGACAATTTTGGACGCCTCTGCACTAGACTTTTGAAATGTTTTGCCTAGAAGTTATCTTGTCTTTTATTGTATGTGGGAAAGGGTTAAGTAGCATAGTTTTTCGACCTTAATCAAGAGACGGTCCCTGGAACTTTCAACATTTAGGAAAAGAAAAGGCTGAAAAAAATATCTGCCTGTGCTATTCAGATACCTATATGTTGCCATATATTTAAATAAACATATTTTATGCTATAAAATAAGGCACAATATAAACAATTAGTGCGAAAAGGATTGGAACAAAAGCTTAAAGCTTATATAATCCTCTCCATTTTTTTTCATAATCTTGATTTATTGATCAATAATTTTATGCCAAATGAAATGTTTATTGAATGACCTCTTTGCATTTGGTTTTCAATCAAGCAATACTTTTTCTACAGTGATAATCATAGTTTTAAATGAAACTTTATATTAAAGGTCCTGTCCCTACCCCACCCACCAGTGTTAGAAGTCAGGATACTCCAGGGTCGGACCACGGTACAACCATTAGAGTGAATGTACCCTCGCAAGCTTCTGTACAGAGTGAGAGGGGAAGTGATGACAGAACGAAGATGAGAGACGTCCTTGAGACTAGAGAGGTAGGTCAACGGAAACAAAGTTTAGTTCCATAGCTCAGATTCTTCTTCGCCGCAGCTCAGTTGGTAGCAATGTGGGCTGTCAACCCGAAGGGTTGTGAGTTCGAACCCCTACCCAAGCAACATTCTTTCTAAATTTTCGCAATGTGACAAGCGTCATTCGTCTTCAACGAATGAGCTAACAAGTCTATGTGGAGAACCAGTCAGTTTTTTCGGAAAGACAGTTGTGTGGTGAACTGGTGTGAGTAAGCCAAGAAACAAACGAATAGGGGGAACTAACCGCCATGTTATGACTTGATAATTGTTGACAACAACTTTAAACCCAATAACCCATTACTTCACACAGACGACATTTGACACCTGCTGTTGCAGACGACTTTTGAAAACATTACAATAAAAGGTGAAATTGCTCAAAACGAGCAATATCACCTTTTATTGCAATATTTTCGACTCTTTATCAATATAAATCTTTCAGTTTTTCTAGATTGGTGAAATTGTTCATCTGATGATTGTCAAGCAGGCGACGTATGAAAAGTCATGTGAAGTAATGGGATAAATCAATCGGGTTCTTCTGAATATTTGACGCGTTTTCCACCATCAACTAATCAGCAGGAGATGACTGAAATCATCCTGGCAAAAATATAAAATATCTCTGTGAATGAAAATATAATTATTGAATAGAGTTGAAATCAGTGTGGCAAAAGGAGACATCGCAATATCTTCTTTTTTCTGCTGCAGATGATTCAAAATGCATCTGCAAGTATCAAAAGGTTAACCCTTTCTCTCATACGGCAATTCTGCAGCAGACGACTTTGAACGTATTTTGTCAAAACATCTCCATAATTGAATGGATAACCTATGACAAAAAGTGGAAAACATTGTGGAAAAAGGCAAAAAGCTGTCTGCTGCATAGGCGTCAGAAGCATGTTTTCATCAATTTTTATCTCTGGTTAATTAACATGATAATATAACGCTTTTGTTGGTTGGGGCAGGTTCTTATCCAATTCTATTGAAAGCTACCTTAGATAGAAAACTAACTTGGATTGTTTTGGGGGTAATTTAACCACATAAATCACCTCTTGTCTAATTAAGTGTTTCCCTGATATGAATTTTTTGAAGTTGTCTGCTATGATCAATTTTCCATTTTCCTTAATATTTTAAAAGCAGACTACTTTTAAAATATTATGGAAAATGGAAAAATTGCTCCTTAATTCTCCATTTGCCACAATGTTTTCAACTCTATTCAATAATTTGACTCTCAGAGATATAGTTTTTCCATATTTTTCATCATGAGCAATGTCACCTTTGGCCATAATGTTTTCAAAAGTCGTCTGCTGCTATTGCGTCAAAATGCGTCTGCAGGTGGGAAAAGGGTTAATACGGGTGGTCTCTTATATATGTATATCATTATTGCAGCTGACTTCCCCAGATCATCCACTACACGCTGTATCGCCAACCTTTTCGACGAAAGTCCCGAACGCTCCAGCTTCCACCCCAGCTGCTTACCAAACGTCCCCGGCGAAATCGGCGCCCTTGTTACGAGACAGTATCGATACTCCTCCACAAGAATGGCCCCCTGTACGTGAGAAGACATCATCACCCTTACAGATTATGCGGGCACCGGTCAATACACCGGCTGGTGTGTTACAGGACCAACAGGGTAAGACAAAATACGTTCAAAATGCAAAATTCAACCTTAAAATTATTATAACTTAACCTTTCCCACCTGCAGACACATTCTGACGCAATAGCAGCAGACGACTTTTGAAAACATTGTGGCCAAAGGTGAAATTGCTCTTGATGAGCAATTTCTCCTCTGGCCACAATGTTTTCACCTTTATTTAACAATAAAGCTATCTTTTTTGTGTGGAGAATTTTCAGGTTTTTGTCACTATGTTTTCAAAGTCATCTGCTGCAGATTTGTTGTACGTGGGAAAGGGTTAAGAAAAAACGAGATTTGCATGCAAATGCACATCCTTGCTTAGGATCCAAATGGATATTTCTTTACATGAGTTTCTCAAAACTGTCTTTGATTCAGCACCAGATCAGACTTTGTGGATGTGCTAACTGATCTGGTTCTCTGCCAGTTTGTTTCCGTGGAGCACGGCTCAACCAGAGGTGCTTTAATTATGAGGCTAGCTAGATAGGAAATGTTGAAGAATGTTTTATTGTTTCGTGGAAGTTAGTGCAGGTGTGTAAAATCAAATCTAGGAGTTGTTGTGTACCTGTGCAAACTTCACTCCTGGCAACTATAGAATTTTTTACATATGGGCTAACTTTCTCGAAAGAAAAAAATCATCTCCTGTCTTTTACCTTTTCCCACATACAACAAATATGCAGTGGACGACTTAGAACATCTAGACAAAATAATGGTAAATCTCTATAGGAGAGAGTTAAATTATTGAAAAGAGTTGCTCAATATCTCCTTTTTCCACAATGTTTTTTTTTTTAGTTGTCTGCTTTGAGAATCCGAGGAAAAACTTGTATAATATAGAAAACTTGAAAGCAATGTCCATTGCGAAAAAGACATAACTGAATAATAAGATCTGTTTAACCCTTTCTCACATATAACGATTTTGCAGCTTGCGTAAACATTTCTACAGATGTAAAGAGTAATGAAGAGTAGAAAGCATTGCAGATAAAGGGACATTCATACTGAAAAATGTCTCCCTTACCCACTATGTTTTCAAGTTCATACATATATCAAAAATGTACTATCCCTTATTTAGATCACAAGACTTTTCTTAAAAGATGTTTTCAAAGAAGATGCTTTTTAATAAACCCTTTCCCTCATATAACAAATATCCAGCATACAGCATTTAAAATACCAATGCATAAAGACATATAGAAATAGTGTATAAATTAAAGTATATTTGTTCATCTGACTTAAAAAATATTGTGCCACAAGGAGAAATTGCTCATCATGAGCAACTTCTCCTTTTGCAACAATGATTTCAATAGGCATCAGTATGTGGAAAAAGTTTAAAATATGAAATCAGGTAAACGAATAAAAGCTTATGTGAGGATAAATTTACAACATGTATTTTTTACAGGTCTCGGAACCATTATAGAGGGAGAACAACATAATGATTATCAAGGTCAAGTGCCCCCCATGTCTCGAGGACGGAGCGTGAGATTCGAAATCCCTGAAGTCCCGCCGCCACCCTCGTCGCCCCAATTATCGGAGAAAGATTCGATAGAGGGGGGAGACGTGGTCAACAAGGAACCCAGTCGGAACACAGTGACTGTCAATACTCACATTCCTCAGGAGACGCCATCCATGAGCTCGACGACTAAACCTACATCGGGTTATACGGTTAGAACAGATGCTAACACAGTCAATACAAGCTTGCCAGCAGACAACTCCTTCGTCAAAACAGTTGAGGGTTTAACCAGAGAGGTTTCTATGGTATCTTCCCCGGAACCATGGCCTCAGGTTAACGAGAAAGATTACGAACACGCTCCAATTACTTTGCCGGAAATGACATTGCACGGTCCGAATAATACAAGAGTGGCTTCCAATCTTGAATCGGAACCAGCCACAGATGAGAGGAACCTGTCTAGGAATGCCACAGAAGAAGAAGTTATAGCTGAACAACAAGAGGAACCAGTGAAGGTACCGACACCTGAAAAGCCGAATACATATGTTAATAAGACTCCGCCTCCTACTAAAGAACAGACTCAGGCTGTGAAAAGACTGATTGAAGATTCAGAAAAATCTGAATCCCCAGCTCCACCCCCTCCTTCACCTGAAGCCAAAGATGATGATGAAGTTAAAATAATAAATAAACCTAAATCGGTTTCCATGACTCCGTTACTTGAAGAGGCGGAACTTGCAGAGAGTCCACGTGGAGATGATGATGTTTCGGTTATGGTGACTCAGATTCAGCCTAAAGGCCTCCAAAAGGGTACAAAACTGCCCAATCAGAGGAACATGGACACTTTTGTTAACATCGATATTCCTGCTGTTTTCGAACAACAGAAGTCTGCCCACAGCCTAGCCGAGATATCCGATACCCAGACCATTTACGAGGAGCCCGAACCAACCCCCGACGAACAGAAGAGAGATATGGCTCTCTCTGTCCAGAGCACGCTCGCTAATAGGACCATTTCTGAACGAGGGATGTCAGAGGTGTCGAGTTCCATGATTGAACCTGCCATGTCACAAGCATCCCATGGTCCTGCTTTGTCAGAGGATTTCGCGGAAAAGAAAGAGAAATCGGAGTTGTTAGGCGACTGGTCAGGGGTGGTGATTGGTTCTGACGGTCAGGATACAACAGCAATGTTGAGTTCGGAGAAACAAGAGCTTGATATGACAGAAGATGGCGGGGATCATGAAGGGTTTAAAGATGATTTGAGGAAAGAATATGAGAAGATACAGAAAGATATAGAGACAAAAGAGGATGATGCATAATTTCGAAAAAAATGTATCATTCAAGAAATTACATGATGGTTACTTGTTCTCTGTGACATCACATTAATTATGATTTTACATCAATTTATTGTAAATAACATCTTGTGTAAAATACCTTTTAATTTAAACTGCTTTTAATAAAAAATCTGTGATATTTTATTTTGTTCTTGTTACATGAATGTCAGAGGCATGCAGCTGTGCTAGCAGATTTTCAATCTTTTGGATTCATTGTAAAAGGTCTGTTATTACCAACCATTTAAAACAACCTTCTTTTTCTAGATTTTGGGATTGTTATCAAACTAAGTATTTTAATTTACCGTCAGATTTACATTTAGATTAAAAGTTTCCAAATCTGCAAAAATTAGAATAAGATCATTATGCCATCTGATTAAAACCAGCCATTAAACTTCACTGCAGTAGCAAACGTTCATACAGTTATGATGAACTGCCTATTACAGCTTGTCAAAGATTGACCTTTGTGTCAGCCAATCAAATTGTTGCCTACAAAATTGTTAGGTATCAACAGAGGAGATAACACATGTAAACAAACGAGATGTATAGTAATGTTTTTGATAGTAGAATTCAGCATTGGTTGTATGGTGCAATATCATTGGACAGAAAAACAAGCACTTGCTCATGGATATTTAAATGCAAAATGTCAAACCGACATGACCTTTTATGTGGTGTTGTCAGATACATTATACTCACAGTGAAAGTATTTTTGTCTGATTAAGATGAGATCGACTTTTATGTAAAATGGTTGGTTAATATAAGCTGAGGTTTACTAAAGTAGAAACTCCCATGGTATGTTTAGTTTGTGTTCACACCCATTTCTTGTTAGTTTTCTCACGGATGAGGATGAGCAATATCTGAAATTACTCCCATTGTTTACCACTCAGTTTCTAAATAAAGGGTTGAACCGTATACCACATACAACGAATCTGCAGCAGACGACTTTGAAAACATTGTGACAGAAACCTGAAAAATGTCCATAAGAAGATAGCTTAGTTGTTATAAAGTTGAAAACATTGTGGCCAAAGGAGAAATTGCTCATCATGAGCAATTTCACCTATGGCCACAATGTTTTCAAAAGTCGTCTGCTGCTATTGCCTCAAAATGCGTCTGCAGATGGCAACGGATTAAACCCCATACCACATATACAATGAATCTGCTGCAGACGACTTTGAAAACATTGTGACAAAAACCTGAAAAATGTCCATAAGAGATAGCTTAGTAACTGTTGTTATAAAGTTTGAAACGTTGTGGCCAAAGGAGAACCTATGGCCACAATGTTTTTAAAAGTCGTCTGCTGCTATTGCCTCAAAATGCGTCTGCAGATGGGAACGGATTAAACCCCATACAATGAATCTGCAGCAGAGGAATATGAAAACAGCATATAGAAAATAACAATAAATGACATTACCAAAACTGAAAATGGATGATAACTTTTGGCAAAAGGAGAAATTTCTCATTTTCCCACAATTTATAACAATAGTTCTCTGCATGTGGGAAAGGGATAGGGATGGTCATATAAAATTTATTAATTGGTATTTTCATAGTATAATCAGATTTTTTTTTTTTAAATTGCAAATTGAAATGTAAATGGGCCACAACTTCCCCTTTAGCTACAATGCTTCAACCCATTCCCACATATAGACGCCATTGCAGCAAACAAGGAGATTACTCATAATGAGCTATTTCATCTTTTGTCACAATGTTTTGTACTCTATTTAATTATTATACTATCCTTTGTAGAGATTTTCTATAACTTGGATTTGATCATTCTGCTGCAGATTCATAAAATATTTGAAAATGAATGACTGTAAAAGTATAATTGTTTTTGTTTAACAGTTTTAAAACACTAACTAGGAGAAATTAAAGATGAACGAAGAAGGCATTTAAATGTTTGTGCTGTGCATGTGCAATTTTTGTGTATTTAGATTACTTTTGTTAAGAATATTAACCCTTTCCTACATACAGCAAATCTGCAGCAGACGACATTTTAACCATTCAGACAAAAATATGAGAAGTCTCTGGAAATTGAAGTAAAACAATTTGAAAGAGTTGAAAACATTGAGGCAGCAGGATACACAATGTTTTTAAAAGCAGTCTGCTGCAAATGTGTCAGCCCTTTCCCTCATATAGACGCTTTCTAACGCCTCTGCAGCAGACAGCGTTTTGAAAACATAGTGACAAAAGAATAATTGCACAAAACGTGCAATTTCTCCTTTTGCCACAATGTTTTCCACTTTTAGTCATAGGTTATCCATTCAATTATGGAGATTTTCCATGTTTTGTCAAAATACATTCAAATTCGTCTGCTGCAGAATTGTCGTATGAGGGAAAGGGTTAAACGGGCTTTGATGCAGGATAATAATTCTCAGGCACTTGCAAATAGATCCAGATCAACTTGCACATACAATCTTATTAGTATCTGCAGTTTGTCATCAAAGAAACTTATTTTACAGAGTCACAACACTTACCAAACTGTTAGATTGGATGAGTTGATCTGGCTCTACACTGATTGTCATTTTCCTGCATCCAAGCTCAATTATATAATCTACCCACACCTATTCTACCAAAAGTAGAAGCTTTGTTTGTTTTGAACCCTCTCCCACATACAGACACTTTCTGACGCCCCTGCAGCAGACCACATTTGAAAACCATGTGGCATAAAGAGAAATTTCTCCTTTTGCCTTGATGTTTTCAACTTCATTCATCAATTTTTCTTTCAATTTCAGAGATTTTCGACTAAATGTTTTCAAAATCGTCTGCTGTAGATTTGTTGTATGTGGGAAAGTGTTATCTGACATTGTCCTGCTTATTTACACTTTTACGGAGACAATCGTAATAACACGTATTCATGCATTTTTAATATTCATTCAACATGCATGCATTATAACGATTTATTTCAATCGACAGTCCATTAACCCTTTCCCTCATATAGACGCTTTCTGACGCCTCTGCAGCAGACAGCTTTTTGAAAACATAGTGACAAAAGAAGAAATTGCACAAAACGTGCAATTTCTCCTTTTGCCACAATGTTTTCCACTTTTTGTCATAGGTTATCCATTCAATTATGGAGATTTTCTATTTTTTGACAAAATACGTTCAATGTCGTCTGCTGCAGAATTGTTGTATGAGGGAAAGGGTTAAACCCCCAATCAATCATTGCCGTCTCCAACATTTTTCAGTTATTTTCACGGTGACAGTACCTAAGGATGGATAGGAATTTAACATAAGAATGACTAACAAACAAACAAAAGGAACTATGTTTTCAAAAAGCCCAAACATCAATATTCAGAGATGTGTATCCAGCCATGCCATGACATGTTAACACTTTCCCTGCAGCAGACACATTATGATGCATCTGCAGCAGACGACTTTTAAAAACATTGTGGTAAAAGGAGAATTTGCCCATAATTTGCAATTTCTCCTTTAGTCACATTGTTATCAATTCTATTCCATAATCATACTTCTTTTATGTAGATTTGTTATATTCTTGACCAGATGTATTCAGTCTTCTGCCGCATAATTTTCGGAAAGAGTTAAAAACTCCACCAATGATACTTGGCTCCAAGTATGCTTTTAAGTATTTAACCCTTTCCCTCATACGACAATTCTGCAGCAGACGACTTTGAACATATTTTGTCAGATGGATAACCTACGACTAAAAGTGGAAAACATTGTGACAAAAGGAGAAATTGCACGTTCTGTGCAATTGCAATTTCTTCTTTTGTCACTATGTTTTCAAAACGCCATCTGCTTTAACCCTTTCCCTCATACGACAATTCTGCAGCAGACGACTTTGAACATATTTTCTCAAAAAGTAGAAAATCTCTATAATTTAATGGATAACCACTTAAAGTGGAAAACATTGTGGCAAAAGGAGAAATTGCACGTTTTGTGCAATTTCTTCTTTTGTCACTATGTTTTCAAATAGCCGTCTGCTGCAGAGGCCACAGAAAGCGTCTGTATGAGGGAAAGGGTTAAGTAAGGTTGGTGGAATTGGACCCTGGACAATAAATGGAAGACAAAAACTGATAAAACCCACTGTGATATGTATTTGCTTCTAATGCCTCAACTTCATTAACCCTTTCCCACATACAGATACTTTATGACGCCTTTTGAAAATATTGTGAAAAAAAGAAGAAATTGCTCATAATGAGCAATTTCTCTTTTTGCCACAATGTTTTCAACTTTATTCAATAAATGTTTTTTTCTTTATTTCAAGTTTCCATATTATTAATTATATGTTTTTAAAGTTGACTGCTAAAGATTTGCTGTATGTGGGAAAGGGTAAAGGGGCATTAAGATTCACCATTGTAAAGTTATTCCACAATGAAATTGTGCATATTATGGATGTTTTGGCATTCATGCAGGGTTATAGAATGATGAACTTTTTATATATTTTAGTTTATATTGTGATAAAAGGGTGAATATAATATAGTATTACAAGTATTTTAACTATTTGTACAATATTTTGTTTATGTTTTGCTTTATTAAAGATTATGAATTATTAAAAATTTTACATTCTATCTTTTATGTGGTCGTTTTTCAAAAAAAAGAAGTCAGGCTATTTGGATACCCTTGGCATCGTCATTGTATACGTAACAAAACTTAAACCTCATAACTCAAAAACATTTTCAAACTAGAAATAGCACTGAAGGTGATGAATACCCCCAGCTGGTGCCTGACAATATACATATGTATGAGAAATTCAAGGGGCCATAACTTATTTAAAAATCATTCCAGTGCAACACGCTGACAATATGCACAACTAGGCTTGGTATCAATCATTCTTGTGAAGTTATATTGAATTCTGACCAAGGGTTGCTGAGAAATAGTGTTATCAAGAAATGTCTACAGACCAACCGACCGTCGAGCGCATCTCCTATATAGCCCCCATATACTATGTATCTGGGGGTATAATCAAACTTGGTTCACATGTTCAAAGAACTCTGGCTTAAGTGGCTTTAATAGTTATTCCGTAATGCCCCTTTTTTTACTTAGAAAAAACAGATGAGCATTGGTGTTCACTTAATGCCAGTACATGTATATAAAAAAATCTTAATTGAATACCTGCATCTAGTCGAAACTTTTCTCTGTAATAGACAACTTTTGATATTGCCACACCTGTTCTACCAGAGGTAGAAGCTTTGATTGTTTTAACCCTCTCACATATTATACAGACGCTTTCTGACACCTCTGCAGCCGACAACTTTTATAAACGTTGTGACAAAAGAATTGGTCATGAGGAGCAATTTCGTTTGCTGCAGAATTGTCGTATGAGGGAAAGGGTTAATAATTATTCCGTAATGCCCCTTTTTTGACTTAGTAAAAACAGATGAGCATTGGTGTTCACTCTGCGGCGCTCTCGTTTATTTACAGATATAAATAGACAACTTTTGATCTTCCCACACTTGTTCTACCAAAGGTAGAAGCTTTGTTTGTTTTTAATCCTCTCACATATACAGACGCTTTCTGACACCTCTGCAGCCGACAACTTTTAAAAACATTGTGACAAAAGGAGTTATTGGTCATGAGGTCAACTCTGTTCAATGATTTCACTTTCATTAACCCTTTCCCACATACAACAATTGTGCAGCAGACGACTTTGAACATATTTTGTCAAAAAAACGAAAAAATCTCTATAATTGAATGGATAACCTATTACTAAAAGTGGAAAACATTGTGGCAAAAGGAGAAATTCTTCTTTTGTCACTATGTTTTTAAGAAGCCGCCTGCTGCAGAGGCGTCAGAAAGCGTCTATACGAGGGAAATGGTTTTAACAGATTTTTCATATTTTAGCAGACGTTTTCAGTAATCTGCTGCAGAGATTTTGTGGGAAAGGGTAGATGTTACATAAACTGTCACATGGTGAATACATAACAAGTTCAGTTTACATTATATATACTGCGACCACTAACCTATTAGTCATGTGACCGACAGTTCAATTTTTGTGAAGAATACTCGCCAAACTTTATGAAATACCAATGTTAGTTTGTATGGTGCTTTATGTACCTTTCCAACAGTTTTTCAGTTATATCGGTGTTTCCAGGGAAAGTTGATAATTATAACCAGCTTATCTTACAATCCTGTGCATCAAAGAGAGAAATGCCACCGTAGTAAGGCTTTGGATTGACCTGGATGGGAATCAAACCGCAATCTCCCCTTCCCGGTCAATATTTTATGATAATATCTAATAAGCATGCGTTTGACTCTATGTTTTCAGACTTTCTGACACCAGAACTCAAAACAACTGTCAACCTTCCAGGACCAGTTTTAACCCTTTCCCTCATATAAACGCTTTCAGACGAGCAATTTCTCCTTTTGCCACAATATTTTCCACTTTTAGTCATTGGCTATCCATTCAATTATAGAGATTTTCCATTTTTTGACAAAATATGTTCAAAGTCGTTCGCTGGAGAATTGTCTTATGAGGGAAAGGGTAAAACATTGGTGAAAGTGGTTGATCACAATTGCGTTTATCAATCATCTAGAAGAAACCAAGACCAAGCTGCCAGGGTTCAAACTCGCGTATCGGGATTGATAACCGTAATATTTACTGACAGCAATCGTGGCAGAACCAGAAACAGTGTATGACTGGGAGAAATTGTTCATCGTGGGTAATGTCTCCTTAATTAGCCCTTTCCCACCTGCTGCAGACGCATTTTGACGCAATAACAGCAGACGACTTTTGAAATATTGTGCCCAGAGGAGAAATTTCTCCTTTTGCCACAATTTTTTCAACTTTATTTAACAATTAAGCTATTTATCATGGAGATTTTTCATGTTTTTGTCACTATGTTTTCAAAGTCGTCTGCTACAGATTCGTTGTATGTGGGAAAGGCTTAATTCAGCTTTTCATGTTATCTGGTGCAGATGCATCCTATTAACCATATTATGTTTTTATTAGTCATCTGTTTTTGAAAACATCTGAAGAACACATTTTTTTCTATCTCTAAAACTGATTCGGGTCAAACATGGGAAAACCATGTTATTTGGTAAGTAAAAGATAACGGGAAGAACAATAAGCATACAAATAAGAATTTATTTCTTTTAAAGTAAATGTATGAAACGAAAAACTTTACCACTGACAATAATGAAAATAGCACTATATCATTGAATGTATGATCTTAAACATGACATGCACAGTCACTCCAGTTTGTTTCATCAATTACAAGTCTAGCAGACATATTACAATTGATGAACAAGTGTAGATGGCAGAGGTCCATATAAGGAGGGATATATAGATCCTCTCCCAACAATAACTCCAAACCAAACCCTATGATGCGGGTACTCAAAAGAATCGTCGCAATGAGATGATTATTTTGAGTACCTACAACGTCGAGTTAGGGGTCATATAAGGAGTCGAGACCATGCTAAAATCCCTTTATCAAGAGCTCAGGATGGTTTATCAAAAAAAAAAAAAAATCCAAATTATTTCTTCTGTCAATTAACAATTTAGTCTCATCAAGTTTTTACCCAAAAAACTTATCTTATAATTTTTGCCAACCATAATTAAATAAATTGAACATGTTCTCATTTCCCAACAATGTTTTCAACTTGGAATCATTGAACTTCTAATTGAAAAGATGTTACCATTTTCATCTTGAATGTTTTCGAAGCATCTTAAAAAAATTGTCTTGTCCGGCATGTTTCAGACAAAGTGTTAACCCTTTCCCAAATACAGACGCTTTCTGGTACCTTCTGCCACAGTGTTTTCAATACTTTTCGTAATTATACTTTCACTTTTGATTGTTTCCATATTTAAGATTTGTTGTATGCAAGAAAGGGTTGACCCTCCAAATTTCAGTTTTCTTGTAAAATGGTATAATTGATGACAATGTTTATTTCCTAACAGTTGAAATTAGTCCCTTCTTAGTGGAAATCGCTCCACCTGAACACCATCCTTTGTGATAACATTAACGACGACGGAATCTCCTGTGTAAATATCTCTTTCAGTGGCCGATATAAAACCATCCTTCACTATCTTCACCACTTCTTCCTTGGATAAGGGCACTCTTTCCATTTTTGGCATGTTTTTGAAGCCAACCTGTGATTAGAGTAAATGAAGTTTAAACCCTTTTCCCACATTCAAACAAATCTGCAGCAGACGACTTTGAAATCATTGTGACACAAACCTGAAAAATGTCCATAAAAGATAGCTTAATTGTTAAATAAAGTTGAAAACATTGTGGCCAAAGGAGAAATTGCTCATCATGAGCAATTTCTCCTTTGGCCACAATGTTTTCATAAGTTGTCTGCTGCTATTGCGTCAAAATACGTCTGCTGGTGGGAAAGGGTTAATCCTTTCCCTAGTGCAGACACATTTTGAAAACATTGTGGCAACAGGAAAAATTGCTCAAAATGAGCAGCAATTTCTCCTTTTGCCACAATGACTTATACTCTAGTCAATAATTAAAAATTCAGATATATAATATATATATATAGTAATTTTCTATATTTCGCCTTGCTGTTTTCAAAGTCATCTGCTGAAGATATTTGATGTAAGTGGGAAAGGAATAACCTGTATCATTTTGAGGGCATATAGATATATGTAGCAAAGGACAATTGAAAGCATTGTACACTTTACCCCACAGATGTTTCATTAAATAACTTATTTTTCTCCAGATAACCAAAATGATGATATTAAATGAATTTTCGAAGAATATCATATCAGGTTAACAATTAAACGACTTTTATCCCTTTCCAACATACAGCAAACCTGCAGCAGACGACTTTGAAAGCATGTTGGCAAAAACCCAGAAAATCTCTATAAATTAAGGTATAATTAATGCAAAAAGTTGAAAACAGTGTCGCAAATGGAACAAGAGGCCCAAGAGGGCCAGTATCGCTCCACGGCCATAAGGCAAAAATCAAATCTCCAAACAGCCCTGCCCCCTAGTGGCCATATTTTTTACCAACCACCATGGCTTAATGGAATCTTGTAGAGTGTCACCCAAGGAATGTTTCTGCAAAATTATTTGAAAATCGGCCTGACACTTTCGGAGAAGAAGATTTTTTAAGTTTTCACAATAGCCATATAAGGCAAAATAGCCCCCACCCCATGGCGGCCATATTTTTGAACCAATCAACATGGCTTGAAGGAATCTGATAGAGGGTCAACCAAAGAACATTTCTACAAAATTATTTGAAAATCTGCTCAACACTTTCGGAGAAGAAGATTTTTTAAATTTTCACTATGGTCATATAGAGCAAAATAGCCCCGCCCTCTGGCGGCCATATTTTTCGACCAATCAACATGGCTTGAAGGAATCTGATATAGGGTCACCCAATGAACATTTCTACAAAATTATTTGAAAATCGGCTGAACCCTTTCGGAGAAGAAGATTTTTTAAGTTTTCACTATGGTCATATAAGGCAAAATAGCCCCGCCCTCTGGCGACCATGTTTTTCGACCAATCAACATTTCTTGAAGGAATCTAATAAAGGGTCACCTAAGGAACATTTCTACAAAATTATTTGAAAATCGGCCTGACACTTTCAGAGAAGAAGATTTTTTAAGTTTTCACTATTTTTTTCTTTTGGTTGCCATGGAAACCAGAATTATGGATGGATCAAAAAAATTTGAAGGAATTTAAGAGAGGATGCTTCCTATGAAGTTTCAACCAAATTGGCCAAGTGGTTAGTGAGAAGAAGTCGTTAAAAGGAAAAAGTTTACGCACGCACGCACGACGGACAATTCGCCATGACATAAGCTCGACTGGCTTTCAGCCAGTGGAGCTAAAAATTGCTTGTTTTAAGCATTTTCTCCTTAAGCCACAATGTTTTCAAAAGTCGTCTGCTGCAGAGGCATCGGAAAGCGTCTATATTTTGGAAAGGGTTAAAATCACCAAGATTACATTTTTCATTCTGCACATATCAATCAATGGCTATTGATAAAGCTAAGCCAACTTTAAACTTCATTATTAACAAGACTTGACGTTTACTTTCAGGAAACCTAACCAGCACTCGCGCTGTTAGTGTTGGAAAACTCTGAAGGCAGAACCTGCTTATCACAGAATAAAAACTGGGTAACTTTGGGATCAGATGCTGTTACTCAAACACTGCACTACCGTCATATACTATAAAGCTTGCCATTTTTCTTATATGTCTATAACAAAAATAGTCTATGGCAGTTGTTTTCAAAGCACAAGCATATGAAAATCTTTAATTGACACAATAGGTTATTGATGCAGAAGAAAACTCTTCACCTTTTCCCACATACCGATGCTTTTTGAAGCCTCTACAGCAGCCAATTTTTGGAAACCTTGTGGCAAAAGGAGAAATTGCTCATAATGAGCATTTTCTCATTTTGCCACAAGATTTTCAATTTTTTTCAGTAATTTACCTTCATTTATTCAGGCTTTCTGTGTTTTTACCTAGATGTTAATAAATTTGTTTGCTGCAAATTTGTTGTATGAGGGAAAGGGTTAAAAACATCACGAAAAGTAATATTCATTTAGTTTACCTGATTATCCATAAGTGGTTGTAACATTGAACTTGCAGATCCTCCAGCTCGGAATGGTTCTCTCTCGTATGAACCTACAGGGTCAAAGCTAAACACACAGCCCTTGCCTGGAAAAATAATTAAATTAACAGTTGTATTCACTATCACATAGGAGCCAGTGCATGAGAAAAGGTACAAGTTGGCTTTTTGTAAACAGTATGGATTCAGATCAGCCTGTGTATCTGCACAGTCAGTCTGATAAATATCTACACATCATTGTAAGAAGATTCTGATAAGACTGAGCAGGTGGATGAGAAGATCTGAACTTAAAAAGTTTAAAATGCCAACAAGTACAATTTCTCATGCACTGGCTCAGAGCTCAAGATGAGGAGCATGTTCCATGTTCTAAAATCCTTATTTGACATGCAAACCCTATTTTGTGTGTACTCAAAAGAATCGTCTCAGTGAGACAATTCTTTTGAGTACCCACAACATAGGATTTTGTTTCATTGGGGTTTTACGCCGCTTTCAACATTATTTCAGTTATATCACTGCGACAGTTCACTTATTCATGATCCCTGGGTAAACAAACCAGTACTAGGCTAGAAAATGTGCCTTCGTGCCGTGACGGGGGATCAAACCCATTTGAGTTATAAGAGAATTGTTGTGGGGGAAAGAGCTGTTCACTCCCTCTTATCTAGTTCTCTGCTGGCTCATATGCTGCTTTCAAAATCATTTACAATATCGGTACGTCCAGTGTCTTTAACCTGATACCAATGCAGTTATAACCTTGAGAGAAAATGAGAAAAGCCATTTCTAAAATAGTTTTGTTTTGTATAACTGTCCTCTTTTTTTTTTAATTTTAATATTTGTTTGTGCCATTTTTCCTTTAAGAAAACAATACTGAAATAGTATTTAAACAATTTATACTAGCCTTTTGCATAAATGACAAAAATACATCCTTTTTTTAATTGAACACTTTCCAATATGCAGACTCATTTTGACGAAGCTGCAGCGACTTAAGTCACGATGTTTTCCATATTCATGCCAAGATATTTTTAAAGTAGTCTACTTCAGATTTATGTATGGTTAAGGGCTTAATATTGAAGATCTTGTTTTCGATACCTACCTTCATCATCTATACCAGCGACAATGTTATACACATAGTACGGGAAAAATCGCCTGTAGTACAAAATGGTTGATAACATAGCTGCGACAGCTGTTGTACTCATAGCTTTGTTGTGTTCATGATCAAACATCTAAAACATAAAAGCAGATCAGAGTTAATAAGAATCTTCATAAGTTAGCAGTGGTCCAAAAGACCAGTTGTATTGGTTAACCCTTTCCCTGATACGACAATTCTGCAGCAGACGACTTTGAACATATTTTGTCAAAAAATGGAAAATCTCGTTAATTGAATGGATAACCTAAAATTGGAAATCATTGTGGCAAAAGGAGAAATTGCTCGTTTTGAGCAATTTCTTCTTTTGTCACTATGTTTTCAAAAAGCTGTCTGCTGCAGAGACGTCAGAAAGCGTCTATATGAGGGAAAGGGTTAACCATTTTCCATTTTCAGATTTATTGTATTGAATATACTTGAGGAAAAAGATCAACACCTAAGAAAATCAACGCATTTTGATGCCTCTTCAGAAAACGACTTGAAAACATTGTGGCAAGAGGATTTATTGCTTATAAGGGACAATTTCACCTTTTGCCACAATGTCTATTACTCTTTCAGTAATTAAACTTCCCTAACAGACAATTTCCGTTATTTTGCCTAGATTTTTTCAAAGTCGTCTGATGCTGAATTGTTGTATGATACTATGAGGGAAAGGATTAAGGAATAAAGTAAACTTTACATGATTTCATTAGATTTATTCGAGGTCAATGCTGTTTTTAACAGTATTTCAGTTATATTACAGCAGCCAATTCACTTAACCCACTTTCACCTGGCTTTCTTCTGCCACTACACCACACAATATTCTTCCAAAGCAACTGGCTACCTTTCCATATACACTATTAGTAATAACGGTAGGCTCATTGGTGAAAGATAAATTACTTAAGTCAATCATTGGAAAAGAATGAATGGCTGAACACAGAAAGCGTATTTATAAAAAGAAAAGGTTAAGCTCAGTGGTAAAAGATGTTTGATGGACTTTATCAGGAATGAATGATTGGCAGAGCAAGGGTTACACTAACAAGTCTATCAACCCTTGGATAAGTACCTCATTGTTCCCAACTATTGATTGATTGATGGGGTTTAACGCCGTTTTTAACAATTTCTCACGTTATATCACGGCGGCCAGTTCAACTTCTCATGCATTTCCTGGTTTTCTAACACCAGTACTCCACACAACAATCTTCCCAAGCAACTGGCTGCTTTTCCACATAGACTTAGCCTATTGGTGGAAGACGAATGATGCATGTCGCATATCGTTGGAAATCGAACTAACAACCCCTGGATTGACAGCCCGCGTCGCTACCGACTGAGCTACCAGGGCTCGGCTTGTTCCCAACTAAAGGGCTGAACAATTTTTTCATAAAATAAGACAATGACAGCAAAACATTTCTGCAGATTATCTTTTAAGGCCTGCAAAACCACACTAGTTGGTGAAACCATGGGATTTATAATGCTTCCTAAAAACACACCATCTATAACCACTACATTTATCTTTGTGTTGATGCGCCATAAAACACTATACAATTATTCCCTCTTTTGATCTTTGTGTAAATTAACCCTTTACTTGATACAGGTAACATTTATTGCACCAGAAGCTGAACTTGTATTAAAAGTAAACTTTAAATTGTCTTTATGTCACAAGTGCTTCTTCGTACATCTTGATAGCAGATGACTTAATATGAAATATCAGATTTTTTAGGAAATTCTTAAATCTTCAATTGTTGAACGTTCTCACCTTTATTCTTGCTCGTAAGACTTTAACCAAAGTCAGGACATCCCCATGAAAACCACATGATCCAACAACTGTATTTTTTGTAAGCTTGTAAGTTTTTGGTTGGTCTCTTGTATGGATGGAAAAACCTTCACTTAGTCTGGAATCTGATGCTATCACAGCAAAGTCTTCTCCAGCTACTGCCAGAACAGTTCTAAAATACACAGTTAAAATAAGATATCAAAATAACTAAATTTCTATTAATACATATGAGGCGAAGAAAGTGGTGTCAAAAAACATGAACATTTCTATCAAACTACGAAAATTCGACATTTCAATCAACTTCAATATAAAACCCTTGAAGCAAAAAAGTCGTACAAAGGGGGAAACAGTTTATGACCATTTTACTGACTAGAGCCAACTCCAAAGTAATTCTGCATCCACCTTTCTTTACTTTCATTGATATATATATTGTAAATATGGACAACCATAGAGCATTGTCATACATGGTGACTATACAAGATCATGGGGAGGCATTTATAAACAAGTGCAGATATGACTATATGCCAGTGACGGAGTGAGAAGGCTTTGAACTGAACCAATAAGTTCTTCTTAAATTCTTCAGGGATGGCATCTGAATCCAGACATAAAGTTGTGGGGAGGGAGAAGAAGCGGCAATAGGGTGCCACAAATCTGTATGTGTGGCCTCTAGGCTCTAGTAGTGGGGAAATATAGCAACTGTCGCTGTGGTCAATCTAGTACATCTTGGCCTGCTGACATTTGTGCTGGAGAGATTGCCTACAGAGGTCAGGTATCATCTGCAAGCTGCTGCTAGTTGTCTCCCTAAAATAATGAACTGGGCAACCCTTAAACACAGACCTACATTCCGGAGGCATACTCAAGTAATGGCCTGGTGAGAACTTAGAAGTGTTCAACTTTTTTAGCCAAACTACCCTTTTAAGCCTTTATTTATTATCACAATAATAGCAAGGATACAGTTGCATTTCCATCCTTATCATGCCTTGTTTCGAAATGCTACAGCATACACTATAAACAACACGACGGCTCACTCATTTACAAAATACTGCTGACAAACCGACAAAATAAATACCACAAACAAAATCAATACAATCAACCTACAAGAAGTACAGTAACGATAACCAGTCAAGCTTGACAGGTCAATAATTGGATCCCATTTATCTGTTCACACCTATTTAAAATATAAACAGATAATTGGAATAGGGGTCGAATACTCTGCTAAACTGGGTGTCGAACAGACTCAGGGTCGAAAGCCCACTACTGGCACTAGGTGTAGGATACACAAGTTTGGCTGCGCTGATTATGAGGAAATAAGTAAATTACCCTCCATTGAAAGAATATGGACTGAAATGGCTTTGTTTCGGTCCTGCCATCGTATAACCTTCTAACTCTCGGATACCGTCGACATCCATGTTTTACTTCAAATGTAAGCGATTGTTAGTGACACTGCAAAAATCTGGGTGCATGGAAATACCGGAATGGACCGAAATGGGCAGGAATGGACCGGAATGGACCGGAATGGACGTATGGAAATACCGGAATGGACTTATGGAAATACCGAAATGGACCGGAATGGACTCATAGAAATACAGGAATGGACCGGAATGGACATTGGAAATACCGAAATGGACCGGAATGGACAATGGAAATACCGAAATGGACCGGAATGGACAATGGAAATACCGGAACGGACCTATTTGAAAGCATGGAAATACCGGAATGGACCTGTATATTTATACAATCATTTAACATAGAGTTTATTATTTGGTTTTCAATAGTGTACCTTTAAGTACATCTGGACATGTTAATGTGTGAAGTTGGCCTGACATAACCCGTAAAACATTAGACATTTAAAAAATGAATGTCTAATTAGACATTAGATATATGCACATTTTCATATCTAGAAGGCAAGTTAAATATTATATATTCAAAAACTCAAATGTCTTATTAGACATCGGACATTCAATTAAACATTCGCAAATTTTAATATCAGCAAATTAGACGTTAGACAATAGACATTAACAAAAAACACGGATGTCTAATTATACGTACATTAGACATTAGGATTTCACATTCTTATAGAATATCTAGAAGATAAAACAGACATTCAATTATTTCAAATTACTTAGTTAGACATTAGACATTCACAAATTAGAATATGTACAACCCAAATTCGACATAGGTCATTATACATTGAAAACTAGAAAGGTTGTTTTTATGAAACAAGAGGGCCATGATGGCCCTGGAATCGCTCACCTGATTTTTTTTTTTTTTACTTTAACTATATAAGCCCCGCCCCATGGCGGCCATAGTTTCTGACCAATCAACTTGGCTTGAAGGAATTGGCTGATAGAGGGTCAGTCACCCTTGGAACATTTCTATAATTTTTTTTGAAAATCGGCCTGACACTTTTGGAGGAGAAGATTTTTTAAGTTTTCACTATAGCCATATAATGCAAAATAGCCCTGCCCACTGGCGGCCATGTTTTTTTACAATTCAACACGGCTTGAAGGAATCTGAAAGTGGGTCATCCAAGGAACATTTCTACAAAATTATTTGAAAATCGGCCTGACACTTTCGGAGAAGAAGATTTTTTAAGTTTTCACTATAGCCATATAAGGCAAAATAGCCCTGCCCCCCCTGGTGGCCATGTTTTTTTACCAATCAACATGGCTTGAAGGAATCTGAAAGTGGGTCACTTAAGGAACATTTCTACAAAATTATTTGAAAATTGGCCTGACACTTTCGGAGAAGAAGATTTTTTAAGTTTTCACTATAGCCATATAAGGCAAAATAGCCCTGCCCCCCCCTGGCGGCCATGTTTTTCAACCAATCAACATGGCTTGAAGGAATCTGATAGAGGGTCATCCAAGGAACATTTCTACAAAATTATTTGAAAATCGACTTGACACTTTCGGAGGAGAAGATTTTTTAAGTTTTCACTATAGCCATATAAGGCAAAATAGCCCCGCCCCCCCGACGGCCATGTTTTTTGACCAATCAACATGGCTTGAAGGAATCTGATAGAGGGTCATCCAAGGAACATTTCTACAAAATTATTTGAAAATCGGCTAGACACTTTCGGAGAAGAAGATTTTTTAAGTTTTCACTATAGCCATATAAGGCAAAATAGCCCCGCCCCCCCTGGCGGCCATGTTTTTTGACCAATCAACATGGCTTGAAGGAATCTTATAGAGGGTCATCCAAGGAACATTTCTACAAAATTATTTGAAAATCTGCCAACCAGTTTGGGAGAAGAAGAATTTTGAAGTTTTTTTCATTTCGTTGCCATGGAAACCAGAATTCTGCATGGATCCCAAAAATTTGAAGGAAATCTGGTGAGGTCATTGAGAGGATGCTTTCTGTGAAGTTTCATCCCAATTGACCCACTGGTTACTGAGGAGAAGAAGTTGACGCACGACGGACGACGGACGACGCACAACACACGACGCACGACGCACGATGGACGACGGACGCCGGACAAAAGGCGATCACAATAACTCACCTTGAGCAAAGCTCAGGTGAGCTAAAAACATATGTCTCCCCATTGCAGTTTGTCAATGACTATTATAATATTGAACAAGGGGAGATAACTTTGCAATGAAGTAGCCCAGAGTTATAATTCCTGCAAGGTGCACAACTTCACATTGCCATCTGTCTATATTTAAAGTTTCAATAAATTCCTTTAAGTAATTTCTTAGTTCTGCTCTGGAGAAAGTTTACACTATTAAAATATTGAACAAGGGGGAGATAACTCATAATTATTGCAAGGTGCACAACTTCACATTGCCATCTATCTATGTTCCAAGTTTCAATAAATTCCTTCAAGTAGTTTCTGAGTTCTGCTCTGGACAAAGTTTACACTATTAAAATATTGAACAAGGGGGAGATAACTCATAATTCTTGCAAGGTGCACAACTTCACATTGCCATCTAACTATATTCCAAGTTTCAATAAATTCCTTCAAGTAGTTTCTGAGTTCTGCTCTGAACAAAGTTTACACTATTAAAATATTGAACAAGGGGGAGATAACTCATAATTCTTGCAAGGTGCACAACTTCACATTGCCATCTAACTATATTCCAAGTTTCAATAAATTCCTTCAAGTAGTTTCTGAGTTCTGCTCTGAACAAAGTTTACACTATTAAAATATTGAACAAGGGGGAGATAACTCATAATTATGGCAAGGTGCACAACTTCACATTGCCATCTATCTATGTTCCAAGTTTCAATAAATTCCTTCAAGTACTTTCTGAGTTCTGCTCTGGACAAAGTTTACACTATTAAAATATTGAACAAGGGCAGATAACTTTGCAACAAAGTGGCCCAGAGTTATAATTCTTGCAAGGTGCACAACTTCACATTGCCATCTATCTATGTTCCAAGTTTCAATCAATTACTTCAAGTAGTTTCCGAGTTCTGCTCTGGACAAACAAAAGTTAAGAAGAAGAAGAAGAAGAATAATAAGAACTAGAGATTGTAACTGTAGCAACAGTTACGAACGATTCCCTTGCCATTTTATTGAACAAGGGCAGATAACACAATGGCCCAGAGTATTCGGTAATGCGCTAATACAATTGCGAAAGTACTACTACTTGATTAGGGACACATGTACTAAGTTTCAAGTCTCTATCACTTGTCGTTTTTGAGTTATACAAGTCGGAAAAATCGACCAATCAGAAACGAGTATTCGGTCATGCGCTAATACACATGCAAAAATAGTACTACTTGATAAGAAACACATGTACTAAGTTTCAAGTCTCTATCACTTGTCGTTTTTGAGTTATACAAGTCCGAAAAATCAACCAATCAGAAACGAGTATTCGGTCATGCGCTAATACACATGCAAAAGTAGAACTACTTGATAAGAAACACATGTACTAAGTTTCAAGTCTCTATCACTTGTCGTTTTTGAGTTATACAAGTCAGAAAAATCGACCAATCAGAAACGAGTATTCGGTCATGCGCTAATACACTTGAGAAAGTAGTAGTACTACTTGATTAGAATCACATGTACTAAGTTTCAAGTCTCTATCACTAGTCATTTTCGAGTTATACAAGTCCGAAAAATCGACCAATCAGAAACGAGTATTCGGTCAAGCTCAAATACACATGAGAAAGTAGGTCACTTGATTGGGAACATTTGTACTAAGTTTCAAGTCTCTATCTCTTTTCGTTATCGAGTTATACAAGTTCAAATCACCCAATTATTAAAAAAATGAAAAAGGGGAGATAACTTTGCAAAAAAGTGGCCCAGAGTTATAATTCTTGCATGTTGTACAACTGCACAGTGCCATCTATCTATGTTCCAAGTTTCAATAATATCTGACCATTCGTTCACAAGATATCGCTCTGACAAAAATTGATTAAAATATTGAAAAAGGGGAGATAACTTTGCAAAAAAGTGGCTCAGAGTTATCATTCTTAAAAACTACACAAGTTCACATTGCCATCTATCTATGTTGCAAGTTTCGATCAATTCCATCAAGTAGTTTATGAGTATTGCTCTGGACAAAAATTTGGATAGGAGAAAGAAAATAATAATAATAATAATAAAAAACAATAGAAAAACAATACGATTCCCAACTCTGTTGGGGAATCGTAATAAGAATAACTACAAATACAGCATGTCCCCCCTTTCGGAGAAGGGGAGACATAATAACGAATGTCGTATTGCCTAGTTAGTCATTAGACATTCGATAAGACATTAGCACATAAGAAGATCTAGAGTCCAAAATAGACATTGAACATTGTATGTTTCAAAAAACGAATGTTTAATTGGTTAGTTAGACATTAGACTTTCTAAAGTTTCTATCAGACATTAGATTCGATATTGATGAGACATTTGCAAAATCTAGAAACCAAATTCGGCGAATGTCATTATACATCCAAAAATCGAATGTCGAATTGCCTAGTTAGACATTAGACATTCGCAAATTACCATATCTAGAACCCAATTTCTTCGTAGGTCATTGTACATGTAAAAAACGAATGTCGAATTGCCTTGTTAGATATGAGACATTGAATAAGACATTCGCATTTTATGTTCGAAGATCTAGAACATAAAGTAGACGTTTAACATTTTACATACAAAAAACGAATGTCTAAATGCCTAGTTAGACATTAGACATTCACAAATAATAATAATTAGAACCTTAATTCGACGTAGGTCATTGTTCATGGAATAAACGTATGTCTATTTGTCTTGTAAGACATTCGATTAGACATTCGAGCAATATAATAGCTAGAGCCCAACATAGACGTTTGGCACAGGACAATAACATCCAAATGTCTGATTTGCCGATTAAAACAATGAACGTTCAACTGTTGTTTTAACATATGATCTTGATTAAGAGTTCTATGTCTCATGTATATGCTGAGGAAATTTCGGGTAAGTAGCTCTGCCAAAAAGGATTTTATGTGTGAAAGAAATTTCCGCGGCTACTTGCCTTGCCAATGTTCTAACCTTCTAATTTGTTAATGTCTAATTGAATGTCTAACTAGGCAATTAGACATTCGTGTTTTCCATGTACAATGACCTACGTCGAATTTGGGTTCTAGATCTTGTAATTTGTGAATTTCTAATCGAATGACTAATGTCTAACTCATCAAGTAGACATTCGTTTTTTTAACGTTCAACGTCTACTTTGGGCTCTAGATCTTCTTATTTGCGAATGTCTTATTGCATGACTAATGTTTTATTGCATGTATAATTTTGTTCAGGTGTGTATAAATTAATCATTCGGCCTTCGTGATTAATTACTATAAAACTGAACTCCAAGTCGTGATATAAGAGCCGGTATATCACGCAAAATGAGATCTGTTTCCTAAATTTGCAAACGTCTTATGGAATGTATAGTGGCTTACTAGGCAATTAGACATTCGTTTTTTACATGTACAATTACATACGAAGAAATTGGGTAATTTGCGAATGTCTAACTAGGCAATTCGACATTCGTTTTTTGGATGTACAATGACATTCAACGAATTTGGTTTCTAGATTTTGCAAATGTCTCATTAATATCGAATCAAATGTCTGATAGAAAGTCTAATGTCTAACTAACCAACTAGACATTCGTTTTTTGAAACATACAATGTTCAATGTCTAATTTGGACTCTAGATTTTCTTATGTGATAATGTAATGACTTATCGAATGTCTAATGACTAACTAGGCAATACGACATTCGTTTTTTCTATGTATAATGACCTATGTCGAATTTGGGTTGTACATATTCTAAATGTGAATGTCTTATTGAATGTCTAATGTCTAACTAGGCAATTTGAAATTAGTTTTTTGAATGTCTATTTTATCTTCTAGATATTCTTTGCGAATGTTAAATTCTAATGTCTAATGTTTAATTAGACAATCACATTCATTTTTTTTTTTTTTTTTTTAATGTTTAATTTGCCGTACATATATTAAAATTTGCGAGTGTTTAATTAATTGTCTGATATCTAATAAGACATATGAATTTTTGAATATATAATGATTTTCTAACTTGCCTTCTAGATATTAAAAGTGTCTGATGTCTAATTAGACATTCATTTTTTAAATGTCTAATGTTTTAGGGCCAATTTCACAAATTAACATGCCAAGATGTACTTAAAGGCACATCATTGAACATCAAATAATAAACTCTATGTTAAATGTATAAAACAGGTCCATTCCGGTATTTCCATGCTTTTCAAATAGGTCCATTCCGGTATTTCCATTGTCCATTCCGGTCCATTCCTGTAATAGGTCCATTCCGGTATTTCCATGCACCCCAAAAATCTGATCCTAAATTTCTAGTCTCGTGTTAAACGAGATGTAAACGATTAGGTTCCCGTATTCATGGAATAAGTCACAAATGCCGAAGACCAACCCCCCGTTATAGTCTCTAAACAAAATATATATTTAATTAAAATAAGCAATATACATTCAATTGCTTAAAATTATTATATAATTTTACCTATCTTTTTAATTATGAGATAACAAGACTGAAAGATAATCAAATACACAGCGCTAATACATGTATGTTTCGTACAAAATTAATCTCCAATTGTATAATCTCGCAGAATCTCGTTACCGGCAAAATGGTAAATAAACGTTAAATTGAACTATATTTTCTGATATTTCCGTCATTTGGTCATGTCAATTATATTCCTTTGTTTATCTAGATTAGCAACATAACATGTTTATACAGAGAGTCTATTTCATTTTAAAGATGCTTTCAAAGCATATCAGGTTTTTATTTGTAATGTGTTTTCGTGTCTGTGAGAGATAGTAACATTGGGTTGCATTGGCTCAAACAAAAGTCAAATATTTATATTGTGTTCATAATCAAAAATAAATAAGTGCCAACATTTTGTGAAGTTGTAATTGACTTGTCTATTTGAAAAATTGGCTGTCGGTCAAGTCTGTGCTTATGATAAATCGGATAATGTTGTGTTTAGTGTGTGGAAAACACACATTTATGGTCATTCGGTACTGCAAAGTGGCCACCATGATATAGCTGAAATACCATTGAAAACCTGTTTAATTTCAAGCAAGAAAACTAAAGCACTTCTTTCAAGTTAGATTAAAACATAATTTCAGCCTCGGGAACAGGTGATCAGTGTTTAATCCCCTTAAATGGATATCCACTTAACCCGACACCTTGTTACACACACCTTTTTTTGGATGCGCTGACACCTGATGGACAAAAATCAAGTCAAATTAATATATGGTGTCGGGTCCACGAAATAGTGTCTGTATAACTAGGTAATGGGTAGGTGTCGGGTTGACTGGTATTCCTTTAAATGTCATATCAAAGACTTTATAAATGGTAGTAATAGCTTCCCTCCTTGGTGCGGGGATAGAATCATGAGTCCATGACTGGTGCATTGGTGCCAGGATTAATAATACCAGTAGTACTGGTAATTTACCCTGGATTCATTGTGATATGACTGAAATACTGAAAACTTCAGTGTTGACTGCTGTCCCAAACCTTTTTTATACTCCTGTCACAAGACATGAACATTAATTTATGATACCTAGTAAAAAATGTTTTTATTTCTTTTTCAGCTTTTTTATTCATTTTTCAAGTCCTTGGTTGGGAAAGATGTGGTTGTTGAACTGAAAAATGACTTGAGGTATGCTAATGGAATTTATTAAGACAAATTTTCAGGAATATGATTCACTATCATAAAGAGCAAGTCATAGGTCTTAATTAGAAGATCTATTGATTAACTCAATAACTGGTTATGATTGATTGATTGATATCATGGCAACCAGTTCACCTACTCATGCGTTTCTTTGTTTTTCCACACCAGTACACCACACAACATACTTCCCAAGCAACTGGCTACTTTTCCATATAGACTTTTAAACAGCCAATTGGTGAAAGATTTAACTGGTTTAATATGAATATCTTTAACAGTTGACATCCTTAATTTAAACAAGTTAGATAACTATCCTGCATATAATCCAAATTATGGCCCTTTTTGTGTCATCTGCGTAGCATGGTAGGCACTTAGGGATTACTTTTTTTTTGGTCCGCCGTCTGTCTGTCTGTCCGTCACACTTTTTCGTCACGTTTTCAAATAACTTTTTTTCTACTCAATGGATTACTTTGAAACTTCTGACAAATGTTTATATTAATGTGTGTGATTGGTTCACAAAAGGGGGATAATCCAAATATTTTTATATTTATTTTTATAGTTATTGCCCCTTTTCTGTCAAATATTCAAATTACTTTTTTTCTGCTCAAAGGATTGGATTGAAACTTCTGAAAAATGTTTATTATATGGTTCACAAAAGGAGGATAATCCAAATACTTTTTATATCAGAGTTATTGCCCCTTTTCTGTCAAAAATTCAAATTACTTTTATTCTGCTAAAAGGATTGGATTGAAACTTCTGACAAATGTTTATATATGGTTCACAAAAGGGGGATAATCCAAATATTTTTTATATCAGATTTATTGTCACTTTTCCATCAAAAAATAAAATTTTCTGACAAGGCCCCGGCAGGTGACACACGTTACATTCCATTCCATTCCAGTTTTACTTAGAAATTCTGGTTAAAGTTTTGCATGCAACTACATTAAGAGTCTGTATCTCAGTAACAGCTTGATGCATTGCATTGAAACTTCACAACCCTTCCTTACCATCAAACTTATGTATACAATCAAGTTAGATAACTCTATCCTGCATATAATGCAAATTATGGCCCTTTTTTAACTAAGAAATTCTGGTTAAAGTTTTGTGTGCGTCCGCATTAAGAGTCCATATCTCAGAGACTACTCGATGCAGAGCATTGAAACTTTATACAGCCCTTTCCTACCGTCACACCTTTGTAATGATTAAGTAATATAACTCTTTTTTGCATATAATGCAAATTATCACCCTTTATTATTTGACTTAGAAATTCTAGTTAATGTTTTGTATGCTACTACAATAGAGTCCATATCTCAGTAACAAACAAGCTGTGGAATAGCAGAGCATGCTGTCCTATGGACAGCTCTTTTTTGCATAATGATTGCAAAATAATTTTATAATTATTTATAACAATTATTTTTTGAAAATAATTGCATTCGTTGCTTCATGATTTAGTAATATCACGAATTTTGTATATTTGTTCAGTTCTAACTGGGTTCTTATGAAAATCCTGAAGTTTTTTAAGTTAATTAACTCTAAAAGATGATTTTTAGCTCGACTATTCGAAGAATATGAGAGCTATACTACTCACCCTGGCGTCGCTGTCGGCGTCCACGTCACACTTTGGTTAAGGTTTTGCATGCAAGTACTTAAATACTACATGTATTGCATTGAAACTTTCTACAACCCTACTAAACTATCACACCTATGTAGATTATCAAGTTAGATAACTCTATCTTGCATTTTATGCAAGTTATGGCCCTTTTTTACTTAGAAATTCTGGTTAAAGTTTTGCGTGCAACTAAATTAAGAGTCCATATCTCAGTATTTACTTGATGCATTGCATTGAAACTTAATACAACCCTACCCAAGCATCACACCTATGTAGATTATCAAGTTAGATAACTCTATCCTGCATTTTATGCAAGTTATGGCCCTTTTTTTACTTAGAAATTCTGGTTAAAGTTTTGCGTGCAACTAAATTAAGAGTCCATATCTCAGTATTTACTTGATGCATTGCATTGAAACTTTATACAACCATACCTAAGCATCACACCTATGTAGATTATCAAGTTAGATAACTCTATCCTGCATTTATGCAAGTTATGGCCCTTTTTTTACCTAGAAATTCTGGTTAAAGTTTTGCGTGCAACTAAATTAAGAGTCCATATCTCTGTATTTACCTGATGCATTCCATTGCAACTTTCTACAACCCTACCCAACTATCACATCAGTGTAGATTATCAAGTTAGATAACTCTATCCTGCATTTTATGCAAATTATGGCCCTTTTTTTACTTAGAAATTCTAGTTAAAGTTTTGCGTGCAACTAAATTAAGAGTCCATATCTCTGTATTTACCTGATGCATTCCATTGAAACTTTCTATAACCCTACCCAACTATCACACCTGTGTAGATTATCAAGTCAGATAACTCTATCCTGCATTTTATGCAAGTTATGGCCCTTTTTTTACTTAGAAATTCTGGTTAAAGTTTTGCGTGCAACTAAATTAAGAGTTCATATCTCAGTATTTACTTGATGCATTGCATTGTAACTTTATACAACCCTACCCAAGCATCACACCTGTGTAGATTATCAAGTTAGATAACTATCCTGCATTTTATGCAAGTTATGGCCCTTTTTTTACTTAGAAATTCTGGTTAAAGTTTTATGTGCAACTAAATTAAGAGTCCATATCTCTGTATTTACCTGATGCATTGCATTGAAACTTTCTACAACCCTTAGACCCAACTATCACACCTGTGTAGATTATCAAGTTAGATAACTCTATCCTGCATTTTATGCAAGTTATGGCCCTTTTTTTACTTAGAAATTCTGGTTAAAGTATTGCATGCAACTAAATTAAGAGTCCATATCTCAGTATTTACTAGATGCATTGCGTTGAAACTTTATACAACGCTACCCAATTATCACACTTATGTAGATTATCAAGTATGATAACTCTATCCTGCATTTTATGCAAGTTATGGCCCTTTTTTTACTTAGAAATTCTGGTTAAAGTTTTGCATACAACTACATTAAGAGACCATCTCTTAGTAACTACTTGATGCATTGCATTGAAACTTTATACAACCCTTCCCAACCATCACACCTATGTAAACAATCAAGTATATATCTCTATCCAGTATATTTTGCAATTAATGACCATTTTTTTAACTAGAAATTTGGTTAAAGTTTTGCATGCAACTACATTAAGAGTCGATATCCTAGTATTTACTTAATGCATTGCTTTGAAACTTTATTCAACCCTATCCAACTATCACATCTAAGTTGATTTTCAAGTAAAATAACTCTATCCTGCATTTTATTCAAGTTATGGCCCTTTTTGGACTTATAAATTCTGGTTAAAGTTTTGCATGCAACTACATTAAGAGACCATATCTTAGTAACTACTTCATGCATTGCATTGAACTTTATACAGCCCTTCCCAATCATCACACCTATGTAAACAAAAGTACAATAACTATCCAGCATTTTATGCAAGTTATGGCCCTTTTTGGACTTAGAAATTCTGGATTAAGTTTTGCATTTAGAGTGTAATCTCATTAACAACTTGAAGCATTGTATTGAAACTTTATACAACCTTTCCCAATTTCACAACTATAAACACAACCAATTAAGATAACTCTATCCTGCATATGGTGCAAATTGTTGCCGTTTTTATGCCCCCGGAATCATAGATTCGGTGGGCATATAGTTTTTGGCCTGTCTGCACGTCTGTCTGTCTGTCTGCACGTCTGTCTGCACGTCTGTCTGTCTATCTGCACAAAAAAACCTTTAACCTTGACCACTACTTTTGAACCATAACAGGTACGGCTACCATATTTCACATATGTATTCCTTGTGACATGACCTTTCTGTCAGTACCAACATTTTTGACCTTGCGACTTTGACCTAGATGTTGCCATTCTCGAAAAAAACTTTAACCTTGGCCATTACTTTTGAACCATAACAGGTACGGCTACCATATTTCACATGTGTATTCCTTGTGACATTACCTTTCTGTCAGTACCAACATTTTTGACCTTGCGACCTTGACCGTTGACCTAGATGTTGCCATTCTCGAAAAAAACTTTAACCTTGGCCATTACTTTTGAACCATAACAGGTACAGCTACCATATTTCACATGTGTATTTCTTGTGACATTACCTTTCTGTCAGTACCAACATTTTTGACCTTGCGACCTTGACCTTTGACCTAGATGTTGCCATTCTCGAAAAAAACTTTAACCTTGGCCATTACTTTTGAACCATAACAGGTACGGCTACCATATTTCACATGTGTATTCCTTGTGACCTTTGACCTTTCTGTCAGTACCAAAATGTTTGACCTTGCGACCTTGACCTTTGATCTAGATGTTGCCATTCTCGAAAAAAACTTTAACCTTGGCCATTTCTTTTGAACCATAACAGGTACAGCTACCATATTTCACATGTGTATTCCTTGTGACATGACCTTTTTGTCAGCACCAACAATTTTCACCTTGCGACCTTGACCTTTGACCTAGATGTTGCCATTCTCGAAAAAAACTTTAACCTTGACCACTACTTTTGAACCATAACAGGTACGGCTACCATATTTCACATGTGTATACCTTGTGACATGACCTTTCTGTCAATACCAAAATTGTTCACCTTTCGACCTTGACCTTTGACCTAGATGTTGCCATTCTAGATTTTTTTTTAACTTTGACCACTTCTTTTGAACCATAACAGGTACGGCTACCATATTTCACATGTGTATTCCTTGTGACATGACCTTTTTGTCAGTACCAACATTTTTGACCTGGCGACCTTGACCTTTGACCTAGATGTTGCCATTCTAGATTTTGTTTTAACTTTGACCACTTCTTTTGAACCATAACAGGTACGGCTACCATATTTCACATGTGTATTCCTTGTGACATGACCTTTTTGTCAGTACCAACATTTTTGACCTGGCGACATTGACCTTTGACCTAGATGTTGCCATTCGGGGGCATCAGTGTTTCACAAACACATCTTGTTTTTACTTAGAAATTATGGTTAAAGGTTTGCGTGCAACTACATTAAGAGTCCATATCTTATTAACTACTTGATGCATTCCATTGCCTTCCTAACCATCACACCTATTACAATATTAATCAAGTTAAATAACTCTATCCTGCATATAATGCAAATTATCACCCTTTAAGATATTGTGGTTAATGTTTTGCATGCAACTACATTACAGTCCATTATCTCAGTAACTTAAATAAGCGGTGGAATAGTCGAGCACGCTGTCCTCCGACAGCCCTTGTTTAATAACATATTCTTCAATTTGCAGAGACTGATAAATATTTCATGTTTTCCCCTCCCAAAACCCTATGAATCATCTCCAACAAACAGAGATATAATCTAATTACAATATTTCATTATATTCCAGTATATGTGGTACATTACATTCAGTCGATCAATTCCTGAACATCAAATTAACAGACATCAGTGTGACAGATACGGACAAATACCCCCACATGGTAATTATTCCCACATTCCCACAGACATACGCATTTAACCCTTTCCCTCATACGAAAATTCTGCAGCAGACGACTTTGAACATATTTTGTCAAAAAATAGAAAATCTCTGTAATTAAATGGATAATCTACGACTAAAAGTGGAAAACATTGTGGCAGAAGGAGAAATTGCAATTTCTTCTTTTGTCACTATGTTTTCAAAAAGCCGTCTGCTGCAGAGGCGTTAGAAAGCGTCTATATGAGGGAAAGGGTTTAATTTCATAATTGTGACTTTCAAAGTTGCTTGCTGCAAATCATGTGTTGTTTGTATGTAGTATGTGAAATGAGGCAAACCAACTAACTTAAATCTGCAGACAATTTGAATAGATCAGCATAGTTCTTCTCAAAATGTGTGAATGTGATCGATCATGGGTCCATAATGTTGAACAGTGTTGCCGGTCAATTTGGTAAAGCCCCAAATTGATTTGATAATTCTTAAGACTTAACCCTTTCCCCCATATAGATAATATGTTCAAAGTTGTCTGCTGCATGATTGTAGTATGAGGGAAAGGGTTAAACACTACACCAAATCTGCAATACTTAGATATTTAGTAGAAAACATTAAGGCAAGAAAATGGAAACTCTCTGAATCAAAGTAATTATTGAATGGAGTTGACTAGAGGAGAAATGGCTCTTTTTATTAGTAATTTCTTCTTTTGCTTCAATGTTTTTGAAAACAATGTGAGAAAAGAGCAGTTTCTTCAAAATGATTCTGGTTGTGGGAAAGGGTTAAGATAGGAATTAAATAGCAAATTGTTTCAGTCCAATGATTTTCATTAATTTCAATCAGGGATCGAGAGAGAGTTTTGACCAATGAATCTGGCTCAGGCTCGACAAGGTATGCAAAAGACATATATATTGTGAAATCCTATGTAACAGAAGTCTTGAACAATTGAAAAGTAACTTAGAACTGGCATTACATTAGACAAGGTAGGGTCCAATTACATCTTCAATAATTGTCCCCCGCTTTACGAAGTAAAACGTCGGGGACATTAAATCTCATTCGTCAGTCCGTCAGTCCCTCCGTCACGCTGTCATAAAAACTTTAACCTTGGTCATAACTTCTGAACTGTAATAGGTACTGCTTTCATATTTCACATGTGTATTCCTTGTGACAACCCCTTTCCATCAATACCACGCTTTACAAAGTAAAACGTCGGGGACATTAAATCTCATTCGTCAGTCCCTCCGTCACGCTGTCACAAAAACTTTAACCTTGGTCATAACTTCTAAACCGTAATAGGTACTGCTTTCATATTTCACATGTGTATTCCTTGTGACAACCCCTTTCCATCAATACCACGAAATCTCAGGAAGCGTTGCAACCCAACCAATAAGACCCCCAAAGCGGGGGACCATAATTCTCTGAATTTGCTTGTTCATACTTATTACTTAATGAAAAAATATATTTGTATTATTTCTTAACCCTTTCTCACTTGCAGGCGCACTTTTGACGCATCTGCTGCAGATGGATTTTGAAAACATTGTGGCTAAAGGAGAAATCGCTCTTAAATTAAGAGCAATTTATACTTTTGCCACCATTTTTTCAACTCTATTGAAATTATACTTTCATTTACAAAGATTTTTGCTAAGATGTTTTTTGAAGTCGTCTTCTTAGTACTAAGAAGATGCTTCAATAGTCTATTGTCGCTATGGCTAACAATGTAGAACCTGATCAGACTTCATATGATTCACTGGTCACAAATGTCCAAAGCATTAAAAAATTAGACATTTGGACTTAATTTTTAGCAGGACTATTCGAAGAATATGAGAGCTATACTACTCACCCTGGCGTCGGCGTCCACATCACACTTTGGTTAAGGTTTTGCATGCAAGTTCTTAAATACTACATGTATTGCATTGAAACTTATTACAACCCTACCAAACTATCACACCAATGTAGATTTTCAAGTTAGATAACTCTATCCTGCATTTTATGCAAGTTATGGCCCTTTTTTACTAAGAAATTCTGGTTAAAGTTTTGCGTGCAACTAAAGTAAGAGTCCATATCTCAGTATTTACTTGATGCATTGCATTGAAACTTTCTACAACCCTACCCAACTATCACACCTGTGTAGATTATCAAGTATGATAACTTGATCCTGCATTTTATGCAAGTTATGGCCTTTTTGGACCTATAAATTCTGGTTAAAGTTTTGCATGCAACTACATAAAGAGACCATCTCTTAGTAACTACTTGATGCATTGCATTGAAAATTAATACAGCCCTTACCAACCATCACACCTATGTAAACAATCAAGTACAATTATTCTATCCAGCATTGTATGCAAGTTATGGACCTTTTTGGACTTAGAAATTCTGGTTAAAGGTTTGCAACTACATTTAGAGTGTAAACTTGAAAAATTGTATTGAAACTTTATACAACCTTTCCCAATTTCACAACTATAAACACAACCAATTAAGATAACTCTATCCTGCATATGGTGCAAATTGTTGCCCTTTTTTTACTTAGAAATTATGGTTAAAGGTTTGCTTGCAACTACATTAAGAGTCCATATCTTGGTAACTACTTAATGCATTCCATTGAAACGTTATACAACCCTTTCTAACCATTCACGTCATGTTAAATAACTCTATCCTGCATATAATGCAAATTATCACCCATTAAGAAATTGTGGTTAATGTTTTGCATGCAACTACATTAGAGTCCATTATCTCAGTAACTTAAATAAGCGGTGAAATAGTCAAGCGCGCTGTCCTCCGACAGCTCTTGTTATGTTGCCCAATCAGACCAGCCCAAAAAGTCACTTAACTGAACATATGCTTCAATGATCTATTTACTCTATGGGAAACTGAACAGTGCAGATCTTGATCAGATTGAAGCTTCACTGGTTGCAAATGTCCAAAAGTCTATTTTTCAGTCTTGATACTTCATAATATTTTTTGCAGCTATCAGTGAAGAATTGCTTTATCCGAGGAAGTGTTGTCCGATATGTACAGTTACCTGCTGATGAATGCGACACACAGCTCTTACAGGACGCGGCACGGAAAGAGGCTGCACAAAATAAACAAAGATGATTTCTTGGACTGTTGTTTTGTATCATTGTATCATATTGTAAATAACTCATACGTCACTCCCTGTGTGTAGAATCAAAATGGAAGCAGGGATCTAGATAAGGTGCAAATACCACAATAAAAAATGATCATTATTTGACCTTTATCCCCCCTCCTCTGTTGTGACTTCTCAACATAATTGTCTGAGTTATACGATTCTGTTAGGTATCCACATTATAGGGTTTGTTGGTAAAAGAATATTTTACTTATCCTTATCTAGTCCTCTAATGGAAGTACATGTTAATGCTCTGCTAAATTTATCTTGTTAAATAATTATGTCGAGATACTTGAAGAAAAACATTGGTGACTTGTTGAATCCTATTTTTGAGAAGTTGGAATTACTGCTTGACAGCAATTCATTTCTTTTTGTTTTTAACCCTTTCCCTCATACAACAATTCTGCAGCAGATGACTTTGAACATATTTTGTCAAAAAATAGAAAATCTCTATAATTGAATGGATAACCTATGACTAAAAGTGGAAAACTGTTTGCTGCAGAGGCGTCAGAAAGCGTGTATATGAAGGAAAGGGTTAACCAATGGTTTTCATGTGGGATTTGATAGAGGTGTTGGATGCCTGCTTGTAACAACTAGATGAGTGCCCTTGGTAGTTTTTTGCTTGTATTGCTTACTGTAGTAACTCGGGGACCATGGAAAAGTTCTGTCCTCTTAACTCTTTCCCACATATAGAATCAGGGTCACACTCACACATATACTTCAGACAACTTTTGAAAACACTGTGACAAAAGAAGAAATTGTTCATAATGGGCAATTTTTCTTTTGATGCAATGTTTTCAAATCTATTTAATAATTAACCTTTCCTTAATTGAGAATTTCCATGTTTTTGCCTGTATATATTTTCGATGTCTTCTGCTGCAGATTGGTTATATGTGGGAATATGTTACCATACTGAAATATTGTTGAAACACTTAACCCTTTCCCTCATACGACAATTCTGCAGCAGACTACTTTGAACATATTTTATCAAAACATAGAAAAACTCCATAATTGAATGGATAACCTATGACAAAAAGTGGAAAACATTGTGGCAAAAGGAGAAATTGCACGTTTTGTGCAATTTCTTCTTTTGTCACTATGTTTTCAAAAGGCCGTCTGCTGCAGAGGCGTCATAAAGCGTATATATGAGGGAAAGGGTTAATAAACAAAATTTAAAAAGAAAATGATACAAAAATGTCCTAGTTATGTAAATAAATTGGACGGACTGAAAATGAAGTCTTTGTAAATTGATGTAGATGTTTTTATTCTTTTGTTGCATTATATTGCAATTGACCTTTTTGTGTTGCCTTTCTTGGTCAGGGATACACATTCGGTTCTCTTCGGTCTGTCACGCTTACATATTTGCAGGAGAAACACATGGGTCATGAAACACTTGACCTTGATACAGATGACTTTAAGAGACTTCAAGAGCAGATGACTTGAAATCCATTGTGGAAAAAGCAGAAGTATATCAAATCAAAATAAGGCATAGTGTTGTATTCTTATTTTGCGAATGCTACTTTTTATGCCCCCATTTTAACCCTTTCCCACTTAAAACAAATCTGCAGTGTTCAGACAACTTTAAAATAATATATGCAAAAATCAGGAATACCTCTTTAAATAAAAGTGTGAGTATTGAATAAGAGTTGAAATCATTGTGGCAAAAGGATAAATTCTCATTATAACAATTTTTAACTTTTGTCACAATGTTTTTAAAAGTCATCAGCTGCAGATGCCTCAAAGTGCATCTGCAAGTGAGAAACAGGTTGTGTTGTGGGAACACCTGTTGGCGACCTCCATAAAATGTTTCTCTAATTTTAGCCACCCTTATTCGATCTTTACTAAACTTGATCACAATTTTTATGCCGAAACTATCATGACCAAGTTGTATTTTCAGCCATATCACCCAAGAGTTATTGCCCCTTAATTAGTGAAATATGGTTTATTTGTCTTCCTGAATGATTATGGCAACAATATCATGACCAAGTTCAATTCCAGCCAAATATCTACAGGCACATCAAAGTGCCTGACCCCTTAGTTTTTGAAATATTGCTAAAAATACTTTTTTCACTCTTGAGCCATCTGTATCCAATCTTCACATAATTTGGGGTCATGTTTATGTCTATTGAAGAACAATCATGGTGGCAGAGATTTGGGTAATTTTGACAACTTGTCCTTTTCTCAAAAGATTTTGTATCCATTCAAGATCGAGTCTGGATTATTCCTTGCTTTCCATGAATGTTTCTGATTTGAAAGAATCCAAAAAGCATAGATTATGGGTAAAAACCCAAAAAGGAACAAACAACTACATTGTATATTATTAAACAATTTATTCAAATGACAAGAAATTCATTTGTTGCATTATCTACAAAGACATGAGACACTTAAACCTTTTCCCACAAACAGTTCTACGCATCTGCCACAGAAAAAGGAGAAATTCATTCATTTACAAAGATTTTTCATATTGCCATCATATGAGATTACATGTACTGTCAAATCTGTCCTTAACCCTTTCCCTCATATAGACGCTTTCTAACGCCTCTGCAGCAGACGGCTTTTTGAAAACATGGTGACAAAAGAAGAAATTGCACAAAACGTGCAATTTCTCCTTTTGCCACAATGTTTTCCACTTTTTGTCATAGGTTATCCATTCAATTATGGAGATTTTCTATGTTTTGACAAAATACGTTTAAAGTCGTCTGCTGCAGAATTGTCGTATGAGGGAAAGGGTTAAAGACCACCTTTGAATAGCGATTCCCTGTTTATAGCAACCATGCTTTGAGTTCCAATTACTCATTTTCTGCATAAATGACCCTGCATTTAAAGACCACCTGTGAACAAAGACTATTTAAGTGTTCCCATGGGTTGTCTTTATACACAGGTTTCACTGTATGTGCAAACTGATCTGAATCTACAAATGAACTATTGGTGGCTATCTCAAAAAAGATCCAAATTCCAAAACAAAAGATTAAATGGAGTGTTATGCTGTTTTTAACCCTTTCCCACATGAAAAAAATCTGCATCAGATGACTTCGAAATAATCTTGGGTGAAAATTTCAGAACTGATGAAAGTTTAACTCTTTCCCTCATATAGACGCTTTCTTACGCCTCTGCAGCAGACGGCTTTTTGAAAACAGGTGCCTCAAAAAACATCTACAAGAGGGAAAGGCTCATTGGATGGTGCATTCTTGCAGTCACAACACACAAACTTAACCCTTTCCCTCATACGACAATTCTGCAGCAGACGACTTTGAACAGATTTTGTCAAAAAATAGAAAATCTCTTTTAATAGTTGAATGGATAACCTATGACTAAAAGTGGAAAACATTGTGGCAAAAGGAGAAATTGCACGTTTTGTGCAATTTCTTCTTTTGTCACTATGTTTTCAAAAAGCCGTCTGCTGCAGATGCGTCAGAAAGCGTCTATATGAGGGAAAGGGTTAATTCCCTCATATTTTTTATCCGCATATACACCTAGGTGAAGATGCGTATCATGGGATAACTATTTGCCCAGGAATATTCAAATGATCAGGACAGGATTTGAACCAAGGATCTCTCGATGTCCGTGTCTAACCACCTTCCAGCATGCATTTCCTGAGTTAATTTTTGCAGTGCTCCAGCTAAACTAACCTCAAAGCATTTGTGACAAGTGTAGCTGTTGATGTGTCTTTGTGTCTCTGCACTGTCAGAAGCTTCATATGAAGAGATCTGATCCAGTTTGATCTACGGCTGGGTTTTCTATGATCTAGCACATTTATTGTGTTGCCTACTTGTAAGGCAGGATGATATTTCGGGAACACATTTCCATCTTCCTGTCTGTCACACTTGGAAACTGTTTAACAGAAGTTACTTTGGCAATCGGATCAGATTGTGCACTGGTTGATTTTCATCTTCACTGGTACAAAAATGATTCACTAGTTTTGGTTCACTTCTGAGTCAATCCTCTGAAAAGAAAAAAATGTATGAGCCGCATGTATTGATTTTGTGTCTGATTAGCGATTACATATGCATAAATAAAAGACTGGTCAGCCTGTGCTTACACAGTCCTCCATTTTTAGTAATTTGAACCAATACTTGAACCCACGTTTCATAGTCTTTAAGGGCCACTGCAGAGCATAAAACGCTTGCAACTGTAATACTGAATCCATTCAAGGCTCTCGTGACGATCAAAGCCCCATAGCTCACTACCATAGAGCAACTGTATTCAAATTTTGCTATCGAATATTTTGAAGTAAGCTTTCCTCAGAATTTTCCCACAGTTTGATAATAAACCAAATAAAACACGCTTCGCCTTTACTGCGAGATCATTTATCATCATAGGCATTGACACATTCCAAATAACAACCCATATATGACCACATCCAATCTAGCCAATTTACCACCTTTCTCACCATATTCTTAGCTGTTTGTTATATAGACCTTAATGTATCTTCAGCCAAATCTAGAAGCGTAGCCACACTAACCTTTATCCAATGTAAAATTAGATGATGTTGCCTGGTGACTATATCTTTCAACCAATCAATATTGCTTGGAATATTTTGTAGGGATCACCTGAGACACATTTGTGGTACTTTGTCTTGGGATGAGCTCAGCAAGCCGATTCAGATAACATTTCTGTCCAATTACCTTGAAACCAGGCAAGCCAGTTCAGAGAAGAACATTTCTGCCAAATTTGAAGGAGAAGCATTCCTGTGAAATCATTTTGAAATCGGAGCCAATAGTATTAAGATTGACAGAGAGCAGGTGATCCTGATAGCTCCCCATGATCTAATAAAGTTGACAACATTGTTGTTATCCCTTTCCCTCATATAGACGCTTTCTGACACCTCTGCAGCAGACGGCCTTTTGAAAACATAGTGACAAAAGAAGAAATTGCTCAAAACAAGCAATTTCTCCTTTTGCCACAATGTTTTCCACTCTTAGTCATAGGTTATCCATTCAATTATAGAGATTTCTATCTTTTGACAAAATATGTTTCAAAGTCGTCTGCTGCAGAACTGTTGTATGAGGGAAAGGGTTAAAGTAGACATTGTTCATGATTAGCAATTTCTCCTTTTGCCACAATATTTTCAAAAGTTGTCTGCTGCAGAAGTGTCAGCATGTTGAAAAGGATTATGTCTATCATGATGAATCTTTTTTACCTCTTTGTAAATATGCACAAAAACATCGTTGGTCACTTCCATTGATAAGCAATTGTCTGGGATTTCAGAATCTTCCGTAACCATAGTGACAGAGCTGACTCTCCCAACAACACTGTATAAAGAATCAATACTCTTCAACCTGTTGATCACATCTTTGTTTGTCTTTATGAACACTGAAAAATAATTACCGGTATTTATCCACATTCTGACATCTTTTGAAAACATTGTGGCAAAAGGTGAAATTTCTCATAATGAGCAATTTCACCTTTTGTTAAAAATGTTTAACTTCATTTAATAATAATGAAATTCACAATTTTGCCCCCCCTACCCCCCCCCAAAAAAAAAAATCGAAGTCATCTGCTGTAGCTTTGCTGTATTAAACTAAACGAAGGAAAGAAAAAAGAGACTTGAAACTTTTAAAAATTGTCTAAAAAAATTGATTCTTTATTACACCCCAAAGGACTACATAATCAGTTTGCGAGTTTGTATTGGAATAAGGTCGAGCTTTCCTGAAAAGAACAACTTGAATACATAAAGAGCTTTTTCTGGAACTGAGAGTTGAGTTCCAGGATCCCATGGTTTTTGAAGCTCAACTAAACTTACCTTGAATAGGAGTTTTTTGAAGGCTGTTTTTCTGTTTTATTGATAGAATGGCTGTGCATATGTTTAATAACAACTGTACATCCTCCTCCAGACTTTCATTTGACCATCCATACTGTGAACACAAAATCCAAGATTTAGATCAGGTCAATAGGTCATGTTGAGAAATCCATAACCCTTTCTCACATATAAAACAAATCTGCAGCAGAAGACTTTTAGAATTTGAAGGCAAAAATATGAAATATCTCTCAAGATATAAGTTTAATTATTGAAAGGAGTTTACAAGCAATTTCTGCTTTGGCCACAATATTTCAAAAATATGTTTGTTGCAAATAAGTCAAAATTCATCTGCCGGTGCGAAAAGCGTTTTTTATTAATTCATTATGTGTTATCATCATTTTGAATATTAGTCCTTTCCCACATACAATAAATCTGCAGAAGATGACTTTAAAACCAGTTTGTCCTTACTCATTACATGATGTACAAGAGCGCCGCTAACAACTGCCAACATTCGTCTGGTTTTTTTCTAAGTTGAAAAAGGCCCATTACTGAATAACTATTTAAGCCCGAGTTATGTGACTTGGTATAGACATGGGTATTGTTCTTAGAAATATGTGTACAAAGTTTCATTTGAAAATAATGAACGTTTTTTGTGATATGAGGTAGGGTTAAATTTTTGCGACAATGACGACGTCAAGGATATCACAATAGCCCCATTTTTTTTCAAACATTTAAATATCTTTTTGGGAGCAGACCATTTTTCAGATTTGTTGTCATTTGTTCTCGAAGTGTCTTCTTTGACTATTTCAGGATTACTTCATCTTGTCCTTTCACCAAATACAACAACAGTTCACATAACTGAACCCTTTGATGGATTTATCCCTTTCCTACATACAAACACTTCCTGATGCCTCTGCAGCAGACAACTTTTGAAAACATTTCGGCATAATGAGCAGTTTTCCTTTTACCACTATGTTTTTAACTTTATTCAATAATTGTGCATTCATCAGTAGAGAGTTTCCATATTTGTTTTACTAAATCTCTTCAAAGATGTCTGCTGCAGATTTGTTGTATGTGGGAATGGTTAAATACTAACAGTAATTTAATAGCTAAATACTATTGCAACACTACAACATCCCTGCATTGTATCAGGATATTAGGTCATACATATGCTCTCACAATCATAAGCAATCTCTCCTTTTCCAAATATTACATGTTGCAAATGCGTTAAAATGCATCCGTATGTGGGAAAAGGTTCAAATAAAAATAATTGACTTATATATAATATATTTTTGGGGGCGATAAATGCATCTGTACGTAGGAAAGGGTTAAATTGAAAATAATTGATTTTTACATTGTATATTCATTTTGGGCAGTAAACCAAGTAAATTTTGAGTTGTATTAACCCTTTCCCTCATACAACAATTCTGCAGCAGATGACTTTGAACATATTTCGTCAAAAAATAGAAAATCTCTATAATTGAATGGATAACCTATGACTAAAAGTGGAAAACATTGTGGCAAAAGGAGAAATTGCTCGTTTTGAGCAATTTCTACTTTTGTCACTAGGTTTTCAAAAAGCTGTCTGCTGCAGAGGCATCAGAAAGCATCTATATGAGGGAAAGGGTTACATACACATACAATAACATACCTGTTTAGGATCAGGAAAGTGGGCCATACAAATGCTCTCACAATCGCCCTTGTGCAGTCTTTGATAAAGTTCTTCCGTCAGGTAAGGCATAAACGGGCTCAAAGTTCGCAGAAAGGTATCCACACAAACATGTAAAACATCTTTTGTTTCTTGAATTCTTGCTTCATCTTCGGACTGAAACACTTGTTTGGTGTATTCCTGTGGATGGAGTATTTTTGAGAGAATTAAACTTTTTACTTTTTCAGACAGTATTTGACATCTTTGTAGCAAACATTTTAAAAAAAAGCTGTGGGGAATTGAGAAATTTCTCGTAATAACATTGTTTAAATAAATCTCTTATATTTCATTTTTCATTATTCTACTTTGGAAAAAGAAAAACAACCCTTGAAGCTCATAGTTTGAATGAACTGTTTAAAGACATATTTCTTTTGAGAATCGGTTACTCAGAGCTAGGGTCAACATATCGTGCTTTCACTTTCTGTGCCACGATAGTTCGATCCGCGGAGTTTTCTGCATCCTGATACAAACATCAAGAGTAAAATCAATGTGGAATGGAAGAACTAGATTTACAATTGATTTAAATTGCTTACATTGAGAGGCATTCACAGCTGATGACTTTTGAAAACACTGCGGCAAAAGGAAAACTTGCTCTGCTCACAGTGAGCTTGTAATGCTAATTCATAATGAGAAATTTCTCTTTTGCCACAATGTTTGAAAATGTTTCAATAACGGTCATTTATAGAGATTTTCCATATGATATTTTTACAGAGATGTACTCAAAGTCATCTGCTTCATATTTCATAAACATAGGAGACTGTTTAAAGGAACTATGTTAACAATATTTCTTAACCCTTTCCCACATACAAAAATCAGCAGCAGACAAATTTAACATTATCAAGTCTAAAATATAGAAAATCTCTAAATGATAGTATGATTATTGAATAGAGATGAAATCATTGTTGCAAATGGAGAAATTGCTCTTCATGATCAATTTCTCCTTTTGCCACAATGATTTCAGAAGATGTCTGCTGTAGATGTCATAATGCAACTACAAGTGGGGAAGGTTTAAAATCTAGACAAAATATCACAAAACTAATTCAACTGACCAGGTAAACGTCACAGAAGTTTTTGATCCAGAAATTATGTAATGCTTTGGTGACCGAGAAGAGATCGTAGGTATGAAAATGATTGTTGCATTGATGGACGGTATCACTCAGCCGACTCAAAATCCACCGGTCTATGTTATCACTGGATGAAATGTTCTGAAAAATATAGAAATACATTACGTTATTGTTGTGTGACATTACAGGAATGTAAGAAATGTAATAACATTGCTGTAGTTACAGGTGAAATAACTCAATAAATATGATTTATATCTGATTTGTTGTGTTATAATATTGAAATATATGCACTATAGAATATATGTCCAACTTTCGGTTTAAATTGACTTTGTCTTGTTTGTTTTATAATGATTTAACTATTCCCGACATCTGTTCTACTCCAGAAATGTAAAGGAATGTAATACAAAATATGAAATAAATCAATAAATATGACTTATACATTATTGTGAATTGATTATGCCGCCAAAACATAGGGCAGCGTTAAGTAAGTTTAGATGTGGTGTAGCCCCTATTCGAGTTGAAACGGGCCGATATGAAAATCTTGCCCTAAATGATCGTCTTTGCCCTTTTTGCAACACTGTTGAATCAGAAATACATGTGCTATTCTATTGTAGGTTGTATAATATTATACGAATGCCATTGTTAGAAAAGGCGAACGCTATTAATCCGTTATTTCAAAGTATGCCTGATATAGATAAGTTGTCTTATATCTTAGCAAATAATATGTTGTCAAGACTTAGTGCCAAAACCTGCAATGATATTCTTAATACTAGGATGTTTTATTTGTGTAAGTAATGTTGTTGTTTTCTTATAATATTGTATTGTGTTATCTTACGTATAGCTAGAAATTAGTGCTAATCAATTCATCTACGGTCTGACCGGGGTGATAATCGATTTTTTTACACCCAGTTCTTAATTATGCACGATTGTGCGCGTTCATGTTTTCAGTATTTTATTGTGTTTGATTTAATTAAGTTTTAAAACAAGATTAGCATTTGTTTCTAGTTTATTAGTTTTGTAAATATTGATATATTGTTTCCAATATGTGCAATATTATGTATTGTATATATATCGAATTAAGATGTTGTATTAGTTATATATAGTAATGTTCTTACTATAGTCTCTTGTAACTCATACATTGAGTGGCAATACATGTTTTAAGCTATATTTTATTATGTGATGTATATATGATGTATTGATGAGACTTTAATAAACTATCGAATATTCATGTGGGTTTTTTTAATAATAAGTAAGTACGAGTATATGCCCTGTAGATTATATGTTCAAATTTTGGTTTAACCCTTTCCCTCATACGACAATTCTGCAGCAGACGACTTTGAACGTATTTTGTCAAACCATAGAAAATCTCCATAATTGAATGGATAACCTATGACAAAAAGTGGAAAACATTGTGGCAAAAGGAGAAATTGCATGTTTTGTGCAATTTCTTCTTTTGTCACTATGTTTTCAAAAAGCTGTCTGCTGCAGAGGCTTCCGAAAGCGTTTATATGAAGGAAAGGGTTAAATTGACTTTGTATTAGCTAATTACATGTTCATGCACATCATGGGTGGCAGTGCACATCCTCATTTTACTCTGTACATTATGTAATAATTTGCTGTAGCTTTGCGTTTATGAGTATTGTCTTATCATGACCATTGAAAATCAAGTAATCCGTACACCATTAAACATGGTGAATGGATATTGTATTTAAATCTTTTTTTTCTTTCTTTTTTTTCAAATTCAGAGACAAAACGGCCAAATATCAAAACAAAACAGAACACTCTCAGAATGACAAACTATGCAATTAATACTTGTCTAACATATAATGTAGTTTAAAACCATTAATACTTCTACAGTGAATATATTGTAATATTATAACAAAATAAATCAGATATTAATCATATTTGTTAGACATTAATCATATTTATTAAGTTATTTCACCTTTTGTATTACATTCCTGTAACTACACAAACTGACAGAATTTTCGTTTCCTTAAAAATTCACTTATCTATCTAATCAGCAAAAGAAATGTTCTGAACAAGTTGAAAACAGTAAAAAAGGTCATTGTAATTGATTGAATCTATTTCTGTTTGCTTATTTTTTTTATATATTTTTAATGATTTAATTGCTAGATATAACTTGACCTCTAGCATTGAGTTCATTGAGTTGAAAGTGTATTATATCTTGTTGAGAGAATGTGTACATGTATATGACAGCTCAAAATTCGTAGTTAAGTTTCATTTCCAACACACAATAATTTAGCAGCAGACGACTTTCAAACCATCTAGGCAGATATGTAATTTATTAAGTTTCTATAATGAAAGTTTTCTGACGCCTCTGCAGCAGACAGCTTTTTGAAAACATAGTGACAAAAGAAGAAATTGCTCAAAACGAGCAATTTCTACTTTTGACACAATGTTTTCCACTTTTAGTCATAGGTTATCCATTTAATTATAGAGATTTTCTATTTTTTGACAAAATATGTTTAAAGACATCTGCTGCAGAATTGTTGTATGAGGGAAAGGGTTAAAGGGAGGTGACGGTATTTTGTAAAAAAAAAAATCAATTTCAGGAATTTTAAAAAGAAATTGAAAATTAAAAACATATTTATATTTATGCATGTTTTATAAAGAAATAAAAAGTATATGTATTTTTAAAAATATATTAAATAGGTATTTCTTATTTAGATACGTATTTAATTAGGATTTTTTAAACGTATTTAAATAAGAGAAAAAACATTTAAAATTTTTAAAAAGACCAAAAAAATTTATTTCTTTTTAAAACATGCATAAAAAATATATATTTTTTATATTTTATTTCATTTTAAGTTTCCTGAAATTGAATTTTTTTTTTACTAAAACACCGTCATACCCCTTTAAACATATAGTGGCAAAGGTAATATGATGCAGATATGTCAAAATGCATACTGTTTGTGGGAGAGTTAATGAAATACTTTCTCACCTGTAAGGAATCTGTTGACTGGTATTCGCTGCCCAGTTTAGCATGAACAAATCTGAAACCTTGCCAGATTTTATTGCAAAAATGACGATAACTTTTCACATGTTCTACATTCATATTAATATCAGGATCTGCAAAAGGAAAATAATATTTTTTAACCCTTTTTCTCATATAGACGCTTTCTGATGCCTCTGCAGCAGACGGCTATCTGAAAACATAGTGACAAAAGAAGAAATTGCACAAAACGTGCAATTTCTCCTTTTGTCACAATGTTTTCCATTTTTTTGTCATAGGTTATCCATTCAATTATGGAGATTTTCTAATTTTTAACAAAAGACGTTCAAAGTCGTCTGCAGCAGAATTGTCGTATGAGGGAAAGGTTTAATATATTTTTTCACTTATCGGGTTTTTAATGCTGTTTTTAACAGTTTTCTTCAGTTATTTTACAGTACATTTATGCATGATCCGGAGTGAGTAACCAGTACTGCACAGTTTCAAATCCTCAACGCTTATCGCTTGGCCTAAGCAGATTCCTTTTTACTATGTGCTACTGTTTTGGAAAGTCCTTCTCTGGGGATTAATTTTGTCTTCATATGACCAAAAAATAAATGCAATTTCTCCTTTTGTCACAATGTTTTCCACTTTTTGTCATAGGTTATCCATTCAATTATGGAAATTTTCTAATTTTTGTCGTCTGCTGCAGAATTGTCGTATGTGGGAAAGGGTTAATGTTTGAAAAGATTGGGGCTAATGGAGAAATTGATCATAACGAGAACTTTCTCCCTTTACAACAATGTTTATAAATCTATTCAATAATTATACATCTCTTTATAGAGAGTTTTCACATTTTTCTTTATATGTTTTAAAAGTTGTCTGCTGCAGCTTTGCTGTATGTGGGAAATGGTTAACCCTTTCCCTCATACGACAATTCTGCAGCAGACGACTTTGAACATATTTTGTCAAAAATAGAAAATCTCTATAATTGAACGGATAACCTATGACTAAAAGTGGAAAACATTGTGGCAAAAGGAGAAATTGCTCGTTTTGAGCAATTTCTTCTTTTGTCCATTTGTTTTCAAAAAGCTGTCTGCTGTAGAGGCTTCAGAAAGCGTCTATCTGAGGGAAAGGGTTAAAAAGGAAAAAAAACACATAAACCCTTTTCCACCAACACAAAAATCTGAACCAGACTACATTGAGGCATTAGAAAGTGTCTATATGAGGAAAGGGTTAACTATGCAAACTATCACTCAGACAAATGCTTGTGAACCTTACAATTAAGAGCACCTACATTTTCAGTAATAAGACCATTTGGTAATTAACAAATTAAAAATAATTCTTATGATTTAACCCTTTCCCTCATATAGACACTTTCTGACGCCTCTGCAGCAGACAGCTTTTTGAAAACATGGTGACAAAAGAAGAATTTGCTCAAAACGATTCAATTGTATTTAACCCTTTCCCTCATACGACAATTCTGCAGCAGACGACTTTGAACATATTTTGTCAAAAAATAGAAAATCTTTATAATTGAATGGATAACCTATGACTAAAAGTTGAAAACATTTTGTCAAAAGGAGAAATTGGATGTTTTGCAAAGTTGTCTGCAGCAGAATTGTTGTATGTGGGAAAGGGTTAAACTCCATTCAACACACTGAGATGAACAATCTGATGAGTTTACTGTTAGGTAAGCAATTGGTTTAGTATCAACCAATCATGTTACAACTGCTTAACTGTAGCTGTAATTCAATTGGTGGATTTTTTACCGTTAGCTAATATTAAATTTAAATGAATGCATTGCTGTTATATCACATGCTTACGTTATTTTGTTATCTCTTTCCCACTTGCAGACATCTACATCAGATGACTTTCGAAAACATTGTGTCAGCAATAATGAGCAATTCTACGTTTATCTTAATGATTTCAGTGTTGTCAATCATAATACTTTAATTTATACAGATTCTCCATATGTTCGCCTAGATGTTTTCAAAGATGTCTGCTGCAGATTCGTTGTATGTGGGAAAGGGTTAAGTACAATGAGCTTCTTAACCCTTTCCTAATTACAGACGCCTTTGACACATCTACAGCAGACGTCTTTTGTAAATATTGTGGCAAAAGGAGAAATTGCTCATCATGAGCAATTTCCCCTTTTGTCACAATGTTTTGAACAATATTCGAACATTATCCATTCAATTTACACTGACAATACAATGTTGTACCTTTAAAGTTGTAAGAACACAGAGCGAATCTTAAAGCATCAGTGCCACAAGCAGGTATCCCCTGAGGAAAGTCCTGTCTCTGTCCCTTCATGGCAACTTTTAACTCCTTAGGATCCAGATTCCCTGACTCTAATTTATTGTGCAAGTCCTACAATTTGTAATCATTATGTAACATATATGTTAGCCTAAGCAAAACTCTTTTGTTGCCAAAGGCAATTTAAGCCTTTTGCAAACAATGCAGATTCAGGTGAGACAGCTGGTAACGAGCTGCCACTTAGACATTAAACTTTACTAAATTTCCTGTTGGAAGGAAAAAGGAGTGGACCAATTTTCAACATGGAAGAGATGACTTTGTAACATTTGACAGTGAAAGAGTTAAAGGCTAATGGATTTGCTTTATACATGTACATGATGAATTGAAGGAATAAAGGATTTTTGTCTGTTTCAGTAAAGATCAAGATTTGTCTTTATCTTTTAGAACACCAAAAGTGTTATTTTCACAAGTGCCTATACAACAATTTTGGTGATTTTGAATGGAGATTGATCTCAATCTTACATTTAAACAGACAATTGTTCAGTTTATTTCGAGAGTATAATAACATGAAGAGGTTGGTTAAAGTCACTTAAAATAATGATAATTATCATTGAATAAATTCAGTGTATGACACAGTGAGTTAATTAATAATTCTTAATTATCCACTTGATTGATTGTTTGGTCTTTAACGCCGTTTTCAAAAAAAAAATCAAATATATCACAGCGTTTCCTGGTTAAGTTACCAGTACTACTGGTCAATTTATCTTGACACCAGCCAGTCAGACGTAATGCTAACCTCGCAACCGGGAGCGCCAAGGAGGGCAGCCATTACTTCCATTTTTAAAGTCTTCCGTATTACCCTACCAGGGATTGAACCCACGGCCCCGCACTTAAAAGCATGTACATGTAATAAAATATGTATCAATTCTTGTAACTGGTGTAATATAATAATAAACTTATCCTTTAACAACAATGTGTTCAAACGCTGTTTGCTACAGAGGCATCAGAAAAGATCTGTAGGTGGGAAAGGGTAAAGTTATAAATACTAACCTCCAATGTAATGCCCTGTATTACATCCATGGGATCTATCACATTTCCCAGAGATTTACTCATTTTCCTGCCATGGGCATCCCTTAACATACCATGTAACAAAACCTAGAAAATTAGAAATGATTCAAATAGAAATGTTGACAACTGTAATAAAAGAACCAAGATTAAACAAGAGCACCGCGTACGGCACAGACACTCGACTGATAGGGAGAAATCAGAAAAAAAAACAAGAGCACCGCGTACGGCACAGACGCTCGACTGATAGAAAACAGAAAAAAAGCTGAGCTAAACAAAAAACCTTAACCGGACGACCACGCCGCCGCCACAGAAAAAAAGCTGAGTGAACAAAAAACCTTAACCGGACGAACACGCCGCCACCGCCAACGACGACGCCAGGGTCATGACAATAGCTCTCGTTTTTTCAAAAGTCGAGCTAAAAAACAAGTTAATGTTGTATAGCAAGCAATACAAGAGTCCACTACCAGACCATTGACCTCTAAGTGTGACATTGGCCTTTGAGGTACAAGCATGTGTTTTGAGTGCCACATGTCACCTCATCATGGTGAACATGTGTGCCCAGTAACTTGGGAATCATATGATGCATGGTTGAGATGTGAGCCGGACAAGGTACAGTCCTATAAAACAGTACTCATTTTGACATTTGACCTCTAAGTGCGACCTTCACCTTTGCGTTACAGGCCTTGGTCTTGTGCGCCACATACCACCTAATCATGGTGAACATGTGTGCTTTGTAACTTGCGAAACCTATGATGCATGGTTGGGATGCGGGCCGGACAAGGTACAGACCTATCAAACATACTCCTGTTGACCTTTGACCTCTTAGTGGGTCCTTGACATTTAAGGTACAGGCCTGGGTCTTAAGTGTTACACGCCGCCTCATCATGGTGAACGTTTGTGCCAAGTTTCATGGAAATCCTATGATGGATGGTTAAGATACGGGCCGGACAAGGTAATCCTATCAAACAGTACTCATTTTGACCTTTGACCTCTAAGTGTGACCTTGACCTTTGAGTTTCAGGCCTGGGTCTTGTGAGCCACATACCACCTAATAATGGTGAACATGTGTGCCTTTGTAACTTGGGAAACCTATGATGCATGGTTGGGATGCGGGCCGGAGAAGGTAGTCCTATCAAACAGTACTCATTTTGACCTTTGACCTCTAAGCGTGACCTTGACATTCGAGGTGCAGGCCTGGGTCATGTGCATGACACGCCGACTCATCATGGTGAACGTTTGTGTCAAGTTTCTTGGAAACCTTTGACCTCTTAGCGAGTCCTTGACATTTAAGGTACAGGCCTGGGTCTTAAGTGTTACACGCCGCCTCATCATGGTGAACGTTTGTGCCAAGTTTCATGGAAATCCTATGATGGATGGTTAAGATGCGGGCCGGACAAGGTAATCCTATCAAACAGTACTCATTTTGACCTTTGACCTCTAAGTGTGACCTTGACATTTGAGTTACAGGCCTGGGTCTTGTAAGCCACATACCACCTAATAATGGTGAACATGTGTGCTTTGTAACTTGGGAAACCTATGATGCATGGTTGGGATGCGGGCCGGACAAGGTACAGTCCTATCAAACAGTACTCATTTTGACCTTTGACCTCTAAGTGTGACCTTGACATTCGAGGTGCAGGCCTGGGTCATGTGCATGACACGCCGACTCATCATGGTGAACGTTTGTGTCAAGTTTCTTGGAAATCCTATAATGGATGGTTAAGATGCGGGCTGGACAAGGTAATCCTATCAAATAGTACTCATTTTGACCTTTGACCTCTAAGTGTGACCTTGACATTTGAGGTACAGGCCTGGGTCTTGTGCGTGACACACCGTCTCATCATGATGAACGTTTGTGCCAAGTTTCTTTCAAATCCTATGATGCATGGTTAAGATGCGGGCCGGACAAGGTTAGGTGGGACAGACAGACAAACCTCTAGTCCCAAAACCGGTCTTTGACCAGTAGGGGAGTAATAATTGACTTCAAAGCAGTGCTTTTTGATCCCCTAAGCAGCTGTTATGCAGACATATTTTAAGGCACCTGCATGAGATGACTTTTAAAAACATTTCAGCAAAAGAAGTAATATCTTCCTTTGCTTTAATGTTTTCAAATCTTTTAAAAAATTGTTCTTTCATTAACCATAGATTTTCCATATTTTTGCCTTGATGTTTTTAAAGTCGTCTGCTGCAGATATATTATACATGGGAAAGGGTTAAAATGATGTTGGATAAAAGGTTATTGCTCATCATGAGCAATTCTGCTTTGCAACAATGTTTTCTACTCATACTAAAGATAAAGATAATAAAAGAAATGTCGCTTTTGACTTTCAATTTTCTTACAGTTTGGATGTTTTCAATGTAGAAGATTGTTAAAAAGTGTATAAAATATAATTATTAAAAGTTATTATCAGAAAGTAAACAACACAGACGGTGACAGAATATACCACAGAAAAATAAATTGTCTTAAATATTTGATCTTTTACCATTTCCCACCTTCAACAAATCTACAGTGCAAGATTTTAAAAATATCCAGGAAATAAAAATCTTTGAAAACATTTGAGCAAAAAGTAGTTATTGCTCATTGTGAGCAATTTCTCCTTTTGCCTCAATGATTTCAAAAGTCCAAACATAGTAAAAGATAGGAGAATATTTGTATAATTGTACATTATTTCCTTTTCAAACAATGTTTTTACAAAAAAAGGAAAAGAGGAGAAATTATTTCCAAAAGTCATTGGATGCAAAGATGTCCAAGTAGGTCTTTATCGGGGAAAATGTAAATCATTTTCTTTTAGAATAAATTACAAGACAGTTTACCTTATCAAATGGGAGTTGTCCGGTCATTTTATATGCCATCATAACCATTCTCGCCACCCAGAAAAACAGGATGTCACTTCCTGTCTCTAGTAAATGGCATGGGTAAAAATTGGACAGGTCGGCCGTCTGTAATACAAACAAAGATAAAAACAAGATGTGTTTGTAAAACACCTATATCTTAAAGTGGCAAGAATTCTTTTTTTTTCTTTTCTTTTTTTTAACCCCCTTTCCCACATACAACTAGGAAATGATCTTGTTAAAAAGAAGGTAAACCTCTATAAATGAAACATTACTCATTGAATAAAGTTGAAAACATTTTGACAAAATGTGAAATTATTCATCATGAGCAATTTCTTCTTTTGTCACAATGTTTTCAAAAGTTGTCTGTTGCAGAGGGATCAGAAAGCGTCTATATGTGGGAAAGGGTAAAAATAGATTGAAAGTTAGAGCCACGGTCACTCACAAGGTTTTGAATGGTTTCAAAAGGAATACACATGCCAAATATAAAAGCCCTATCACCAACAGTTCTAAAGGCATAGCCGACGTTGAAGTTCAAACTTGGATTTCTGGGGGCAAAGTTCTTTCTAAATTCATTTACCCGATATTATTCTTTTAGATTCTTTCAAAAACAGAAAAAATATCAAATAAAGATTGTTAAATGTATACAAATAAGAATATATTTTTGAAACTGGAGAGAAGGGAAATATATCTCTTGGGGCAATTTCTACTCCAAAAACTTTTGATGGTGAGGTGTCCAAAGACATGAACTTTCTCAACAGACAATACATTATGGGGAAAGGCTAAGTTGCTTGAAACAATAAATAACCCATTTTCAACTTGGTATCACATTTCTTAATAAAAAGTTTTAGCCTGGTACATTTAGGTTTTTAAAGCAGGCTACTCTCAAAATATAATCTTCAAAAGTTGTCTGTGGCAGATGTATCAAAATGCATCAAGAATTTCCAAGTCTTCTTTAATTTATTTACCTTTTCTGGCCATCCATGTACAGAGAAGGGAAACAAGGCTGATGAAAACCATGTGTCTAATACATCTTCATCTGGAAATAAAATTACACATAATCAACACTTTGTCTTATTGTGAATGTCGAGCCTCAATAGCTCAATTGAATCAGGATGTGAGTTTGATATCGAACCGGCAATTCGACCAATGGACTATAATTTCTATGTGGGAAAGAAACTAGTTGCCTTTGAAGAATGTTATGTGAAATACTGGTGCGAGAGAGGCCAGAAACACATGTGAAGGGAACTGTCCACTAAACTTAAACTAAACAATCCATCAGACTCATTGACATAAATCTAGGTATTTTATGGTCTAAATCCCAAACACCCTATGTTGTGGTTACTACAAGAATCATCACTGTGAAACAACTTTGGTTTTAAATTACTGATAAGAAAGATATTCAGAAACAAACTCTACAAGCAGTTGACTCCATCTTATCTAGACATTCTGCATCTTTTTATAAAATATACCTTGCTGAAGTTTTAAGTGTTTCCTATCCATTCCAAGCAATTCTTCTGCCTTATCGTATGCCTCTTCCTCATTTCTTGCACTTACCCAATGTTCCTCACTGTTTGTCTGAAATGGATTTTTTAATAATTTATTGTTTGTGTAAAAATGGAAATGAGTACATAACAATTTCAGTTTACGAAGATTAATAATGTGTTCAGTGACCTATTGGTCATGTGATTGCAACAGTTCAACGTATATTGAGAATACTTTACCGTATACTTATCCCTTTTATTTACTATAGATGAATTTCATCACTTACCATATGTAACAGACAACTTCTGAAGATTTGGAAGAGAAACAAGAGGAGCTACAATTATATTTATATAACGTATATGTAGATTGATTAAAGTTAAACGCTGTTTTCAAGAGTTCTTCAGTTATATCAAGGGAGCCAGTTTTTCCTGGTGTCCATTACCAGTACTAAGCACAACATGTTTAGTCCCAGACAACTGGCGACCTTCTCACATAACCTATTAAACACATAGGTGGATGATAAATGACACTTTAGACAATCATTGGTAGTAACTGAGCTGTCGCGGCTCGTGAAAAGTTACATGTATGACTCTGGCTAAATTTAGGTGGACAGAAGGTTCTTAGGTTTTCATTCACATTCAGACTCTTTGAATACAACAAATCTGCAAAAAAGCAGATTACTTTAACTTTTGTTGGAAGAGCTAGCCAACATTTCAATAAATGAAAATATAATTTTAAGATGAGATTGCAACATTGAAGCACAAGGATGCATCATGAGCAATTTCTTCTTTTGCTTCAATTTTTTCAAAAGATGCCTGCTGTACATGCGCCAAAAGGCATCTATAAGAGGGTTAACTGTTCCGGTTCTCATGTATTACCTCAGTACCAATGACCCTGTAGGCTGGAATTCTGTGACCCCACCAAATTTGCCGAGAAACACACCAGTCTCTGAAATTGTAATTTTCAAACTACATGTATGTTAAACTTTTGAAGGTTTTCTATGAAGTAATCAAAGAACTGGTGGCCATGTTTTTTAACCAATCCCTATGGCCTGGACATTTTTTCAGACTTTGACTGTAATTCAGTTGAACAAATTGAAGTAAAACATTTATATAATAGAGGTAATAAAAACATGGGAAGGGGAAAATTCATTTATTTGAGCAATTTCTCCTGTTTCAAAATTGTATTCAAATGTACTCTGCCAGGGAAAGGGTAAACCTTTTACCACATATAGTCATGTTATGACACATTTGCAGCAGAAGACTTTTGCCATAATGCTTCCCTCTCTATCTTATAGTTATATTTGTATTTTTAGAGATTACCCCCAAGAAAAATCCTTAATATTTTCAGTAATATGCAACTGACTTGTTGTATGTAGGAAAGTGTTAAAATTTGGTTAACCCTTTCCCTCATACGACAATTCTGCAACAGACGACTTTGAACATATTTGTCAAAGTGTTTTCAAATTATTTCAATGTGTTTAATTAATCATACTTTCAATCATTGAAATTTTTCATATTATTGCCTATTATGTTTTAAAAGTCACCTGCTTCAGATTTTTTCTATGAGGGAAAGGGTTAACCCGTTCCCTCATAGGACAATTCTGCAGCAGACAACTTTGAACATATTTTGTCAAAAAATAAAGAATCTCTTTAATTGAATGGATAATCTATGACTAAAAGTAGAAGACATTGTGGCAAAAAGGAGAAATTGCTCGTTTTGAGTAATTTCTTCTTTTGTCATTATGTTTTCAAAAAGCCGTCTGCTGCAGAGGCGTCAGAAAGCGTCTTTATGAGGAAAAGGGTTAAAAGAAAAAGAAAACTTACTCAGGTTCTTTAAGAAAGTTGTTCCATACTTTACTAAAATAATTTGGTATGAGTTGTAACTGCCCTGTCTCAACAGCCTGGAATTAAAAAATGTATTTGATTTCGTCTCATTTATTTGTCAAGTTGCTTTTTTATAGATACATAGTCAGCTTTGTTTGATCTTTGTATTGGAGTAAAACTACATTTTCAACAGTACTTCAATAATATCACATCACATTCCATTACATCACAGTGACAACAATTATTCATGTTTTGTAACATCTCCATAAACAAAAGGATAATTATTGCGTAGAGTTTAAAACATTGTGGCAAATGGAGAAATTGCTCATTATGTGCAGTTCTGATTTTGTGAAAATAATTCAACAATCTTCTGCTGTTGATGTTTCAAAATGTATCTTAAAGAACAATCTCAGAAAAGGGTTACTATGAAATTAGTTTTAGAGAAATAAATTAAACAAGAGCACCGCAAGCCAATGCCAACGCTCGTCTGCTTTTTTTTTATTTCGAAAAAGGGGCATTACTAAATAATTATTAAAGCCAGAGTTATGTGACTTGGTATAGACATGCGTATTGTTCCTAGAAACATGTGTATCAAGTTTCATTAGAAAATACTTAACGTTTTTTGAGTTATAAGGTAAGGTTAACATTTTGTGACGAAAACATTCTTCGAAAAACAGACGTAGACACAGATTTTTTGTTTGTTTGTTTGGAGTTTAACGCCGCTTTCAACAGCTTTGGTCATATCACGGCGGTCAGTGCACCTACCCATGTTTTCCTGGCTTTCCCACACCAGTACTTACACAACATTCTTTCGAAGCCAAGACACAGATTAGGACCATGTCAGTGATAAAAATAACTCATCCGGATAGCTTAACCCTTTCCCTCATACGACAATTGTGCAGCAGATGACTTTGAACGTATTCTGTCAAACAAGAGGCCCAAGAGGGCCAGTATCGCTCCACGGCCATATGGCAAAAACAAAATCTCCAAACAGCCCTGCCCCCTGGTGGCTATTTTTTTTACTAACCACCATGGCTTAAAGGAATCTTGTAGAGTGTCACCCAAGGAATGTTTCTGCAAAATTATTTGAAAATTGGCCTGACACTTTTGGAGGAGAGGATATTTTAAGTTTTCACTATAGTCATATAAGGCAAAATAGCCCCACCCCCTGGCAGCCATATATTTCGACCAATCAACATGGCTTGAAGGAATCTGATAGAGGGTAAGCCTAGGAACATTTCTACAAAATTATTTGAATATCAGCCAAACACTTTTTGAGGAGAAGATTTTTTAAGTTTTCACTATAGCTATATAAGGCAAAATAGCCCCGCCCCCTGGCGGCCATGTTTTTCAACCAATCAACATTTCTTGAAGGAATCTAATAAAGGGTCACCCAAGGAACATTTCTACAAAATTATTTGAAAATCGGCCTGACACTTTTGGAGGAGAAGATTTTTTAAGTTTTCTCTTTAGCCATTTAGGCAAAATAGCCCCGCCCTGTGACGGCCATGTTTTTTTACCAATCAACATGGCTTGAAGGAATCTGATAGAGGGTCACCCATGGAACATTTCTACAAAATTATTTAAAAATCTGATGAACACTTTTGGAGAAGAAGATTTTTTAAGTTTTCACTATAGCTATATAAGGCAAAATAGCCCCGCCCCCTGGCGGCCATGTTTTTCGCCCAATCAACATTTCTTGAAGGAATCTAATAAAGGGTCACCCAAGGAACATTTCTACAAAATTATTTGAAAATCGACCTGTCACTTTCGGAGAAGAAGATTTTTAAAGTTTTCACTATTTTGGTTGCCATGGAAACCAGAATTATGGATGGATAAAAAAAAGGAGGAATTTAAGAGAGGACATTGAGAGGATGCTTCCTATAAAGTTTCAACCAAATTGGCCAAGTGGTTAGGGAGAAGAAGTGGTTTAAAGGAAAAAGTTAACGCACACACAGACGCACGCACGACAGACTGGCTTTCAGCCAGTGGAGCCAAAAATTGAAAATCTCTTCAATTCAATGGATAACCTATGACTAAAAGTCCTTCTTTTGTCACTATGTTTTCAAAAAGCCATCTGCTGTCAGAGGCGTCAGAAAGCGTCAGAAAGCGTCTATATGAGGGAAGGGGTTAAGTGAGCTACATTTGATCTATTAACCTCTGCCAACATGCAAATGCATTTTGTTAAGTTTACAGCACACAGCATTTGTAAAACTTGCCAAAATAGAAAGAAAATTGGTCATAATGAGCAAAACTTCCTTTTTCCAACAATCATTTCTACTCCATCATACAAGTACTTTTATTTTGAGATAAATATTTGTGTGGAAATGGCTAACTCTTTCAGCGCCAAAGGCAATATTGTGTTTTTTGCAAACAATACTGATTCAGGTGAGTCAGCTCGTAACGAGCTGTCTCACCTGAAATCAGTATTATTTGCCTTTTAGTTATCAAAATAGTCCAAACTTTAATTACAAGAGAAATGGAGACGCCCGATTTTGAACATGGAAGAGTCTTTAAACAATTCGGCGCTGAAAGAGCTAAGAAAAGTGTAGACGTTACCTGTACAGCAAACTTTGCCATGTCATCCGACTTCACGTACCATTGGGACTTCAATCTTTGCTCTATTACATCTTTGGATCGACTTGAATGAATTTATTACAACATAATTTATTAATGTCTCATGATTTAGGGTCCGATTGATGCATTATTATAATATTATTGATTTCTGTCTGTTGATTAAGGGTAATTCTGATTCAAAATAATGATTCTCATTTCTCAATTTTCCCATCTCTATGTTAAATGAAGAATTTGAAGAACTGCTTTTTGCAGTAAGATTTCAATATAAGCAAAGTATCTTTTCACAGGACAATAAAAACACAAAGATTTCCAGCAACTCGATAAGGAAACCGGTTCTTTCTCCACAATATCTTTCTTATTACTCAATCAAACAAGTACATGTAATCATCCCTGTGAAAAGATTGTAGCAAAAGTGTAAGTGTAAACATGTTGTTACAGCCTTAAAATCATTGTGGGAAAAGGAGAAATGGCTAGTTTGGAGCATTACTCCTTTTTCCATCATGTTTTCTACAATGGAAAGCCTTCAAAAGATGCTTTGTATATCTGACAGGGTAAGGGCTATATTCTAGGATTATTTTGTGAAAGGAAAACCAACAATGTAGACCTAGGTTAGACTGCACATAAGTACAGCCCTATCTTGGTCTACATTGCTTCTCAAGTATAAGATACAGCTACACAGAGAGCCTTATATAAGAAGAGAATTTCACATCCACAAATCCTTATTTGACCCTCAAACCCTAAGTTGTCGGTGCTCAAAACAATCGTCTCAGTGAGACGATTCTTTTGAGTACCCACAACATATGGTTCAGTTGAGTCATGAGAGAGATATAGATTTGAAAGACCAGTTTAATCCTTTTACTAGTCCTCAAATCTGTACACAAATCAAAATCCTTTTTTTTTCTATTTACTGTAAACCTGTAATTCAAATGAATACCAAAGGCTAAAAGAAAAACAAACCTACCTACAAACAGGCAACACCATTTTGTGAGGTTTTCTTTCCTTAAAAAGTCCTTTCTCTGTCAGTATCTTTTCTATTTTCCTTCTAGCATCAAATCTTTTAAAGCCATCAAATAATTCTGACACATTCTCCATTTCTCCAGAATCATTAATAATGTTTATAGAAGGTAGATTGTGAGTCTGACCAAGTATGAAGTCATTGGGATCATGTGCTGGGGTTATCTTAACAGCTCCTGTAGTGAGTATAGTTGTAAAACGTTAATGTTGAAAATGCTAAGTAGAAAAGGTGAGTCAATTTTTTTTTAACACTTTTCCACATAAAATAAATTGGAAGACCTTGAAAATATTTAGGCAAGAATAAGGATAAAGAGCCCATTTTGAACATTTTCTCCCTTTGCCAAAAAGCTGTCTGCTGCAGAGGCATCAGAAAGTGTCTTTATGAGGGATAGGGTTAATGGGTGACATTGCTCTAACACAACATCATTTTATCTCCGTATCCAAATTACAATTCTGATTTTTTTTTTTAAATCTGACATTTTTTAAACAGATATCTCTGAAAATGGTAAATACCTGTTCCAAATGATTTATCGACATATTCATCACAAATGACGGGTATATGGCGGCCATCAAAGGGATGTTGTAGATATTTTCCGTGTAGATGTGAATATCTCTCATCGTCTGGATGTACAGCAACCGCAGTGTCACCCAACATGGTCTCCAGTCTAGTTGTGGCGACTGTTATAGTCTCCCCTTGAAATATACACATTTTAAAATAACAAATCAAAATCTAGGAACCGCTATATAGTGGAACGGTAAAATTACAAAAAGCTAATACCCTTTGAGAAAAATTAGTCTACATATGAAGTTCGATGAACATTATTCAAGTCTTTGGTATAACAAGACAAGGGCATGATCATGGTCTAACTACGAAATAACTGAGATGTATTAACTCTTTCCCACATATGGACACTTTCTGATACTGCTGCAACAGATGACTTTTGAAAACATTGTGACAAAATGAGCAATTTCTCCTTTTGCCACAATGTTTAACTCTTATCAGTAACCATATCTTTATTTACATAGATTTTCAGTGTTTTTGCCTAGATGTTTCCAAAGTTGTCTGCTGCAGATTTGTTTTATGTGGGAAAGGGAGGGTTTAAATTGTGGCCAAAGGAGAAATTACTCATGATGAGCAATTCCTCCTTCTTTCACAATGTTTTCAACTTTAATCATTATTTATACTTTTATATATAAAAATTGTCTTTATTATTGTTGAGATGTTTTCGAAGTCGTCTGATGTAGATTTGAGATTTGTAGTATGTGGGAAAGGTTTAACCCTATTTGCAAATTATCAGGTAGACGATTCAAGAGAATCTCCTGTCTTACCTGAATCCACCACTGGATAGTCAAAAGATGCCATCTCTCCAAATGTTACAGGTTTTGTATAACCCGGGACAGACAGCTTCGTCGGTCCATCTATCTCTAACTTATCTACCTAGAAACAAACAACATGACCTATCTAATCATTCACTGAAATGTTGATTAGGTTTTGTTTAGTCTAAACGCAAAACAAACTTTCATCTTATATTATTCATGATTGATGTCTTTAGACCCTTCTAAATTGAAAACATCTCAGAAACAAGAGGGCCATGGTGGGGCTCCAAAGCTCACCTGAATACCCTCTTATTTTGGTTTCATGCCTTTTTTAACATTATTTCAGTTTTATCATGGCCAGTTCTTTTATTCAAGATTAATGAGTAAACAAACCAGTAATAGGATAGGAAATGTGCCTTGTTCAAGGACACTTCAGCATGACCCCACCTAGTTCAAGGCCACTTCAGCATGACCCCACCAAGTTCAAGGCAACTTCAGCATGACCCCACCTAGTTCAAGGACACCTCAGCATGACCCCCACCTAGTTCAAGGACACTTCAGCATGACCCCCACCTAGTTCAAGGGCACTTCAGCATGACCCCACCTAGTTCAAGGGCACTTCAACATGACCCCAAAGCTCACAAGATTTCTGTGACTCTACATGATAAGGTGTGTCCACAATATACTTCATTGTCTTCTGTAAATGTGACAAATATGACCTAATTATTTTTCTGATATTACCAACATTCACACTGGTGCTAAATATCATCAAGACATTCTGATTAAGTTTCATCATGCTCTAGTCAAAATGCAACCTCTAGAGTGTCCACACGGTTTCACAATGTCTGCTGTAGATGAGTCAAAATTACCCATTATTTTTTTGACATGACCAATATTCACACTTATATATTGTGCTAGAAATAGCATGAAAACATTCTGACTATTTTAAAGCTTCATAATAGTAAACAAGACCACCAACGCTCATCTGTTTTTTCTAAGTCGAAAAAGGGGCATAACTAAATAATTATTAAAGGCAGAGTTATGTAACTTGGAATAAACATGCATATTGTTTCTAGGAACATATGTACCAAGATTCATTTGAATATGCATAATTGTTTTTGAGTAATGAGATAAGGTTAAAGTATGTTTTGACGATGACGACGTGAAGGGCAAATTTTTTTCTTCGTAAAACAGACAAGCTAAAAATGTGGCCTCTAGAGTGTCTTCAAGGTTTTTTCATTGTCTGCTGTAGATATGTTGAAATGTGACTCAATGTTTGACGAACAAACTGCTCACCTCTATATCTGATATAGCTGATTTAAGATGACAACACCAGTTGACCAGTCGATTACTCCTGTAGATTAGGCCTTCCTCATGGAGTCTTACAAACGCTTCCGTTACCGCTCTAGACATTTTCTAGATAAAATAAAAGGAAAACATCAGAAATAAATTCACTGTCCATTGCTTATCCCATTACCTGATAAGATTGATATATTTTAAATTTAGAATCTTCAAAATTAATCCTTTCCCACATGCATATGTATTTCGATGCAACTGCTGCAGACAACTCGCAAAAATATTGTAGAATTGTTTGGTGTTTTACGCTGCTTTCAACAATTTTTCAGTTATATTACAGTGTTTTCTGAGTAAGTTACCAATACTACTGGTCTATTTATTCTGACACCAGCCAGTCCGATGTAATGCTAACCCCGCAACCCAGATCACCAAGGTGGGCAGCCATTTCTTCAATTTTTGAAGCCTTTAGTATGACACATCCAGGCATCGAACCCAAAACATCCAGCACCCAAGGCGGACGTTCTACCATTACACCATCAAGGTGGTTAACATTGTAGAATTAGCCGACATTGATTGCTCATAATGACCCATTTATACCTTTACTGCAATATTTACAATTCTATTCAATAAGTTTATCTTCATTTTCAATATTTGTGCAAAGATGTTTTATGGTCGACTGCTGTATTAAGTAAGGGTTAAATTCATCTTGCCCTTTATTTTCTAACCACTATATTATCATTCCAATTTTAAATTTGAAGAATATCCTTTCTTTTAAAGTATCAGAAAATTGTTTAGTAAATCACATGTTTTAGCAATGTCTCCTTTTTCTGCAATATCTTAAAAGAGACATCTGCTACAGTGATGTGGAACAACATTAGATGTATAATTTTGATGAAGAATTGACATACTGTGGGACAAAGAGATAAGAACATTTTATAATTTACCAACAATGTTTACAAGAGTTACCCGCTGCTAAACATTAAAAGATTTTCTACATAAAAAATAAAGATTATATATAAATAACTAAAAATCTGACAGTGTTTCAATCCAAATATATATTAACCAACCATTTTAAATATCCTTCTGAATCTAATTCTAAATTAATAATGTCTGATTTGCTTAACTTTAGTGCATCAGAAGTTAAGTTAGTTTGATTATATCTAAAATGCTGAAAGAACTAACCTCATCCATGGTGAAGACTGTTCTACTCCAATCTAGTGAAGATCCCATCTTCTTCATTTGTTCATAAATAGTGTTCCCTTTACTGAATTCATAAAAAAAACTTTAGCCCTGTCCCACAATCAACAGGAATATAGTATAATGAGCAATTTCTCCTTTTGCTACAATGTTGTTGTTTTTTAAATTGTCTGCTGCAGATGTGTCAAAGAGTGTCTGTATTAGGGAAAGGGTTAAGTTGATTTATTGATTATTATCATCGGAAAAAACTCATTGGCCATGCGATGGTTCAAACCCACATCCCCTGGATTGACAGCCCTTGTTGTTACCAACTGAGCTCTCAACAGAGAAAGGATTAGGAATAATTCATTTTAATATTAATATATATTTAGAGGTATTTGCTTTAATCAAATGAATGAAAACTGTAAGGTTGATTTTAAACATAAAATGAAAATATTACCAACAAATCAGAGATTGCTCAATTTGATCAACTATTTCCCTTTCAATAATGTTTTAAAAAGTCATCTATTGCACTGGAGTCAAAAGAGCTCTTTATCAGGAAAGGGTTTATAATGAGTTGCCGCCTAACAACAATAGCAAATGAACGGCATGTGATAATTTGGGGTCTCATTGCATCACCAATTTGGCATCATTCAAAGTTGCATTGGTATACAACTAATTGGGCTACACTTCTATGCTTTTTACAAGAAAACACATTTAGGTCTATATAATATAAAGGCAGAGAGTGCAGACTCTTGTTAAAATGTGAGTATGCAGAGTTTCATCTGAGTTTACACTGTTCGAAGATGTTACAAGATCTTCATTTTGCCTGACGACTTTGAAGATATCAACACAAATATATTGAAAGTCTATATGAATGATAGTATTATTATTGAATTATTTTAGAAAAAAGTGTGAAGAAAGCAGAAAATATGCTCATAATGAGGAATTTCTCTTTTTGCTACAGTGCTTTCAAAAGTCATAAGACATTAACACAAAAATATTGAAAATCTATATAAATGAAAGAACTACTATTGAATTGAGTTGAATAATGAGCAAATTCTTCTTTCATAACAGTGTTTTCAAAAGTCGCCTGCTGCAAAAGCATTAAAATGCATCTGAAAGAGTGAAACGGAAAACTATACCTCTCCTTCCATTCCCAAACACGTTTAAGGAATTCCTCTCGCCCAATGTCGTGTCTAAATTTCTTCTCTTGAGCCCACAGCTGTTTTTCTACAACAACCTGAGTAGCTATACCGGCATGATCGGATCCGGGTATCCACAATGTCTGTAAACCTCTCATACGATTCCTAAAATAATAAGCAATGAGCATATGAGCCACATCACACGGAAAAATATGAGACTAGAAAAGATCTTATTCAGCCTAATCTGATCAGGATATGCCCTGTTCGCAACCTTGTCATACAAACATCATGGAAGTCTTTGAAGAACTATTTTAACCTATAATTTGACAACAAAAGTATGCTATGTCTTCATTATGATTAAATCACAAGAGATCCGCCAACATTCAGATTCTGTTTTTACCATAGTCAAAAAAGAGGCATTTTTGAATAATTATTAAAGCCAGAGTTTTGTGACTTGGTATAGACATGCCTAGTGTTCCGATGAACATGCCACCAAGTTTAATTTGAAAACATTAAATGTTTTTTGAGAAATGAGGTAAGCTTTAAGATTTGTGATGACGCAGACAACAACCCTGCCTAGGGTATAAAAATAGCCAGGTTTTTTTTTCTTCGAAAAACGGACGAGATCTAAAAATTCCAAAGGTCCATTTTAGTATGGCAGGGCTCATGTGAAATAATCAAAACAGAGGTCTAGATAAGGAGGAGTTAACAAGTGTTTCCCTCATATTATTTCTTTTTTAACACTTTCCCTCTTACGGATGCGCTTTGATGCATCTTCAGCAGACAACTTTTTTAAAACATTGTAACAATAACAAGCAATTTCTCCTTTTGCCATTTAACCCTTTCCCTCATACGACAATTCTGCAGCAGACGACTTTGAACATATTTTGTCAACAAATAGAAAATCTCTATAATTGAATGAATAACCTATGACTAAAACTGGAAAACATTGTGGCAAAAAGCAGAAATTGCTCGTTTTGAGCAATTTCTTCTTTTGTCACTATGTTTTCATAAATCTGTCTGCTGCAGAGGCGTCAGAAAGCGTCTATATGAGGGAAAGGGTTAAAGATATTTTCCGTATTTTGACCTAGATGTTTACAAAATCTGATCAGGATCTTGCCTGTTCTCCAACTAGACATACAAGCATAGAAGTCTTTGGAGAATGGTCATGATCAATAATTGACATGAAGCTGTTACCATTTATTTCCAACCCTCCAAAATAAAGATGACTAGATATGGAGGAATAAACAAGTCTTTATCCACTAATATTTCTTTTATAACTCAATCTTAAACTTTGATGTTGTACTCAAATGAATCATTTTTTTTTTAAATCAATTGTTATATTAATTCAAACAAAATGTCTTGGTACTTCTTTTTCTTTGTTTTTGTACCAACAATATTTCAGTAAAATCACAGTACAATACAATTATCTACTATAAAACTAGGACTCATCATGACTAATATCAAAAATATTTGTATAGAAATCTTAACAAATATTTTAAGACAAAGATGAAAAAAAATGTCCAAAGAAGAAATAATTCATAATGAAAAGGCTTCAAGAGTTATTAGTTTCAACTTGTCTGATGCACCATTTCTCACTTACACTTTCAAAGATGCATTTTGACACATCTGAAGCAGATAACTTGAAATCATATTGCACAATATCGCACATTTTCACAATGTATTCAACATTGTTCAATAAAGAGGATTTCAATTTTCGAGATATTTTCAAAGTGGTTTTCTGTAATTTTGTATTAATGAAGTACGAGTAAAAAATTACAGAGTTTGTACATACCATCTTACTAGAGCATCCTGAACAGAACATGTGAGAGCATGTCCTAAATGTAAAGTTCCTGTTACATTCGGCGGTGGTAAACATATAATAAACTTCTCCTGACCATTCTCTGTCTGAAAATCAACAACATATATAAAACACTCACAAGAATGGTTTGACAATCATTGTAAAAGGTAATTCAAGGATCAGTTAAAAGATTCCTAGGAGTACACACAGCATAGTATTCCCCTCATATAAGGTTCTGGATAAGAGGGAAAAATACTTTGTTCAACACACAAGTTTAATTTCTTGTTGTCACAAAATGTTTTAACAAGAGTCCTTGAATATTGCATTCACCTACATGTAAAACCATTAAGAGTAAAATATCCACAGTCATTTTTCGCTGTCTTTAATCCTTTACCAAATACAACCATTCTGCAGCAGACGACTTTGAAAACATCTAAGCAAACATGTGGAAAATCTCTATAAATAAAAGTATTATTTTAGAATAGAGATGAAAAAGTCAAGACGAAGAAATAATAAATTGATCATTAAGCAACAATATTTTCAAAAGTCGTCTGCTGAAACAGCAGTTGCATCAAAATAAATCAACAAGTGGGAAAGTGTCAAACCAGTAAAACTGAGAAAAAAGAAGGGGTAAAATTACCTCTTTAGGTGCAAAATATCCTTGTTGTACCCACCAATCATACCATGCTGCTTCCACAAACTGGGGACAGTAGCTGGATGGCATTTCACATGCGACATCTGAAATGGACAAGAAAAGTTGGAACATTGATTGATTTTTTTTTGTGATTTACGCTGCTTTCGACATTTTTTTCACTTAAATCACGTTACCAGTACTATTGTTCCCTTTATCCCTAAACCAGAGAGTCAGTCGTCAAGCTAACCGCACACTCCTGAGGGCTAAGGAGGGCAGCCGTTACTTCCATTTCAAGTATATTGTATGACCAGGCTAGTGATAAAATCCTGCATCTGCGATTGAAGCTCTACCACAGAGGCAGTAAAGGTGGGAACAATGCAGAGGCCTAAATATTTCTTTTATAACACAAACTGATTAATATTGGGTACTCATTTGAATTGTCACAGAGTGCAGATTTTTTAATCTGTTTCAGCAAATATGCAGCATGCAACTTTGAAAACATTTGGGCAAAAATATGAAAGTAATAAATGAAAGTTTAATTATTGAGTAGTGTTAAAAAGATTTTGCAATTTCTCCTTTTGCCACAATTTTTTTATCAGTTGTCTGCTACAGATACATCTACAAGCGGGAAAGGGTTAAGCTTACCTTTCTTCTCCCCGGATTTTGTAGGAACATTGTATTTAAATGTCTCATAACCTTTGGAAGCCTTCTTCAGCAGCACATTGGTCTAGGAAAAAGAATTAAAGTTTTACAATTAACCCTTTCCCTCATTCGACAATTCTGCAGCAGACAACTTTGAACATATTTTGTCAAAAAATAGAAAATCTCTATAATTGAATGGATAACCTATGACAAAAAGTGGAAAACATTGTGGCAAAAGGAGAAATTGCACGTTTTGTGCAATTTCTTCTTTTGTTACTATGTTTTCAAAAAGCCGTCTGCTGCAGAGGCGTCGGAAAGCATCTATATGAGGGAAAGGGTTAAGACAAGGGGTATATTTCATGTTCTGAAAACGTTATTTGATTTTCAAACTAAAACTTGTGGGTATTCAAGAGAGTTGTCCCAATGAGACATTTTTTTGAGTACCCTAAACATATGATGTTATAGAATAATCAGAGGGATATTGTCTGGCAAGGATCTCCTTATCTAGGGATCTGCTTTTAGCATACAGTGTATATTCACAGAATACATTGTTCATTTTACTTTGTGAGTATGATTTCGATACTCATCTGCTGCAGATGTGGAAAAAGTTGTCATTTTGAAAAAAATGGTAAGCTGTTAAGTTAAAGACATCCATCAACTGCTATTTATTAGAAAAGGTCTATAGATGTTCATGAATTGGTTGTGAATCGGTTTCTAGTTATGAGATGCAATTTAGCCTTTCCCATATATAGATACATTTTTATGCTTCTGCAGCAGACGACTTTTAAAAAGTTGTGGCAAAATGAAAAATTGCTCATTGTGTATTCCAGCAATGATGTGAGCCCCGGTAGCTCAGTCAGTAGCAACGAGTGCTGTCAATCAAGGGGTTGTGAGTTTTCATCCCAGCTCAGCCAACATTCTTTCCCCACATTTGACAAGTCACTGTGACAAGCATCATTCGTCTTTCACCAATGGACTAACAGTCTATGTTGAAAAGCAGCCAGTTTCTTGGAAAGTATGTAGTGTGGAGTAATGGTGTGAGAGAGCTAGAAAACACATTCATGAGTAGGAGAATTGGCCACCGTGATATGACTGAACAATTGTTGAAAACGGCGTTAAGCCTCAATCATTGAATCAATAGTGTCTGCATGAGGGGAAAATTTTACAGAGTCAACAAATAAATTTTTCTCAAATACTTCAGACTGCAGATAGGCAAACAGTCGGGTACGAAAGGGCTTTAGTCCGAATCCATTCTATAAATTTGTGATTGGACCTGAGGAAAAGAAAGGCATCCTTTTACATAAAATAAACATACACAATATATGTATCTTTTAATTTCAGCATATTGTTGGTAGCGAATTCTCCTCTTATCAATGCGAAATTTGTTTTTTGACAGTTGACAGAACGGCCGGACACTCGCCAAAGAGCCTGCCATGTTCCTTTTTGTTTTGAGGATAGTTGGGATCTAAATCAAGTTTCATGTCAGTCTCTCATTTTCTCTTATATGTTCATATATGTTATAGTTACATATTTTAAAACAGATTATTTACAGCCAAAACATATTTGGACTTAAATTATATTCTGACATTGTGTTTAAAGAAATTTTTAATCGGATATAAACAAAATAAAATCTTTATATCACAAATCAAGTAAGTCCATTATGTTGTTGTTGTTGTGTATTCACCTGGTTCCCAGTGCTTTTATCAAGCGAATTACAAAACCAAGAACCAATGTCGTTCGCACAATGGCAACTTCAATTTCTACAACAAGAAAACTAGACTGTAAAGACCTACACAGTTACCTTAAAACGCTATCGGCTGCAATTCTTGACCGTCTGTACAACAGCCCTGCGACATGTTTAGCTGTCTTTAGGTATCTGACATTAATGGCACCTGTTACATGAGTTATTGTACCGGCTTGGATTCGTCCTACATCTTTTCGCTCCTTACCTAATTAACACTTTCCCTCATGAGACGATTTTGAACATATTTTGTCAAAAAATAAAAGATCTCTTTAATTGAATGGATAACCTTTGACTAAAAGTGGAAAACATTGTGGCAAAAGGAGAAAGTGCTCATTTTGAGCTATTTCTTCGTTTGTCACTATGTTTTCAAAAGGCTGTCTGCTGCAGAGGCGTCAGAAAGAGTCTATATGGGGGAAAGGGTTAAACTAAATAAGGATTAACCCTTTCAAATGTACCATAAAACTACGACGGTTCAACTATAATAGAGTGTAATTATTGAAAACATTGTTGCAAATAGGTAAATCGCTTATGGGCAATTTCTAATTTAACCACCATGAATTATCAAAAGATCCTTGCTGCAGATGCGTAAATATTGGTCTACAGTGGTTAATAAATCCATAATTAAAGGGACTTTTGTACCCAAGGAACAGTGGACTTAGTCACATGATCAATGACGAATGATTTATTAACTATTGTCTTTCATACTTTATCATGCAATTATATTCCCGGGTTCCCTGCTAACGTTTTTCGGGCTGAGTCTTTCGTCAATGATCAGTAATGTATCTTAATTTAAGTGACTGACTCGCCCTTTTTGGGTGTTTCATCAGTAATGTACCTTGACGCAAAGGTGTTTTGGGGGTCATAAGTATGAACTTTAATTAAAGCCTAAGGGACTGACTCACACTCGTTTTGTCTGAATTTTTAGCAACAAAATGTTAAAACAGCCAAACTATGACTTAAAGTAAACAAAACAATACAATACGGATTCATGTCTATTTCAGAAGTATGTATATATATGAGTATGGATACTTTATTTTGTTAACCCTTTCCCTTATATAACAAATCTGATGAAAACATCCAGGCAAAAATATTGAAAGTCTATAAATGAATATAATTATATTTTATTAAAAAGAGTTGAAAATATTGTGACAAAAAAAATACTGTCAATTTAAGTTTTAAAACCTGCAATCATGAAAAGTCCCTTTAATCCTTTCTCACATGCTACAAATGTGCAGCAGATGACTTTGAAAACATTAAAAATCTCACTAAATTAATATCATTATATTTATTTAACCCTAGGCTATCCCACATACAGCAAATCTGCAGCAGACGACTTTGAACACCCATATACAAAAATGTGAAAATCTCCATAAATGAGAGTTTATTTATTGAAAAGATTTGAATTAATTGTGGCAAAAAAGAGAAAATAGTGCTATAAAGAAAGATATTGTCAATTTTTGCTACAATGTTTTCAAAAGTTGTCTTTTGCTGATGCATCATAATCTGAATATGAAAAAGGGTTCATCATTTTGTTATCATTTTTTTTTCAGGGAATTACCAGAGCTTTCTAAGCACTATGTGATGCGACTTCTATTTGTTGACCAGCCGGTGTCGCAGGCCGTCATAGGTTTGTGGGTCAACAACAAACATCACAAGTAAGAATAATAGATTGTCTCATCTAAAACCTTTCCGACTTGCTGGTGCATTTGTCGATTCAGCATTAGATGACTCTTGAAAACATTGAGGCAAAAGGAGTAACTGTATTCTATGATTTTAATTTCATTTTGAGAAATTTTACATACTTTTGCCAAGATTTTTCAAATTCATCTGCTGCATATTTGTTGTTCATATATGTGGGAAGTGGTTAATTATTTTATTCATGATATTGTTTATGTCATCTTTTATGCTCCTCTTCAAAGAAGAGCAGGTATATTGCGTTGTACATCTGATTGGTTGGCTGCTCTTGCCATCCATAGGTAGACTTGTCTGATTGACAAATGGATAATGTTTGCACCTACAGTACTCAAACTTTGCAGGGAGGTTTGGCATGTCCAGTAGATGACCCCTATTGATTATGAGGTCATCCATTCATGGTCACAGTGACCTTGAACACCAAAAAGCTTGTCTAATTGGTAACTGCGGAATGCATGGGCTTTATGTCCTCAAATTCGGCAGTGATGTTTGGCAAGACCAATAGATAACTCCAATTGATTTTCAGGTCAACCAATCTAAGGTCAAGGTCATAGTGACTGAACACAAAAACCTTGTGCAATTGATAAATGCAGAATGCTTGGGCCTTAGGCTCTGAAATTCGTCAGGGAGGTTGGGCATGACCCGTAGATGACCCCTATTGATGTTGAGGTCATCCATTCAAAGGTCAAGGTCAAAGTGACATTGAACATGTTCTTAACATTGCTCAGGCTAGAACGATGTTTGAGACATCTCTTGTTAATGTTTAGAAATTGATTAGTTATACATGTATTAATTATTTTACTTTTATACCTTTCAGTGAACACAGGCTAGCAATTAGAGTTCTTTCAGATTTAAGAATTTGGTATGAAAGACCCCTGCCTGGTGGCTTACAAGGTTGGATGTTAAATGGTACATTTAAAACCAACATGAAAACTGCACTTCTTGGAGGGTTTGTGAAATTTCTTTATTATTAAAGTCAAAAAACCAAGTAAAACTTGATTCTGGTTAACCCTTTCTCACATACAACTAGTAAGCAGCAAATGATTTTGAAAGGTTCTGACAAAACTATGGAAACTCTCTAAAAGTTATAAAATTAAACTGCGAGTTATACTTTTAGTATTGAACTAGAAACCATGCATGCTTTTGAAGTTCCTGAAGAAGGCCGTTAGACCGAAAGCTTGAAAATTTAGTGTTATTTTATAAATATATTTAGTTTTAGACCCCTAGTGGTCATATTATAATAGATTGAAAAAAGTTGAAAATATTGAGGCGAAAAGGAAAATTTCTCATTATGAGCAATTCTCCTTTTGCCACAATATTTTCAAAAGTTGTCTGATACGATGGAGTCAGAAAGCCTCTATGTGGGAAAGGGTTAAGCTGTAACTGTAACGGATATTTTTGTTTGTCTAGCTGAAAATTTGCAAACATCTTAACCCTTTTCCGTATACAGACCCTTCCTGATGCCTCTGCAGCAGACAACTTTTGAAAACAATGTAGCAAAAGGATAAACAACTCTATTTAATCATTATACATGTATACATGAACAGATATTTTCAAAGTAGTCTGCTGCAGATTTGTTGTATGTGGAAAAGGGTTAACCCTTTCCCTCATATAGACGCTTTCTGACGCCTCTGCAGCAGACGGCTTTTTGAAAACATTGTGCAATTTCTCCTTTTGCCACAATGTTTTCCACTTTTTGTCATAGGTTATCCAAATACAGAGATTTTCCATTATTTGACAAAATATGTTTAAAATCGTCTGCTGCAGATTTGTTGTATGTGGAAAAGGGTTAACTGGGTAAGTCGATCAGGTTGGGTATAACAGTAACCTATATGCACTTACTTCACAATAAAAAAGCTGCCATGCTTAAGTGCCCTAAAGGCACATTTCCTAGCCTTGTACGTAGTTAGTAACCCAGGAATCACGAATCTGCTGCTGTGACTTAACCCTTTCCCTCATACAACAATTCTGCAGCAGACGACTTTGAACGTGTTTTGTCAAAACATAGAAAATCTCCATAATTGAATGGATAACCTATGACAAAAAGTGGAAAACATTGTGGCAAAAGGAGAAATTGCACGTTTTGTGCAATTTCTTCTTTTGTCACTATATTCAAAGTCGTCTGCTGCAGAATTGTCATATAAGGGAAAGGATTAATCAATGTTATCTATAATTGTTTATTTTGACAGAGGCACATCCTGGACAGGAAGAGGTACAAGTGGGATGGGCCCGGACAAAAACAGCAAAGATATTGAGTTCTTAGATAAATATGCCATAGAGAGATGGGAGGTATTTTCTTTTGTAATTTACCACTTAACTACATTTTGGTGTACTTGATGCAGATTACTTTTAAAATCATTGAGGTAAGAGGAGAAAATGCTCATAATAACCAAATTTCTCCTTTTGCCTCAATATGTTTTCAACTCTTCAATAATCAAACTTTTATTTAACCCTTTCCCTCATACAGACGCTTTCTGACGCCTCTGGAGCAGACAGCTTTTTGAAAACATAGTGACAAAAGAAGAAATTGCACAAAACATGCAATTTCTCCTTTTGCCACAATGTTTTCCACTTTTTGTCATAGGTTATCCATTCAATTATGGAGATTTTCTATGTTTTGACAAAATACGTTCAAAGTCGTCTGCTGCATAATTATCGTATGAGGGAAAGGGTTAAAAAGTTTTAATTTCAGTCGTCTAGATTTAAGTTGTCTGCTATAGAATTGTTGTATCTGTTGCATATTTTGTTTTAATAGTTAACCATTTCCTAATAAAGAAACAGCTTTTTTAGACATTAATTGGAGAAAAAATGTCTCAACTAAACACTTTCTCTATTCCATACAATGTTTCAAATTCTGTATCAAAATGATACTTCCAATTTTCTCAACGTTAAGACTCCATAGCAGACGACTCAAACAAATATCGTATTAGGTATTTTACTCACATACAACAAATGGGATGCCGGCAACTTTGAACACATCACAAGGAAGTAGTTGGAAATCTCTTAAAATGAAAGTACATTTTTCAAAAGTTTTCTGCTGCAAATGTGTCAAAATGCTTTTATGTTGGAAAAGGTAAAAGAACTAAATGACAATTGTTCTTTAGCCCTTTCCATTTTGATGTTTGATCTGTAATAGAAGACTTTTAAAAACATTGAGGTAAAAGGATAAATTACTAATAAAGTTGTTTACTCCATTCAAAAATGATACTTTCATTTATTCGATGCCTGCACATTTTCCAGTGCAAATACAAGAGATTGAAATTCCGTATTTGACTAGGACAAATATGGTAATGTGACATCATTCAAAATAAAGTAGTGTGATATCATTCACATGTCATTCTTCAATTTAATTTCATGTGTAAAATGTGGTGTTGTTTTAAGCTCTACCGGCCTTTGGCCAGAAGAGCTTATGCGATGGCGTTGTGTCCGTCGCGCGAGCATCCGTAAACAATTGCTTGTGAACGCGATAAAGTCTTCAGTTTTGATTATATCTCAATCAAACTTATACAGTAGTTAGATATTCATGAGAGCTCGGTTCCTTTCGCAAACCAGCCAGATACGCCCATGCAAGACTGGATTTTGGCCCTTTCGAAAACCAGCCAGATGTGCCATTGCATGACTGGATTATGGCCCTTGAAATTGTCAAAATTGCTATAATACAGCTTGTGAACTCAATAGAGCCTCCATTTACTATCCGATCTTCACCAAAATTACCAAAATTAGAAAGTAGTTAAATATTGATGAGAGCTCAGTTCTTTTCATAAACCAGCTAGATCTGCCTATGTAAGACTGGATTATGGCCCCTAAAATTGTCAAAGTTGCTATAATACAGCTTGTGAACACAATAGACCCTCCATTTACTATCCGATCTTCACCAAACTTAGATAGTATTTAAATATTTATATTATATACAATACTTGCTTATTCTTCTTCCCTTTGTTGCCAATATATACATACATGCTCTGGATTAAAAATGACCAAAGAACCATGCCAGTAGAGCATAGGCCCTCATGAGCATAGGCCCTCATGGGCCTCTTGTTTCATTATTGAAAACATTTAAATGTGTATAATTTGTCTCTACATATCTTAGAAGGTATATGATAAAAAGGAAATAGAGCCTCCATTTACTATCCGATCTTCACCAAACTTAGATAGTAGCTAAGTATTGATATTATATACAAGACTTGCATATTCTTCTTCCCTTTGTTGCCAATATATACATACATGCTTTGGATTGAAAATGCCATGCCAGTAGAGCATAGGCCCTCATAGTTTCTCTTGTTTCATTATTGAAAACATTTAAATGTGTATAATTTGTCTCTACATATCTTAGAAGTTTGTATAGGTATATGATAAAAAGGAAAATTATGTTTCAGTAGTAATGGTCTGCTGCGGCGTAAAACCTGAATAAAACAGAAAATAAATTATTTCTTACTCAATTTCAGTGTGTCCATCATTTCTTACTCAATTTCAGTGTGTCCATCATTTCTTACTCAATTTCAGTGTGTCCATCATTTCTTACTCAATTTCAGTGTGTCCATCATTTCTTACTCAATTTCAGTATGTCCATCATTTCTTACATAATTTCAGTGTGTCCTACATTTTATGGTTGGATCCACAGAGGGAGCAGATGGCGTGAGTCGTGATATTAACGATGTTCTGCTACATTCAGAACTGATGAAGAAAGGGTAGGTGCATCTTTGATTAATATACCAAAATAGAATGCTTTTGAAATGTTATCAACTTCTTTAGTATAATGATTAATCTGTAAAATCATTTCCGTGATACCGATATCTTTTCGACACGGTTGCATCCTTTCGAAATCATTGTTGGAAAGATAGATTATTCTCCTTTATGTGTTGCCAGTCTTGACAGGGATTTCTTCCATGTTGACCACCTAATTAAACCCTATGTTGTGGGTACTCAAAAGAATTATGTAACTGAGGAAAACCCTATGTTGTTGGTACTCAAAATAATTCTCTTTCTGAGGCAATTCTTTTGAGTAACCCCCGTATAGGTTTGGCGGTCAAATGAGGATTTAAGAACATTGAATACGCCGTTAATCTGCATACCTTTTTACAGTGATAGTACGGATCCAATGCCGTTTATAACACCGGGCGGTTTTCAGTTCCTTCTCATGGATACATCATCACAGATATGGTACTTCATGTTACAGTACTTGGAAACTGTGGAGGTTAGTAATTCTTTACAATCTTTCCTGTAAAAACTGGATAACACATTCCCCTGACACTTTCTCACTTACAACAAATCTGCAGCAGACAACTTTAAAATGCATCTGAGCAGGCGGATTTGTACAGAAGGCAACTACTGCATATGAAAATGATAGTATAAATTTTGAATACAGTTTTAACCTTTTCCAACATACAACAAATCTGCTGCAGACAACTTTGAAATCATCTTGCTGAAAAATATATAAAATCTGTGTGAAATGAGCATCCTTTTGTCACAATATTTCCAAAAGACATTACTGCAGATGCATCAGAAAGTGTATGTTTATGGGAAAAGAATTAAAACATTTTGAGGGAAGGAGAAATTACCCATTATGATCAATTTCACATCAACATTTTTAACCCTTTCCCTCATACGACAATTCTGCAGCAGACGACTTTGAACATATTTTGTCAAAAAATAGAAAATCTCTATAGTTGAATGGATAACCTATGACTAAAAGTGGAAAACATTGTGGCCGTCTGCTGCAGAGGCGTCAGAAAGTGTTTATATGAGGGAAAGTGTTAAAGTTGTCTGCTGCAGATGCATCTTGTAGGTTCATTATATTGAAATGTATATTTGTTGAAAGATATTTTTTGTTGCTTTCCTTGGCAAGATAGAAAATATGGTTCACTTCTCTGATGTCTGATGTCTAGAACTCTGGATTGTATCACATTTGCGCTGAAATATCTTTTGAGAACCAATAACATTTAGAAGTTGTCTTCTTTCCAAATTACCTGTATTTAATAAAAAAAAGATTGATACAGAATTTAAGGATAGTAATGAAATTGATTAGATTATTAAACTGTTTTCAAACACAATTTGCAAAGCTGCGAACCCCCTTGGCAACAAAATGTAGAAATAGTAGTATATAACCAATATTCTATAAATGTTCACATGCGTATAATATAAGTTATATATTGTTCATCTGCTATGTAGTATTCATGCAGGCTGTCAATGCAGGGATTGTGAGTTTGAATCCCGGCTCGGCCAATTTTCTTTCCGACGATTGACAAAAGTGGAAAAGCAGCCAGTTGCTTGGGAAGATTGTTGTGTGGAGTACTGGTGTGAGAAAACCAGAAAATGCATGAGTAGGTGAACTGGCCGCCGTGATATAACTGAGAAATTGTTAAAAACGACGTTAAACCCCAAACAATCAATTGAAACATTGGGGCAAAAATCTATGTAGTATTTAATTTATAAATATGTTTTGTATGAGTCGATAAAATAAATTATATTCTATTCTATTCATATTATTAATTGGATAATATGATTGATTAAGTTAAGAAGTATTTCAGTTATATTATAGCAACCAGTTCACCTGAGGTGTTATTCCTGGCTTTCTCTCAACATTACTCCACAAAAGATTCTTCCAAGGTAACCGGCTACTTCCCCCATAGACCATTTAGCCCATTGGTGGAAGAGGACTGATGCTTTTGACAATCCCTTTATTTTTTATCATCATAAAGAATGACTGAGCCTGTGGGGTTCAAACTCATAATCCTAGGATTAAAAGCCCTCATCCTTACTGACTGAGCTATTGGAGTCAATGCAAAAGGTATTGTGCGAAATTGACCAGTTTACAACCTCTTATCCGGTCCTATGTTTCATAAGTCATTATTTGTTTGTTGTTGTGTCTCTTTCAGTCCAAAGGTTTGGATTTGGTTGAGTGTCTGTCGTTCTTGTTCCAGCTTAGTTTCTCTACATTAGGCAAGGTGAGTTTGCAACTTTAAACCTCCTTTCGTACCTTTCCTACATACAACAAATCTGCAGAGGATGACTTCGAAAACACTTTGTTAAAATTGTGAAAAAATATCCATAAGTGAAAGTTAAATCATTAAAAAGAAGTTGAAAACATTGTGACAAAAGGTGAAATTGCTCAAAAAACGTCTGTTGCAGATGTGATGCGTCTACAAGTGGGAAAGGGTTAACATAAATAGAAATGCATTGCGACCCCTCCAGAGACCTCCATCTTAGCTTTAAAAAATACTGGAGTCTTCACTGTAACAGATTGGATGTAGCTCATAGGTATACACGTACATGTATCTGCCTTCCTCTGAAACAGAAGACCTTTGAAAACATTGTTGGAAAAAGACAAAATTGTCATGACTTTTATTCCTTGACTTTGAAAAGGGTGTGGTAGCATATAGATTTGCACTCGTCTGTCTGTCCATTACAAAATCTTCACAATTTGCTATAAGAGCCAGAGTTGTCAAACTTTACAGGAATGTTAACCAGCTTGGGAAGTTGTGCACCTGGGTATTTGTTTGTCATAGTTATGGCCCTTGAATTAATTAAAGATAGCTAATGAGCATGCCGTCTTGTGTTGCGCATACATGTATCTCCAAAACTGTATGAACCAAGATTCACAAAACCTAACAGGAATGAACACAAGCATAAGAAGTTGTGCTGCTGGGGTTTTCTTTATTTTGCCCAATGTGAGCAGAGTTACGGGCATTGAATATCTTAAAAATAGCCTATATTGCGTGCATTCTTGTTTGCTGAGTACTGGAGAAATGCTGAGATTGTGGGCATTTCTGTCTTACGTCCACATTTATAGCTTCTATAGATGTACTGTGCAATAGATTGAGAATACTGTAGGAAAAGGAGAAGTTACCCTTTTTGTCTTTTGATTCTTCTGAAACAGACAACGTTGAAATATCACCTTGGATATGTAGGTTTATAAAATTATACTTTGAATGTTTCTTGTGTTACAAATTCCTGGACCACAAATTACTATAAAAGTGTTAAATCAGTTTAAAGGTTGATATTCATCACATATTTTCTATTCACGATTCCAGGACTACAGTACAGATGGGATGACTGAAGGCCAGTTACGATTTCTACAGCATTTAAGAGAATTCGGCCTTGTATATCAAAGAAAGGTAGGAAATTATTCACTGAAAGTTCAACTTTTCCATTATGACACATCTAAAGCAGAAGACTTTTGAAAATATTTTGGAAAAAGGAGAAATTGCTTATCATTAACATTTATAATTTGATTAATCTTTTCTTTAATTCAACACGTTTTTCAAATTATCCACTGAAATTTCAACTTCACCGATAAGCAGACATAATTATTATGACACATCTAAAGCAGAGGACTTTTTGTAAATATTTTGGAAAAAGGAGAAATTGCTTATCATTAGCATTAATATTTTTATTAAACTTTTCTTTAATTCAACACGTAATTCAAATAGTTAAGCAACGACAGCTTATGTTATTGTTAACCCATTTTCACCTTCAGATGCATTTTGACGCATCTGCAACTTTATTGTAGATGTGAATAGGCACTTAGATAGTCTGTCTTGCTTTTCTATGTCAATGTCTTATTTATTCACATCATCATGTAACATATAAATGCATTTTGAGCAACATGTTTGCAAAAGGAGAAAATACTAGGAATAACTTCTGGCACAACCGCAGCAGATGCTTTTTGAATATTTTAAGAAAAGGATAAAATATTTGTTAAGAATATCTGTATTGGTTTATTTGTTGGAATTGTCTTTCAGAGGAAAGAAAAACGTTACTACCCCACACGATTGGCCATCAACCTAGCATCCGGTGTCACGAATTTAAACACAGACACACACAAGCAAGGGTACATCATGGTAGAAACTAATTACAGAATTTATGCATACACAGGTCAGACTGTTTCCTCGATTAACTAACTGTTTTACCCTTACCCTCATGAAGATGCATTATGTAACAGAAGACGTTGAAAATAATCATTGTGGCAAAAGGAGAAATAGCTCATAATTAAAATATTCTTCTTGCCACAATGATTTCAACACTATTCAAAAAATAATTCTTTCAATGCTATAAATTGCCAATTTTTTCTTCAAAGTAGTCTACAGCGGATTTGTCTTTTCAGAGCTGTCTGCTTTAACCCTTTCCCTCATTTAGACAATTTCTGACGCCTCTGTAGCAGATGGCTTTTTGAAAACAATGTTTTAGGTCATTTTTTGCCAAAATATGTTCAAAGTCGTCTGCTGCAGATTTGTCGTATGAGGGAAAGGGTTAAAAGCAAAGAAAAAAATATATTAACATTTCGATAGTTGAAAGTACACCTAGTATACACAGGCTTAGCTTGTCTGTGTTATAAATTCCATGCATCAATATTTTCAAATCACATTAATCACCCAGTCACGTCGATCATGATGGATTACACCTGGGCAAGGCACATTTCCTAGCCTAGTTCTAGTTTGTTTACTAGGGATTATGAATAAGTAAACTGTATCCATGATATAACTGAAATAATTTAAAAAGGTCGTAAAATCCCAATAAAACTAATATTAATCACCTTGATAAGATGGTGTGTACAGTGAAAGACTTAAAACTGTTACTCTTTCAGTCTTTTATGGTCGAAAATATGTCCAACCTATTACTTCTGTGTTCATCAATGAAATATCCAAGTAAAGGGTAGATATTGACATGAACATAGTTTATTCGAGTACGTTAATAAGTTTATTAACATAAATACTGTTTTTACTTTTTCAGATTCTCCACTCAATATAGCGCTGCTGGCTCTATTCTGTGAAATGTTGTATCGATTTTCAAACATGACTGTCGCCAATTTGTCTCGAGACAGTGTGAGAGAAGCTTTAATGAGAGGCATCACTGCAGAACAAGTATTGAATATTATTATTTTCTGCTTAAATATTTTCCCGCATAAGTAAAATCTGCTGCAGCAAGCTTTGAAAATATGGCTGATAACATTATGGCGAAAGAAGAAATTGTATTATGACCAATTTCTCCTTTTGCTTCAATGTTTTCAGAATTAGTCAAAAGGAACTTGCATGTTGGAAAGGTTAAAACCGTATGACTATACCTTTCCTTGGATTATTCATGTTTGTTTAACATGAAGATGTTATACATACATATATTTGAAAGGGAAAATAATTTAAAGACAAGCATATAATTTATGAAAACTGATATGGTTTTATATAGGGAAGAAGGCTTAAAGTACAAGAGTAAAGGGCATTTTGACAGGATCATACTTAGGGATTTCTTTTCATATGCCTCTTCGCTATGACTTTGATTATAGTAATTGAACAATCTTGTAAATGGATTGAAAATGATTTTGATTTTTTTTTTCTCTTTTCAGATTATAAACTTTTTACGCTCTCATGCGCATCCAGATATGCTAAAACATGTAAGTCACAACAGTTAGCATTCAATTTCTATGCAGTAACATATAGCGAAGGTAACCGGAATAATTTTCAGTGGAATAGCCTGTTCCATAAATACTTAACCCTTTCCCTCATACGACAATTCTGCAGCAGACGACTTTGAACGTATTTTGTCGAAACATAGAAAATCTCCATAATTGAATGGATAACCTATGACAAAAAGTGGAAAACATTGTGGCAAAAGGAAAAATTGCACGTTTTGTGCAATTCCTTCTTTTGTCACTATGTTTTCAAAAAGCCGTCTGCTAAAGAGGCGTCAGAAAGCGTCTATATGAGGGAAAGGGTTAAATAGGCAATGACTTACTAGATGCTTGTTTTGCTGAGGTAGCTGCTGGCCTCGTCCCCGGGACAAGAACTCTTGGGTTCAAGCCAACAATTTTTATGCCCCGGCATACGAGGTATGAGGGGCATATAGTTTTCCGGTCTGTTAGTCCGTCCGTCCGTCCGTTCGTTCGTCCGTTCGTCCGTCCCGCTCAGGTTAAAGTTTTTGGTCAAGTTAGATTTTAGTGAACCTGATGTCCTATCATTGGTTGGTTGGACCAACTGTTCGTCTGTCTGTTCGTCCATTCCATTCTCAGGTTAAAGTTTTTGGTCAAGTTAGATTTTAGTGAACCTGATGTCCTATCATTATGAAACTTCACACAAATGACAATCAACATATCATTGTTTAAAAAATTGTATCAATTTGAGGTTGGACCAACTGTTCATCCGTCTGTTCGTCTGTCTGTTCGTCCATTCCATTCTCAGGTTAAAGTTTTTGGTCAAGTTAGATTTTAGTGAACCTGATGTCCTATCATTATGAAACTTCACACAAATGACAATCAACATATCATTGTTTAAAAAATTGTATCAATTTGAGGTTGGACCAACTGTTCGTCCGTCCGTTTTAAAATATAGTTAACAACCGGGGCATCCGTGTTCCATGGACACATTTTCTTGTTTCAATGGGTTACAAGATAATAAGTTGACAGATTGGTGTTGATCATCCGTTTTTAGCTTGACTATTCGAATAATAAGGAGGCTATTGCACTCGCCCCGACGTCTGCGTAGGTTAAAGTTTTTTACAAATACAAATATCTTCTGTTCCATCAAACATATGTTCTTCAAACTTAGCATACTTGTTTCTAATGACAATATAGACAACTGCAGCAAGTCACATAACTCTGTCAAACCATATTTGTACTTAGATTTTGTCACAAAAACATAACTTAAGCTATTACTTTGGCGTTTCTCAATATTTCTACATCAGACTTTTAAGATTATTTTGTTCTTAGACAAAAAAACATTTTACTGACAAGCTTTCGAATAGCCGAGCGTGCTGTCATGAGACAGCTCTTGTTTGAAATTTCTTTTTTAACCTTTCACCCCCTCGCCTGATATGCATAGTGTTGTATGTAGTAACGCATTGCAAAGTAAAGTCGGTTTAACCCTTTCCCTCATACGACAATTCTGCAGCAGACGACTTTGAACATATTTTGTCAAAACATAGAATATCTCTATAATTGAATGGATTACCTATGACTAAAAGTGGAAAACATTGTGGCAAAAGGAGAAATTGCACGTTTTGTGCAATTTCTTCTTTTGTCACTATGTTTTCAAATAGCCGTCTGCTGCAGAGGCGTCAGAAAGCGTCTATATGAGGGAAAGGGTTTAGGGTCATCAAAATTGAAAACAATTGCAAAAACTTGACAAATATATGATTTATTTCTTTTTCACAAGGAGAACTTGCTTATTATTTTTTTGCCTCTTCTTGAACATTATTAAACACATTGGCGGAAAAGTAGAAATGACACAGATCAAATATCAGAGATTTTCTCCTCTCTCCCACAATGTTTTCAACTCAATCAATATTATGCATCACATTTTAACATTTTTAGCTCGACTTTTGAAAAAACGAGAGCTATTGTCATGACTCTGGCGTCGTCGTTGGCATTCGGTTAAGGGTTTTTGATGGCGGCGGCGTGGTCGTCCGGTTAAGGTTTTTTGTTCAGCTTAGTTTTTTTTTGTTTTTTTTTCAGTTTTCTCCCTATCAGTCGAGCATCTGTGCCGTACGCGGTGCTCTTGTTATTCTCAGCTGTCTTCAAAGTAGACGACTCAAATATAGCCTGAATTAGTTATAAATGAATCCATGAGGTCTTTCCGTTAACCCTTTTCCACCTGCAGATGACTTTTCAATTCATTGTGACAATAGGGAAAATTTATCTTTATGATCTATTTCCCCTTTTGCCACAATGTTTCAACTCTAGCTTATACTTGCATTTTCATTTAACCCTTTCACTCATATAGACGCTTTCTAACGCCTCTACAGCAGACGGCTGTTTGAAAACATAGTGACAAAAGAAGAAATTGCACAAAACGTGCAATTTCTCCTTTTGCCACAATGTTTTCCACTTTTTGTCATAGGTTATCCATTCAATTATGGAGATTTTCTATGTTTTGACAAAATACGTTCAAAGTCGTCTGCTGCAAAATTGTCGTATGTGGGAAAGGGTTAAACAAATTTTGTATATTTTTACCTAGATTTTTTGTCTGTGGTCTGCAGATTTTTTGTCTGTGGTCTGCAGATTTTTTGTCTGTGGTCTGCAGATTTTTTGTCTGGTCTGCAGATTTTTTGTCTGTGGTCTGCAGATTTTTTGTCTGTGGGAAATTGTTGATTTATTTTTTTGTCACAATTATTTTTCCTTAGACACCAATTCTACCACCTACTATTGTTGATCAAGTTCGACTCTGGGAATTAGAGAGAGATCGATTTAAATTTAACGACGGAGTCCTCTACAGCCAGTTTCTGTCTTCTTCAGACTTTGAAAAACTACGGGATTATGCAAGGGTGAGTCACTATTTGTACTTCCACCATGGGCCTCATGCAAAACAGTTTTAACTACAACTTTTATCTTAATTTTGTTATAACTATTTAGCATTAACCAGTTACCTGATGCAATATTTTGAGAGCTGTCTGCTTTGAAAACATTTAAGTTAAAAAAATTCCCACCGGCAGACGCATTTTGACGCATTAGCAGGAGACGACTTTTGAAAACACTGACAAAAGGAACTTTATTTAACAATTAACCCATCTTTTATTGAGATTTTTCCATATTTTTGGCACTATGTTTTCAAAGTCGTAGGAATCCACTGTGGTCGGGTGGTTAGCGTCGGGGATTTCGAAACCGGGTGTTCTATCCCCAGTCGCGGCACTACAGTCATGGTGGAGTACTGGTTTTTTTACCCAGGGATCATGAATAGAGTGAACTTTTGCCATGATATAACTGAAATAATGTTGAAAGCGGCGTAAAACCCCAATAAATAAATAATTCAAAGCAATTTCTCCTTTTCTGACAATATATTCAAAAGTCGCCTGATGCATCGAGACATCTGAAGTTGTATATAGTGCTTGCTCACATTTGTTTGAGGCTTGAATGTGTTATATCAGGTAAACATGGGTAATATGATGATGCTGTAGCAATACATCACTTTGTATATAAACTATGGGGCTAATGAAAGAATTGGTCTTTCGTGTGACCAAAGATTCGAATAGGGAAATACATAGCAGTGTAATGCTACTTTTAATATATTTCCCTTTTATTATATACCTATTAAAAACAAACATCTTTTCCAAATTGGAATGTTAGCAATAATGAAATGAGATATATGAAAGAAAAATATAAATGCCTTATGAATGACATCGCACTGAATGAATAAATGGCCCATCAACAGCTTAGGTCATTTAATGTGCTTACCTAGGAAAAGCTGTGATATAACTGAAAAATTGTTAAAAGCCACATAAAACACATACAGAAGACGTCACACTACCGCATTACGAATGACATAACATGTTTTTCATGTTCCAATCCCTTTCCCTTATCCAACAAATCAGCAACAAATTAGCAGCAGATGTCTAAGGAAATTATGTTTTATCATGGTTTTAAGCTGTTTTCAACATTATTTCAGTTATATCCTGGTAACAGTTTACTTTTTCATAAAGCCATAAGACCAGTACTAGGCTTGGGAATATGCCTTGCCCAAGACTTTATACAATAACTGCCTCGACTATATAAGAATCTGTATTAATGAAAGAATAATAATAATTAAACATAGTTGAAACTGGCTAAAGGAGAAAATGTTTTCAGAAGTTGGCTGCTGTACCTACTACGTCTGCAAGTGGGAAAGGGTGAAACCTTTTTTTGACCCATTAATCATTGATATATATTGAAGGGAAAAGGGTAGTCTATACCTCCTTAGCTAGAATTTAAAGTTGGTTTGACATCATCTGAGATGTCTTGAGAACATCTGAAAATATAAATGGAGTTGAAAACATTGTTGGAAATGGAGAAAAAAAATTTTTTTCATGGAAAATAGATGTAATAAGATGTGCACACATGTAGTTATAAAACTAATCTGTTGTATTGTTCACAAACAGGATATGGGTGTATTAGTGTGGGACAATACTCCAAAGCGTGTAATGGTTGTATCGCGGGCTGGTCATGATCCTGTGCGGAAATACTGGAAACAACAGAAACAACCGAATACTTGATGAGTTGTAACAAAGACAATACACACTGATAATGTTTTATCATTATTTGATTAAGTACGGACGAACTTGTCCTTTGTTGTTGTTAGTCAGCAGATAGAGACAGTAACAGTGATCCATTGGCCAATTTGGTAGCTGGTTGCCCAAATCAGCTTTTCTTTCTGCATAGTAGTGGTGACTTAACAAATGTTTGACAGTATGTGTGTAGAGTCGAGATAGAGCTATCGATCCACAGATTGTAAGTTTTGAACTCCTGACTTGTCCATCCATTCTTGCTTGACAAGAAAGCAGTGTGACTAGCCTCATACGCCTTCCACAAATGAGCCATATGCTGTTGGAACCTAGCCAGTTCCATTAGAAGGGTGTTGTATGGAGTGCTGGTGTTAGAAAGCCATAAAACATACTTGGGTCCACTGGCAGTCATGATATGACTGAAATAATGTTGAAAATAGGGGTAAAACATGGCATCTATTCACACATACGCTTCAGTGAAGGTGATCTTTTCTGAACTTGTGACTTCAAGGTAGCTCATGTAAAGATAGAACAACTTTTAACCCTTTCCCTCATACGACAATTCTGCAGCAGAAGACTTTGAACATATTTTTAAAAAAAATAGAAAATCTCTTTAATTGAATGGATAACCTATGACAAAAGGTTGAAAACATTGTGGCAAAAGGAGAAATTGCTCGTTTTGAGCAATTTCTTACTTTGTCACTATGTTTTCAAAAAGCTGTCTGCTGCAGAGGCATCAGAAAGCATCTATATGAGGGAAAGGGTTAACCCTTTAACACATTCAGGCACAGTTTGATGCGTCTGCGGTATAGGAAAGTTGAAAACATTGTGGCAAAGATAGAAATTGTTCATGATGAGCAATTTCTCCTTTTCCACAATTTTTCAACTTTATCATTGTAGAGAGTTTGCATATTATGCCAAGATGTTATTTCAAAGTTGACCTTTCCTCTTCATATTTTTGTTGTATGTCGGAAGGATAAACCCTTTATCACATGACATACAATGGATCTGCAGCGGACAAATTTGAAAACATATGGACAAACATATAGAGAAAGTAGTGTTATCAAATGGAGCTGGAAACATTGTAGGAAAGGGAGAAATTTCTCATTTGTCTGTCAGACCGCCATGACACTTTTACTTCCTGGCAAATTTCAAAGTTGACCTTTCTTCTTTATATTTGTCGTATGTCGGAAGGGTAAACCCTTTATCATATACAACGGATCTGCAGCAGACGACTTTGAAAACATTTGGCAGACATATAGAGAAAGTAATGTTATAAAGTGGGGCTGAAAACATTGTAGGAAAGGGAGAAATTGCTCATTTGTCTGTCAGTCTGTCCATGACGCTTTATTTCCTGGCAAATTGCCCGGCAACACATGTCTTCCCTCTTATACTCTTTGTTAGTTTATATATTTTTTATAATAAACAAATAATCTCACAATTTATGTTTGTGTTTTTCTTGCCTTTCGTTGACTAGATGACATTGCAACATGCAACGTTTGCCTGACCCTAAAACCAACTTTACTTTGCGATGCTTTCCAACATACAACAAATCTGCAGCAGACAACTTTGAAAATATCTTGGTACAAACATGGATTTCTCTTTATAAATGAGACTATTTATTGAATAGAGCTGAAAACAGTGTGGCAAAAGGAGATTGCTCATTATGACTAATTTCTGCATTGTCTATGTTTTCAGAAGTTGTTTGATATAGATTAGTATGCATGTTGAAAACAGAGTACCAAAATAATACCAAATGTTAGGATGACAGAATTACCAGAGACATATAAATATATCTGGAATAACTTATAGATACAGGGAGATATATTGACTGGTTATAACTTACAACAAATACAGAGAAAAAACATGTGTTAACAGTGTTGCACTTGTAATTATTGACAACAAATACAGAAAAAAAACATGTGCCCTTGTAATTATTGACAACAAACACAGAGAAAAACCACGTGCCCTGGTATTTATTGACTGCAATTACAGTGAAGAAACATGTGCACTTGTAATTATTGAAAAATACACAGAAAAATCACGTGTCCTGGTAAATATTGACAACAAATACAGAGAGAAAAACATGTGCACTTGTAATTATTGACAACAAATATTGAGAGGAAAAACCATGTGCATTTGTAATTATTAATGACAAATACAGAGAAAAAAACATGTGCACTTGTAAATATTGACAACAAATACAGAGAAAAAAACATGTGCACTTGTAATTATTGACAAATACAGAGAAAACCCATGTGCCCTGGTATTTATTGACAACATATATAGAGAGAAAAAACATGTGCACTGGTATTTATTGACAACAAATATAGAGAAAAACCATGTGCATATGTAATTATTGACAACAAATACATGTACAGAGAAAAACCACATGTCCTGGTAATTATTAACAACAAATAGAGAGGAAAAAATATGTGCCCTGGTATTTATTGACCGCAATTACAGTGAAAAAACATGTGCACTGCTAATTATTGACAACAAAACAGAAAAACCACGTGCCCTGGTATTTATTGACTGCAATTACAGTGAAGAAACATGTGCACTGCTAATTATTGACAATATGTACAGAGACAAAACACGTGCCCTGGTAATAATTGACCGTAAATGCAGTCAAAAACATGTGCACTGGTAATTTTTGGCAATGAAAACATGGACCAAACACAATTACTGGTATTGTTTGTCAATCAAAACAGGGACCAAACACATTTACTGGTAATTGTTGACGGCAAGCGCAGAAAAAACACATGCACTGGTAATTATTGACAACAAATACAGACAATTCAGAGGGTCATGGTTGCCCTGGATCGCTCACCTAAGTTCTGCATTATGAGTTGTAATGCTGTCATGTAAGCAAATACAAGAGGTCAAATGTCAAGCTTGCCACAAGTTGAAATAACCCAACCAATGATGTCTGTGTTTGGTCAAATTAATAAGACATGAGGAAACTGATGGGTCTGTTTTGGATAAGAAGTTTTTCTGTGTTTCATCTATCTCTCAATGTTAAACAGGTGACTCCGGGATGAGGCCAATTTTGACCCCAGTGGCATCATTTGAACAATATTGGTAGAGCTTCATCAAAGGAACATTTGAGCAAAATTATTTTTAATTTTGCTAGTACCTTTGGACCAGAAGATTTTTAAAGTTTTCATTATAAAATTATACATAAAATGAAAACAAGCTCCGCCCCCTGGTAGCCATGTTTCCAAGGGATCGGGGGGGGGGGGGGGGGGGGGTCTTTGTAGAGGGTCCTTTAAGGAACTTTTGTGCCACATTATTTTCAAATCAGGCCAGTTCTTAAGGACAAGAAGATTTTTAAGTTTTTACTATACACGTTATCAGAAAAATAAGCTCCGACCCTGGGAGCGATGTTTTTCAATGGATTGAAATAATTTTGAACATTCTTGGTAGAGGGTCCTCCAAGGAACATTTCTGTAAAATAATTTTCAAATCGGGCCAGTACTTTAGTACAAGAAGATTTTTAAGTTTTCCCTTAACGTTGCCATGGCAACCAGAGTTTTGCATGTAATTCAAATTTTAGAAGGGACATCCCTGAAAAGTTCTATCAAACTTGGCTAAGCGGTTTAGGATGTAATGTCCTTTAAAGTGTTAAATGTTGACGGACACAATAACTCATCATGAAAACAAGTGCACTTGTAATTATTGACAACAGCGAAAACACACATGCAGTGGTAAGTACTGACAACAGGAAATGAAAAATGCAATAACATAATTATACCCCTAGATACATAGTATATGGGGGCTATATAGGAGTCACGCTTGACGGTCGGTCGGTCCGTTGGTCTGTGGACATTTCTTGTGAACACTATTTCTCAGCAACCCTTGGTCAGAATTCAATATAACTTCACAAGGATGATTGATACCAAGCCTAGCTGTTTATATTGTCGGCGTGTTGCACTGGAATTGTTCTAAATGAGTTATGGCCCTTTGAATTTCTCATACATATGTATATTGTCAGGCACCAGCTGGGGGTATTCATCACCTTCAGTGATATTTCTGATTCGTCCCAACAATAAAGGCAATATTTCTTTAGGATTACTAGTTAGGCAAGAGACAGGTTTGCCCCGGTAAAAGCTGATATGCGTGTATCGGTATGACGTTTCCAGTAGGTCTTCTGGTATTTAGGTCATGAAACGTTTTGATAATAACAGATATATATTGTTTAAAATAGCGTAACACAAAAAAAAACATGGGTACTTTGGGGGTGACAATATATTCTTCTAACTGTAAAGATATGCTATTGCCGTTATTTATGTATAACATATTGACAAATATTTAACAAACTTGAATAAAAATACCAAAAACAGGCAAAGATCTTACAACTTAGATACGGCCATTCCCAACGCTCTGGATATACAATTTAATAAACAATATGTCTTCAGATTATATAACAAATTAGTTACGATAAGACGTGGTTAATTCCACACAAACACGGTTAAGTCATTGAATAAGTTGCAATTGTGTCTGTTCTTCTTCTGAATCATCTTTGTAACGAAATTGAAATGCTGGAAAAAACGTTAGGACAAAATAGAACACATTGCGCAATGTGAAACTGTCAATTATGAACAATTTCTCCACTCCGACCCAGAAAAGTTTCAAGGACCGTTTCCGACATAGAAGGCATAGCTACATAGCGTTTATTGCCAGAAATAGAGAATTAAATGAAAATCTATGGGTCGAATGCGAGTGCCAATCGAAAAGAGTTACACAGGCATATATTTCTGCTTAATGTTGTTGACATTTATCCCTTCAAATCAGTCTTCTTATATTCTAATTCACTTTTGCAGTCTTAATATTCCATAATTTAAAGACGTTTTATAGTAGTGTATGTGTTAACTCGTTTCTCTCTTGCTTGCGCGTCTTCAGAAGACCACTCCTGCCTAAAAGCACTGTGTTGTGGTAAACGCAGAAATTGCTCACAGTGGGCAAGTTTTTAGTTTGCAGCAATGTTTTCATCTATATTTAATAAATATATTACCATTTATAGAGATTCTCCTTATTTTGGCAAAATAATGTTCGTCTGCTGCAGATTTGTCGTATGTTGGCAAAGAATGGTACCGTCGCCCAAAGAACATCTTTGTCATTGTTCGTAATACAACCGAAAAAGTCGCACGGAACCATGTTTGGGAAAAAACGATGGGTTGGGGTAGCTGGGAACATTTTTCTACTTCCAAAACCGCAATTTCCTCCCTGTTGTCTGGATACATGCATCAGTAGTATTGGTAAATTACACAGGAAACGCTGTGATGTTGCTGAACAATTGTTGAAAAAGATTTTAAACACTATGCAAACAAACAAATTTACCTCCAAAACTGTTTGGACAAGTTTGTTATTATTGGCGACCACGATGTCATGTAAAAGACGGATACCTTAAGGCGACTGAACTCCAGATACCCAACTGTCGAAAAAAGAAATCCAATTTTATGAAAATAAGTGTTATTTTTGTATTTGGGGCATTAAAATATGATAACTGACATATTACATACCCCTATAATCGGTGAGATTTTCTTGTTTTCGATACTTTTTCCATCGCAAATTCTACCCTGTCAGTAACGGGGTAAGTATTTTTAAATAGGAAACCCCTTTCATCGGGACAATTGAAAACGACTCAAGTTCACTTTATTGATAAAAAACGATACATTTTTCTACCCTGATTTTACTTGGATAACATAAAGAATAACATTTAGGGCGAATTCGATTTTTTTTTTCTTTCCCGTGCCATCTGGATTTCAGTCGCTTTAAACCCATTACCGGTATTTTTGGTAGATAGTGGTAGAGCGTTGCCACAGGAAACGGTGTGATGTTACTGAACAATTGTTGAAAAAGATTTCAAACACTATGCAAACAAACAAATTTACCTCCAAAACTGTTTGGACAAGTTTGTTATTATTGGCGACGATGTCATGTAAAAGACGGATACCTTAAACCTTTCCCTCATATAGACGCTTTCTGACGCCTCTGCAGCAGACGGCTTTTTGAAAACATAGTGACAAAAGAAGAAATTGCACAAAACGTGCAATTTCTCCTTTTGCCACAATGTTTTCCACTTTTTGTCATAGGTCATCCATTCAATTATAAAGATTTTCCATTATTTTACAAAATGTCGTATGAGGGAAAGGGTTAAACCCATTACCGGTATATTTGGTAGATAGTGGTAGAGCGTTGCCTCAGATGCGGGGAGTCGGGAATTCGATCCCGGGCCGGGTCATATGAAAGACTTTAAAAATGGTAATAATGGAAGACCTCCTTTGCGCTCAGGGTTCCCCAGGAAACGCCGTGATGTAAAATGTTGGAAGCTGCATAAAACACCAAACAATCAATCAATTCTTATTTTGTAACTTATTTATTAAAAACACAATTCTTGCAATACATTATATCGCTCGGGTTTGTATTTGGACTATATAGCAATTGGCGGAATCAAATAAAAGAAAACAATACATTTCGGAGTTACGCGCACGTTTGGCAATGGTTGTTTATTGTCAAAGTGGCATCAAGGCTCAAATCACCCAAATATCCTCACCAATACGGAACTCACAGTGCTGACGCATTTTAGATCACCTTAGATCACCTGCGCCGAAGGCTCAAGGCAATCTATTCTGATCACTCTCTGTCAGTCAACCGTCCGTCGTCAAATTTTAGCTTCAAACGACATTCATTCCTAACCATTGAGCCAATTCCAAATTTCACACGAAAGCTCCCTTTGTGAGTTCATTCAAAATCATTCAAAGATATAAAGCTTTCTGTCGAATGGCTTTATAACAAATGTGTGACCCTCTATCAGATTCCTTCATGCCATGTTGATTGGTCGAAAAACATAGTCACCAGGGGACGGGCTGTTTTGCCTTATATGGCTATAGTGCAAACTTTAAAAATCTTCTCCTCCGAAAAAATCTTGCTCATTTCCAAATTAGTATGTAGGAATGTTCATTTTGTGTCCCTCTGTCAATATTCCTTCAAGCCATGTAGATTGGTCCAAAACATAGCCGCCAGGGGCCGGGTGTTATATAGCTATAGTGAAAACTTTAAAAATCTTGTTCTTCGAAAGTGTCAGCCCGTCTTCCAAATGATTTTGTAAAAATGCTCCTTATGTGACCTTCTAACCGACTTCTTTAAACCATGTTGATTGGTCGAAAAACATGGTCGTCAGACATTTTAGTAATAATGTAGAAATGTTCCTTTGGTGACTCTCTTGCAGATTCCTTGAAGCAAATATTGATAGGCTGAAAAGTATGACCGCCAGGGGGCAGAGCTGTTTTACCTATGGCTAAAGTTGTTGGTGTTTTTTTTTGCCAAATGGTAGTGGAGCGATACTGGCCCTTTTTGGCCTCTTGTTCAATAATATCACGGTGTTTTCTGGGTTAGATAGCAGGACTACTGAAACCAGTCAGTCATGCATAATGTCAAACCAGTAACTCTGGGCGCCAAGGAGGGCAGCCATTACTAACATGTTTAAAGCCTGGTATGACCCGGTCAGGGAACAAACCCGCGACATGCAGCACCCGAGGCGGACGCTCTTCCATAACACCACCGAGGCAATCACTCCCAGAGCCAAAGATGTAAGTAAAGCAGAACTAGGGATTACAGTAAAGAGTTGGAGAATCTCCTGATAACAGGGCGATATCAGAGGACATGTCCATTTCTGAACCGGAAGATATTTAAAACAAACCTAAATAGCTCACAACTTCTGCAAATATTGCTAATAGGAACAGCAAAGTAAGTTTTAAATAGTTCAAAACTATTTTGGCAGTAAATGTTGAAAAACATTCAATTGAAGTCAATGAAAATAGAAAATTATTTGCTTACTTGTCGACCAAGTAAAATTGAAGCATTCACAATCAATATTTAAATGTTTATTGTACTGGAAAGTGAAATGATTACTCTAATTTTATCTCAGAAGTATGATTCTAATATATCAAGACAATTTTTGACCAGTTTTAAAACGTTGACTATACTGTCTATAATCTGGAGTTCTGCACCTTTAATAACGAACAAAATAACAATGTAATACAAACAAAAATAGTTTTGGGAAGCCCAATCATGTTAAATAAATTGCCTTTACATTTTGGAAATGTTAGTTTACTACAATTACAATTGTATGTAGTGCCGTTTTCAGTATTTCGGTTATACCATGGCAACAATGGTAACATGTATGACTTTCTAGCAACAGTACTCTACCAGAATGTCTCAGGGTGTAACTGGTTACCTTCCCACATTGAATTACCTTCCCACATTGAACAATTCCTTTACGTCATTCAAATTGCGGTAATGGGGCGTGGTTCACACGCAAATCATAACATTTTATTTTATGTGTATTAATATAAATTGTTCTCTTTTTTTTTTTATTTAAGCCTAGAAATGTGTGTGTTTTTCTTTCATTCTGTCTTAAAAGTTATTCATGGTATATAATACAAGGAAAATGATGACGCAGTAGCGATATTTGGCTTTGTATTGTCTACTCGGGGTGGAAAATTTGACATTTCTATCGACTTTCGATATCGCGTAATATCAATTTCCATTCCCCTCGTAGTACATTACTAAACCCAGTATCGTTACTGCAACATAATATCTTCTATGTATAACTTCTGATTGTATAGAGATATGTCATTAAGGTGTTTATTATGATTATCATGACATTTATGAATCCAGTCTTTTTTGTTGTTGTTACTTGATCCATTATTTTTTTCAAAAACGAGGCATCGTTCCAGCTCAATGGGGCACGTGGGTCAATCAGTGGTCGAAAAAAATCTGAAGCTCTGCTAATTTCCTTCAAAGTGAAAAGCAGCGTCAGATAACTATTTTGGAGTCGATCCAGTCATGTTAGAACGCGCTGGTCCATTGCTTTCGAAAATGATCCAACATTTTCACAAAAAATTGGCCGTGTGACAGATATTTTCAAAATCGTGTTAACAGTTTTCTGCTGTAATATAGGATCATCAAGCATTTTGAATATTTACCTTCAGAATGATATATTTACATCTATATAAACCGCATTTACAGATGTTGGGGCCTTATTGACCACCCGTAATGGAATCACAAACAGTGAGCTCAGTCGGTAGCGACACAGGCTGTCAATCCAGGGGTTAATGAGTTCGAATTCAAGCTCGACCAACATTCTTCCCGGTGTTTGACAAAAGTCACTGTGACAGGGGTCATTCGTCTTGCACCAATGGGCTAATAGTCTAAATATAGAAAAGCAGCCAGTTGCTTGGAAAGTTGGTTGTGTGGAGTACTGGTGTGAGAAAGCTAGGAAACACATGGGTAACTTGCTGCCTTGATATGACTGAACAATTGTTGAAATCGCCGTTAAGACAATTCAACCACAGGTGCCCGGCGCATAATAATACACTTTACATATAATATATATAAATATTATATGTAAAGTGGGTAAAGTGTGCGGTTTATGCGCCGGGCACCTGTGAATTCAACCAATCAATATGGTAGTAACACCCGACGGACGACAATTCTTTTCTTTTTCCCCCCAGAAGCTACAACTAGCTTCTAAAAAGTGTGCAACCTGGGGCGTAGCTTGGCAATAATCAATGTGTAGGCCGTCTCGTGAGAAAATCAACATTGTGCACATGTGTAAAGTATCGACCCGGATCAGCCTAAGCATGCCACACAGGCGTACCCGGATAGACACGTTTCGCCTCCTGTGGATTTTCTGTTTCAGGAATCACTACTCTATCTATCCCCCCCCCCCCCCCCCCCCTCAGACGGAATGTGTCGGCCGGATCAGTCTGCGCGGACAGCGCAGGCTGATCTGGTCGATACATTACGCAGATGTGTATCGCAGCAGCTGCATTTTTGGGGGCATTTTTAGAAAAAAATGTGTAGGCACGTGCCCACCAGTGCCTTAAGGGAGCTACGCCCCTGGCAATGATATAGTATTGTTGTTATCTTATACATTTCAATCACTACATCGAAAATATATCTCGACATAAACTATTCTGCATTTAATAATCATCCAAATTATGTCATCTTGTTGTTTGCTTTGTAATCATTGATAATGATTCTTGGTTATCTAAACATAATAGTACTTATCTGAAATATTATAATTGATTTTTCTTTTTTTATATTCGTGTATATAAATCATGTAAATGTAATGTATTTTACGTCATTGAGCCATATTCTTCACGTGTATATACTTGTAAATGGCCAATGGTAATGATGTGCCGACTTGCCTGAATAAAATTGTATTGTATTGTATTGTAAATATAAATGAACATTAGCCGGAGGCCTTTCAGTTGAATACAGAAATTGAATTGAATTGAACTGTTTCTGTATAACAAGTTAGCGGAAGGTTGTAGACCCTGATGAGACTGTGCGTATGGTGAGGTTCACCCGAGTCTCCATTGTACGCAGGTGCAACGAACCCACCAATGACAGATTGGGTGGTTTAACGCCGTTTTCAATATTGGCCGGAGACCTTTTGAGTTGAATACAGTAATTGAATTGAATTGAACTGGTTTTGTACAACATGTTATCGGAAGGTTAAGATTCCGATGAGACTGCGTTTTCATTTCACGCAGATGCAACAAGACCCATCAATGGCAGATTGATTGATTGAAGTTTAACGCCGTTTTCAACATTGGCCGGAGACCTTTTGAGTTGAATACAGTAATTGAATTGAATTGAACTGGTTTTGTACAACATGTTATCGGAAGGTTAAGATTCCGATGAGACTGCGTTTTCATTTTACGCAGATGCAACAAGACCCATCAATGGCAGATTGGTTTAACGCGGTTTTTAACAATTTTCAGTCATATCACGGCGGCCAGTTCACCTTCTTATGTATTTCCAGGCATTATCACATCAGTAATCCACACAGCAATATCTTTCCAAGCAACTGGCTGCTTTTCCCACATATACTTTAAGCCTTTGGTGAAAACAGTCTGACAAATTTGCGCATGTAGATCTATATCCGGTTTTTTTTTTTACCCACACCTTTGAATATCTAGATGGTGGAATTTATAATTGTGTAGAATTTTACAAATCATACCTGCAGCAGACGACTTTGAAGACATCCAGGCATAAATGGGGGAAATATATCTATATATGATAATATATTGAATATATAGTTGAAAACATTATAACAAACGGGGAAATTGCGCAAAATGAGCAATTAAGTATTTCGCCACAATTTTTTCAAAATCATCTGCGGAAGATGCGTGAAAATCCGTCCGTATGTGGGAAACAGTTTCAAAATTAACCTAGCTGACCTGAGTGCTCCGCGCGCATATCGAACTATCACAGTTACGTACCTGATGGATCAGTTAACACTGCATAATATGTATTAGGCTAGATGTCAGCTTACCGTTTTCACGTATTAACCCTTTCCCACATACAGACGCTTTCTGACGTTTTTAAAAACATTGTGATAACTGGAGAGATTGCTCATAATTTTGACTAAATATTTTCCAAATTCGTTTGCTGAAGATTTGTTGCATGTTGGAAAGGGTAAAACATGCTACAATTCACTGTACTAGTATGGGATATACATATTGGTTATATCTATTTCATTTTCAAGTCTTTTTAATATTTAAGAATGCCAAAATCCATTTTGTATGGACGTAAAAGTTTCTGGAAAGACTGTTAATAAATGGCTTAGATTTACACAAAATGATGTTTGTTGAACGCTATTCTCGTCCGAAATATAATCTAAAATAGCTAGATGTAAAAACTGAAATTATATTCGGTTCAGAACCCCTTTGTTCACTTTGTTTAATTAAAATTAATAATAAACGATGGTAATCTAAAATTTGCTAGTACGATTGGGGTCATCAGGTGCAAAGCCGAGCCTCGTTCTGAGTCGAGAAGCAAAACCAAGATGGCGACCGCCTGTGTTGTGAGGAAGTCATAATAGATCACCCAATTAAAAGTTAAATTCTCGTGATTAGGGACGTTGATTTGTACTTATTGTCCACTAATTGATAACAGAAAGGTACCAGCTGAACGTATGGGATGAGTAAAAGTGCTGGCTTTGGACAGATCCAGAGAAATTAGGCCCCAAATACAATGGGGGCACAACAGGGAAAGGAGTCGAAATCAGGAAAAAGGGAAAGAAAAACAAAGGACAACAGACAGGTTATTCAGAACTTCAACCAAGAGACAAGTGGTACGTACCGTTCTAAATTCCCCATGATCTGAATGTTTCGTAGACATACTCTCAAGCGAACAGAGACCCTGCAGCATGCAGATTTAAATCGGGTCTTGGAGAAATCATTGATGAGTCATAAGTCACCAGAGTTCCAAGACAGCTGCTGAGGCAGATCAGTTGTTAGTTAACCCTTTCCCACATACAACAAATCTGTAGCAGAAAACATTGAAACTAACTAGGTAAAAATATGGAAGATCAGTGCAAGTGAAAGTATACTGCAGTGGATAGAGTTGAAAATATTGAGGTAATAAATGGGAAAATGCTCATTTTGAGCAATTTCTCCTTTTGCAATAATGTTTTCAAAAGTCTTCTACGACAGATGCATCAGTATGTGAGACAGTGTTACGTTTTTGGTGAAGGTGGAAGTAAAACTGTGTTAATAAATATATGCCTTCTGATGACACCCACAGTTTCTCAATGACATTGTTTATAGTCTAAGTCTTACCTGATTTCAATGGTAATTTAACGATATGTCACTTTTATATAACAATTCGTCACAGGTGTAATAAATAGTATTTTTATACTTATTGATTACCGACGCGGGCAGGTTATGACAAAAAAATGGAAAAAAGGTAGTAATAAAATGATACTGATTTGTAAACTGATGCTTGTATACAAGAAAATCATGTGACTTTAATACCTGAAAAGATAACGAATACCAATGATACTCAAAATGGTAGTATTAGTTATGACTCTTAGGATTGTGGGGTTAGCATTATGATTGTTGTAAGGATAAATGGACCAGTAGTACTGTTAACTTTATTTACCAAGGAAATGCTGTAATAAAACATTTCTGTAATTTAGGTTTTTCTGTTCCATTCAACATTGGTTCTCGACATATACCTTAACCCTTTGACAACAAATATACACTGCAATTTTTTTCCAAAAATTGTGAATGGGGATGGTATCGTGGAAATCGTGAACAAATTATATGATATTGTAAATTACTGAATAGTGGGAGGCTGCCATCGCAGCTGAATTGTCAAGACAATATTGACATTTATGTAATTCAATAGTTTAAGCATATATATATAACCATGTCCATGGTTTGACATCAAAAAGTACTTTAACAAAATAATTATCCCCTCAGCTAACGAAGTTTGCGATGGGGATATTGTAACATGACTGTCCGTCCGTCCGTCCATAACAGCCTTGTGACCACTCTACACTGAACATCCTTCGACCGATCTTAACCAAACTTGGTATACAAGTCGCGGCACGATGGTCATGGTGGAGTGCTCTTGGGCAAGGCACATTTTCTAGCCTAGTACTGGTTTGTTTACCAAGGGATCATGAATAAGTGAACTGTCACCGTGATATAACTGAAATAATGTTGAAAGCGGCGTAAAATCCCAATTATAAATAAAAACAAACTTTCCTCTGACATATAGATAATAACTAATACCTCTGCAACAGATGACTTTTTCGTCTGCTCCTGATTTTATGTGTGAAAGGGTTAAGATTTACCTGCTTTACATGCATCTGATGATAACATAATAGATGTTGATCTTTGTTAAGCCCCCTTTACACACATTGAGATCATTAGGCTACCATTGAGGGATCCAAAATTGGCCCCATCTCTCAAAGGCCTGAATAAAGTCGATCCTGTATAAATGCCTTGGAAATCCTTGTGTGCTTGTTGTGCTATCAAAACGTAATTTTTGGGTAACTTTCATGGCGATATAAAGAGATTTTAGAGCAACATTGGCACTCATTGAAAGACCCTTCAGAGATCAATAGATACCTGCAGCAACTACTTGGGAGTTTGCTGAGCTCTTGTTTTGCGACTGAGAGACCGATGAGATCACCGAGGGATGATTGAGAGTAACTTGGGGGACCAAGGAGATTGCTGAGCATTTCTTGTGTAACATGTAGCCTCTTGATATATATACATATAAGGTTTGTGTTGTGTTGTTCCTCCAGCAGACTTAAACAAGCTGTTGAGGAGAGTCCAAGATGAACAACTAAGTTTTGATACCAAGCAATTATACAGAATCAGATGGCCATTGCTGTCGTCCAAATGAGGAGGCAGAGGCACAGAAGAAGGAGGCCAAAAGTCTGGTGTCGTCTGCCTTTGGCTGACACAATAAAGCAGATTACAGTATGGTGACTACAGCCAGCTGTTGCTAGAGCGGTAACTGGAAGAGGAGGGAGCCTTCCTTAACTACTTACGCATGAATCTGGCCATGTTGGATACATGTGCTCTTGCAAAGGGTTGGACCTAGGATCACCAATTCAATCAATTCAGTTTTGGCAAAATCAGCATTTACACACCTTTGACCAATAAAATTTTTTAACAGTGGACAAATATGGCAAAAGAAACAAGGAAACATACAAACAATATTTACGTTCAAACATTTTGATAAGACTGATAATTCATTTCATGATCATATATATTATAACCTGGTATACTGTTAACTGGCAGTATATCATGTTGTAATAGCATTCTGTATTTTTTCATTACGAAGATTAAATGCATATTCGTAAATACTTGGCAAGGCTTATATAAATACTAACTAGAGAGAAAGTGTTTTTTTTTCCATTTTCTTTTTCTCAAATGAAAACTAGGATGCCTGTGCTCAAACTATGGGTTCAGTTAGCTGTGAGCTGCAGGTACTTCACTACAGGTGAAAAGCATCCTACATGTACACTCAAGTACTTGCATAGTGTGTCACAATCAACCATCTCCCTGTTTGTGCCAGATGTGTGCCAAGCCATGCGAGATGAATACAAGGATGAAGTCATGAAATGCCCTTATTCACCTCAAGATTGGCAGTCAATTTCAGATGAAGTCTCCGAGTGCAACCTGCTTCTGTGTGTTCTTATACTCCCTTTATTGTCTTATTATACAGCTAGGGATGTTCCCTCAACAGGTAATCTGCTTCAGTGAGAGTGGCATCATTGGAGTCTGATATATATATGTCCATGATGTCATCTCACTCAATACCACAAGCATCATCAACTTGATGACCAAGAGCTTTGAAAGATCCATGAGAGATCAATGAGACTTGAGCACTCCTTCAGTCCTTTTTGAGAAACTGTAAGATTCCTTCCCTCGGTAGCCGTTGAGAGATTGTTACAGTCCTGTTTCAAACTGAGTCAAAACGTGGAGGCGACCGTGGAGATCATTGGAAGATCATGGCGATTGCTGGGTGCTCATTGAGAGATCTGGCTATTTGTCAACGATTTGCGGTCTCTCAACATCGCCACCTCTGCTTAAAGGGGGTTTTAGTATGCAACATTGAAAGTCTCCAGGAAGCAGACATTGAGCGTGATTAATATAAGCTATCAGCTTTCTGCGCTATCTATGTAAAATAAATAAGTTTTAACTGAACTAAATTAAACATTAAAAGTATTGTGGGAAAAGGAGAAATTGCTTAAAATGAGAATAGTTTTTCCTTTTTCAGTGTATTATGTTGTCTAAGAGTGACTTTATCAAGGTAATGAATAATCCTTCCTGCTAAAAATTTCTTTCTGATTTTGTGTTTCTTGGGAAGAATGTTTTTGAAAACACAATGGGAATGTGAGACATTGCTCTGCATGTCTAGTAAGTTGTCCTTTTCCAACAAAGATTTCTACTCTTTCCCAAAGTTTTGCTTTCATTTATCCTGCTTCAGTTTTTATTAATTGGAAATGGTCTAAAAATAGCATATCAGATAATTTCATTAGCATGTTAATCCTTTCCCACATACAACAAATCTGAAAGCAGGGACTTGCAAATATTTATGCAGAAATATGGAAACTGATCAAAATCTAGACAGTTAAGGTATAGCTGTGGAATATAGTTGAAAGCATTGTAGCAAAAGCAGAAATTACTCTTTTGTAACAAAGTTTTCAAAATTCATCTGCTGATTATGTGTCTGCATGTGGGAAACCCTTTTCTTCATATAGATGCTTTCTGAAGCTTCTGCAGCTGACGGCTTTTTGAAAACATAGTGACAAAAGAAGAAATTGCTCAAAACGAGCAATTTCTCCTTTTTGCCACAATGTTTTCCACTTTTAGTCATGGGTAATCCATTCAATTATAGAGATCTTCTATTTCTTGACAAAATATGTTCAAAGTCATCTGCTGCAGAATTGTCGTATGAGGGAATTAGGGTTAAAGTGGGAGGGTCTCTGTCAAAACTTAGTAACAATTAGAAATATTGCTGCATGTAAACAAAGTGTGAAAACATGGAATGGCCTTGACCTCATTTCAATCCATCGTAATGTGGTTAGAGACTCCAAATGGAAGAGATCATGGACGTGATGGAAAAAGAAACTTTACTTTTCTTAGTTACCTTATCCTTTCCCACTTGCAGACTTTGAAATTGCTCATTCTTTTTTTGTCACAATGATGCCAACTCTTTTTCAAGAATTATACTTTCACTCATTGAGATTTTTTTCCATATTTAGTTAGCACTTTCCATGATACAGCTGATTACTTGTGTGACTTTTTGGCAGAGAACTTTAAAATCATTGTGAAAAGAGGAATTGCTCAATACAAGCAATTTCATGCTTTTCCTAGACTTATTAAAGATTTATTATATATTGCCTCCTAAGATATTTTCAAAGCAGATGACAAAAAATGCCCTGTTTTGTAAATAGTTAACCCTTTCCCACATGCAGACACATTTTGAAAATTGCAACAAGAGTAGAATATTTGCCAATAGATTGTCGTCTGTTTATGTGGTAAATGGTTAACACTATTACACTTCTAGTTTTTCCAGTTGATTAATCCTGTAAGGACCAGAGAGAGTGGGGGAAAAATACTTCACTTCAAAGATTGCAACTCCTGATAAAAGCTTTTGGTTGAGGGCTTCAAATAAAATCTGTAATGACCACCACTTTCTAAATTACACCACAAGTTAACTGTGAAGCATTGTGGCGTTAAATGTGACATAAATGAGTATTTAGAAATCATTAGAGACCCAAAGATTAGTCGGTATGCTTTGACTTGTAACAAGGTAACAACTTTAACTGTTTTGGTTATACAGTGGTATATTGTTTTAACCCTTTTCCCTCATACGACAATTCTGCAGCAGACGACTTTGAACGTATTTTGTCAGATGGATAACCTATGACTAAAAGTGGAAAACATTGTGACAAAAGGAGAAATTGCACGTTCTGTGCAATTTCTTCTTTTGTCACTATGTTTTCAAAATGCTGTCTGCTTTAACCCTTTCCCTCATACGACAATTCTGCAGCAGACGACTTTGAACGTATTTTGTCAAAACATAGAAAATCTCCATAATTGAATGGATAACCTATGACAAAAAGTGGAAAACATTGTGACAAAAGGAGAAATTGCACGTTTTGTGCAATTTCTTCTTTTGTCACTATGTTTTCAAAAAGCCGTCTGCTGCAGAGGCTTTAACCCTTTCCCTCATATGACAATTCTGCAGCAGACGACTTTGAATGTATTTTGTCAAAACATAGAAAATCTCCATAATTGAATGGATAACCTATGACAAAAAGTGGAAAACATTGTGGCAAAAGGAGAAATTGCACGTTTTGTGCAATTTCTTCTTTTGTCACTATGTTTTCAAAAAACCGTCTGCTGCAGAGGCGTTAGAAAGCGTCTTTATGAGGGAAAGGGTTAAACCCTTTCCCATGTTCGACAAATCTGCTGCAGACAATTTAGAAACCCATCTACCGGCAGGCAAAAAACTCTGTAAATGAAAGTATTTAAAAGAGTTGAAAACACTGTGGTAAAAAAAAAAAAAAATTATAATTATCATATTGAACCATTTCTCAATTTGCTACAATGTTCTCATTTCTATTCAATAAGTCGACATATATATTCCATGTATTTGTCGAGATGTTTTCAAAGTCAACTGCTGCATAATTGCTGTATGTGGAATAACAGAAAATAGTTATCTTATTACTCACATGAATCACATGATCAAGACAATTCATTTGAATACCCGCAAGATAGGTTTTAACCTTTTCCCTCATATAGAGCCTTTCTGAGGTCTGCAGCCGACCGCTTTTTGAAAACAGAGTGACAAAAGAAGAATTTCTCAAAATGAGCAATTTCTCCTTTTGCCACAATGTTTTCCACTTTTAGTCATAGGTTATCCATTTTCTAGTTTTTGACAACATATTTTCAGTCGTCTGCTGCAGAATTGTCGTATGAGGGAAATAAAGATCTTTGCACTTTCACCCAGGAAACTTCAGCAATAATACTGTCAATTTATCCCTTTAATTTAATTTTTTTGGGAACCGAGTTGAAAACATTATGGCACAAGGAGAAACTGCTAATTCTGAGCAATTCATTCATTTGCAACAGTAGTACATGTTTTCAAAAGCTGTCTGCTGCAGAAGCGCCAACACTGTATCTGCAAGTGGGAAAGAGTTATACAGGAGAAAATTGCTCAACAATTTATCTCTTTCAATCAGTAAGAGTGATATCTAGTCAGGATAATTTCTTGTAAAGCAATCAAAATATTGTCCTGTATCAACCCTCTTCTCCTGTCCCAGAACTGTGTTACTTTTAACCCTTTCCCTCATATGGACACTTTCTGAAGCCTCTGCAGCAGACAGCTTTTTGAAAATATTGCGACAAAAGAAGAAATTGCTCAAAACGAGCAATTTCTCCTCTTATCACCATGTTTTCAACTCTCTTTAACCCTTTTCCTCATATAGACGCTTTCTGACGCCATGCAGCAGACAGCTTTTTGAAAACATATTGACAAAAGAAGAAATTGCACAAAACGTGCAATTTCTCCTTTTGCCACAATGTTTTCCACTTTTTGTCATAGGTTATCCATTCAATTATGGAGATTTTCTATGTTTTGACAAAATACGTTCAAAGTCGTCGTCTGCAGAATTATCGTATGAGGGAAAGGGTTAAATATTGTACTTTCATTAAAATGGAGTTTCCAATTTTTTTCCGGGTATATTTTCAGAAGGTTAACCTTACCCCGATGCAGATGCCATGATTTGTGAAGCCTTTGAAACAATCTTGGAAAGCATTGTGGAAAAAGGAGAAAGTGCTCTTTATTGAAATAAAAATTCCAATTTACGTTTCTTATACTCTATTCCGGGATGCTATATTAACCCTTTCCCTCATACGACAATCTGCAGCAGACGACTTTGAACATATTTTGTCAAACAATAGAAAATCTCCGTAATTGAATGGATAACCTATGACAAAAAGTGGAAAACATTGTGGCAAAAGGAGAAATTGCTCGTTTTGAGCAATTTCTTCTTTTGTCACTATGTTTTCAAAAAGCTGTCTGCTGCAGAGGCGTCAGAAAGCGTCTCTATGAGTGAAAGGGTTAAATATATTACTGATGCAGAGCTCTAGAAAGGGGGCGTTTTGCATGTTCTAAAATCTTGATTAGACAATATATTATATAACCCTATCATAGGCTATGATGTGGGTACAATTCTTTTGAGTACCCACATGATAGGGTTTGGTTGGATAATAAGAGAGATATTGTGGGGAAAAGAGCTGGTTACCCCTTCTTTTCTGGACTTCTGCTGATGAAGAGCTTACATTCTTGCGCCAAACAAGAGGAACAGTTGGATTTTTAATTGATGCAATATTTTTAAATGGGTAAAACCCTACAAGAAACAATAAACTGCAGCGAAAATAAAAAGCATCATGTTGAGAAGCTATTGCTTTTGCCCGACACATTTTCAGTGAACGTGTTATAAAACATAATTAACCCTTTCCCTCATACGACAATTCTGCAGCAGACGACTTTGAACATATTTTGTCAAAACATAGAAAATCTCCGTAATTTAATGGATAACCTATGACAAAAAGTGGAAAACATTTTGGCAAAAGGAGAAATTGCACGTTTTGTGCAATTTCTTCTTTTGTCACTATGCTTTCAAAAAGCCGTCTGCTGCAGAGGCGTCAGAAAGCGTCTATATGAGGCAAAGGGTTAACCCATCAACCCTTTCTTACACAACAGATGACTTTTGAAAACATTGTAACTAAAGGAGTTATACATGCTCATGTTTTCTATTGAAACAATCATCCTTTCATTTATAGATACTTTCCTAGTCCAAAGATAGGGATGAGTCAAATCTTTCCCTCATACGACAATTCTGCAGTATGCGACTTTGAACATATTTTGTCATAAAATGGAAAATCGCTTTAATTCAATGGATAACCTATGACCTCAAAGTGGAAAACATTGTGGCAAAAGGAGAAATTGCTCGTTTTGAGCAATTTCTTCTTTTGTCACTATGTTTTCAAAAAGCCATCTGCTTCATAGGCGTCAGAAAGCGTCTATATGAGGGAAAGGGTTAACACAATACATGTAGCTTTTGTAACACTCATTAACCCATTCCCACATACAAGAAATCTGCAGCAGATGACTTTGAACATATTTTGTCAAAAAATCTCAGACTCTATAATTGAATGGATAACCGATGACTAAAAATGGAAAACATTGTGGCATAAGGAGAAAACGTTGTGAGCAATTTCTTCTTTTGCCACAATGTTTTCAAAAAGCTGTCTGCTGCAGAGGTGTGGGAAAGGGTTAAAATTTATATTGTGGGTATTCTTCTGAGCCGCCCACAAATGAGGTTTTGGAGTTCAAAAAAGTATTTTAGAACATAAAAAGATGTCCCATATCTTAGAGAGCTCTGCTTGTTTTGCCAATTCATGATTTTCAAAATCATATGCTGCAGATCTGTTGTATTTGGGAAAGGGTTAATTCAGGTTTGTAGACTCATTTCATGTCAGAAGACTTTTGCCATGGTGTTTTCAACTTGATTCTATTATAAGACTTTCATGAAGATTTTTGTATGTTTACTATATATAGCCTATAGAGATTTTTTGTTTCATTAGGGTTTTACGCCACTTTCAACATTATTTCAGTTATATCACGGCGACAGTTCACTTATTCATGATCCCTGGATAAACAAACCAGTACTAGGCTAGACTATGTGCCTTGCCCAAGGACACTCCGCCATGACCGTCGTGCCACAACTGGGGATTGGACCCGGGACACACGGGTTTCAAATTCCCGACACTAACCACTCCACCACGGCAGATTCTCGTGATTTAATGTGTGTGGGAAAGGATGATTTTTTTGTTCTCATTGTCTGAAATTGTTTTCAAAGAGCCTTAACCCTTTCCCACATACAACAATTCTGAAGCAGACATTTTTGGAAACATCAAGGCACAAATAAAGAAACTCTCTTTAATTTAGTTAATTTAGTTTAAATGAAAATATAATTATTGAATAGAGTGGAAAACATTGTGACAAAGGGAGAAATTACTCATTATTTCTCCTCTTGCCGCAATGTTTTCAAAAGTCATCTGCTACAGATGTATGTCACAATGAATCTACATGTTGGCAAGTAAAGCTCGCTGAATCACATAAACTATATAATAGTCCTTTCCCGCATATATTTAGCATATCTGCAGCAGACGTACAACTTTGAAGACTTTGATTAAACCTTTTCCTCATATAGATGCTTTCTGACGCCTCTGCAGCAGACAGCTTTTTGAAAACATGGTGATAAAAGAAGAAATTGCTCAAAACGAGCAATTTCTCCTTTGGCCACAATGTTTTCCACTTTTAGTTTATCCATTCAATTATAGAGATTTTCAATTTTTTGACAAAATATGTTCAAAGTCGTCTGCTGCAGAATTGTCGTATGAGGGTTCAAGTCAAAAACATTGTGGCAGAAAGAGTACTTGTTCATGATGGGCAAGTTTTTCTTTTTGTCACAATGTTTTCAAAAGTCGTCTGCTGACGAGGTGTCTGAAAGTGTCTGTATGTTGAAAAGGGTTAGTTTAGCAGAATGTTTTTGAGACTGGAATGCTGCATGTTTCTGATCAATAGTTTACACCATGTTCTCTCTTTTGAAGCAAACAGGACCCTTCCATTTTGATTGCAAATTTGATTCCTCTGTTTACCCTTTCCCTCATATAGACGCTTTCTGGCGCCTCTGCAGCAGACAGCTTTTTGAAAACATAGTGACAAAAGAAGAAATTGCTCAAAACGAGCAATTTCTCCTTTGGCCACAATGTTTTCCACTTTTAGTCATAGGTTATCCATTCAATTATGGAGATTTTCCATTTTTTGACAAAATATGTTCAAAGACGTCTGCCGCAGAAAATTGATTGTTTAAAATAGTATTAATATTTATTTCGGAAAAAGAAAGCTCAAGTTCATTATTATTTCAATTAACAGCAAATGTTGAAAATTTAGAATTAGGAAAAAGGGAAAAGCAAGACATATACAGAATTAATTGAGTTCCAGAAATAAATGTGTTTACCCACTTAAGAAAGAGACAATTTTGGGAAATGCTTGTTTATTGTATTAAGAGGAAATTGATTGGTCCGTTTCCAACGTTATTTTCAATTTACGTCAGATACTAAAATTGAGGTTCATTATTATATATTTGAATGATTGAGTTGTATTTGAAATCCTGTATTGGTGAAAGACTGGACAGGTGTACTGCAGTGGTAGAGCATTGATCAGCCCTTCAAACAAACGGTCTTAGGTTTAAGTTTAGTTATGAGTGCATCTGGAATTTTTCATCACAAAGACTCGGGGAAAGGACTGGAAACAATTAATATAAAATAAAAAAGAAAACTATATATTGATGGTTTTAACCGTTACTAACTACAATGTACCAGCTTTTAAGCTTTTCCCACTAATATTAAATCTGAAGCCGACGTCTTTGAAAACATCTTAGGAAAAAAAAAAGGAAAATCTCCATAAATGAAATTGAATAGAGTTGGCAACATTGTGGCAAAAAGAGAATGTGCTCATCATGACCAATTTTCACTTTTTGCCACAACCATCAAAAGTCCTGCAGATGGGTAAGGGTTAATTAGATAGCTAGTAGAGAGGTTCTCAAAAAGAAAGAATCTTTGGCATACATATCCTGAAATTTCTCCCTGATTTGTGCTGAATTGTGAAATCTTGCAGCTAGACTAGGTCTGGTAAAACAATTTCAGATAATGGTTTTGGAATTGAATTGATGAATTCTCCGATGTGAAATTACTAGATCGGGAGCTTTTGATATGTAATGGTGTGTTTACGACTCGTTTTAATTGCCTGTAATTTGGTGTTATTTTGAGAATTGGAGCCTTCCTTGATTTTCTTTTAAAAAAAAGCGTAAATGGTTCAGAAATTGAAAAATGACATATCACGAGCTATAAATATTCAATGTTATATTGACAATTCTTGTTTCAAATGTAACGATAGTTATAAACATAATCTTAAAAGACTCAAAAAGCATCAGACACATTAAAATTAACATATTTATTTAGGTAAGAATACTGTAATTTGAAGAATTATCCCTGCCATTCAAGCATACACCATGAATACAATTGCAGCAGGACTGCTTGGATGGTGTAGTGTTTGTGCGTCCGCCTCAGTGTGGGAAGTCACTGGTTCGCTCCCCGGACAGGTCATACCAAATACTTGAAAAACGGTAGTAATGGCTGCCCTGCTTGGCACTCAGGGTTGCGGGGTTAGCATTATGACTGTCTGGCTGGTGTCAGGCTAAATGGACCAGTAGTTACTAGTACTGGTAACTTGCCCAGGGAATGCAGGGATATAAATCAAAACTGTTAAAAGTGGCGTAAAACACCAAGGAATCAATCCAATCAATTGCAGCAGACGACTCTGAAGGTCCGGGCAAATAAATGGTTAATCTCTTTAAACGAATCTGTAATTTTTGAATGGAGGTTGAATCATAGTGGCTGATAGAGAAATTACTCAATGTTTTCATAAGTCGTCTGCTGCAGATGCATCAGAATGTGTTTGTCTGTCTTGTCTGTCCATGCATCCGTCTGGTCCATTTCTCTGTCTTCACTATTTCTCAGCAACTGCTGGCAAGCATTTAACAACACTTTATGGACAGCTTCAGTACTAAAAGAAGATACTCATAATAATATCAGCTTGTTCAGATTTTATATTATTTTAAACCAATGTCTTAATGATATTTTACATCTTGTTTTTGTGAATCCAGGGGTTGTAAGTTTGAACCCCTGCTCGATCAACATTCTTACCGACGTTTGACAAAAGTCGCTGTGACAAGCGTCATTTGATTTCCACCAATGGGCTTATTGTCTATGTGGAAAAGCAGCCAGTTTGTTTAGAAAGAATATTGTGTGGAGAACTGGTGTGAGAATGCCAAGAAACACATGAGTAGGTGGTTAAATGGCCGCCATGATATGACTGAAAAATTGTTGAAAAATGCATTTAACATCAATCAATCACCGTCTGTCCCATTTCTCTGTCCGAGCTAGTTGTTTGGAATGCAGCTGGCTGAAATACAATGAAACAATAATTATGTGAAGCTTCAGTACCATGAGGAGATGAGCATATTTTCAGCTTGTTCAGATAGCACTGGTTGTGGGTTTAATTCCCAGCCGTGTCATCCTTGAAAGACTTAAACAATGGTAGTAATGGCTGCCCTCCTTGGCAATCAGGGTTGCAGGGTTTAAGCATTATGACTGACTGGCTGGTGTCAGGATAAATGGACCAGCAGTACTGCTAACATACACCAGATAACTCTGTGATATAACTGGAAAAGTGTTGAAAGCTGTGTAAAACACCAAACAATCAAATTAGTTAATTAATCAATTAATCAGATGAAACATACTTTACAGATTAATGGCACTGTGATATTCCAACCTTTCCCTCATACGGCAATTCTACAGCAGACGACTTTGTACTTATTTTGTCAAAACGTAGAAAATCTCTATAACTGAAAGGATAACCTATGACTTAAAGTGGAAAACATTGTGGCAAAAGGAGAAATTGCTTGTTTTTAGCAATTTCTTCTTTTGTCACTATGTTTTCAAAAAGCCGTCTGCTGCAGAGGCGTCAGAAAGCGTCTATATGAGGGAAATGGTGGAGCGCCCTCGGGCAAGGCACATTTTCTAACCTAGTACTGGTTTGTTTACCCAGGGATCATGAATAAGTGAACTGTCACCGTGATATAACTGAAATAATGTTGAAAGCTGCGTAAAACCCCAATAAATAACTATGAGGGAAAGGGTTAACCCTTTGCAACAAAAAGACACAGTTTGATGAGTCTCCCATAGACATTTGAAATCATTGTGGCAAAAGGAGAAATTGTCACAATATATAAAACTCTATTTAATAACTGTTCTTTCATTTATATAGAGAGTTTTGATAAAGAGCAACAAGAGAAAATTGATGCAAGGCATCAATGTCGCCGGAAAAGACTGCATTGATTTATTTTTTAACACACATGTAGTCTTGACTTTCATTAGTCTAAACATACACATAATGTTTTCATAAGGATTAATTCCAGGATTTTTGAAATTCCACATAGATCTACAAATTTCAGGATTTCTTTTGGTCAGGATTTTGGATGTTTTGTATTTGTCAAAAAAAAAAAAAAATTAATACATTTTGGGTTTTAAATCTACATGCAATAAAAAGCTATTAAACCCTTTCCATGTCTGAAGCAACAATGAAAACCTTTAATCGCTTAAAACATTGAGAAAACGGTTAAATTGCTGAAGACATGAACTTCCTCCTTTTTAATACTAATTATTTCACAAGTAGACCACACTTGTAACAATATAACAGCTAAATTGTTTATCTAAATCGTTGATGCATACAATATATGTGGCAAGTATGAAATTAATTGGGTGCGAAAGAGCAGATTTTCTTTATTTCTAAATCTATTGTTTATCAGAGTTTGTTCTTCTCTTAATTTGTTTCAACATTTAATATCACATATATTTAATCATTTAAGTGTGTAATATTTTTAAGTGTGTAATATTAGCTATCTATCTGTAATAAGGTGTTTGAGCATTCTTTCGAAATGTTTACACTCGTGTCAGGCTTCATCGAGTCGTAGTGTCAGACATCGAAGAAAGTGAATAAAAAATCAGGCAAAGCTTTAGTGCATGTTTTATTCCACTGCATTCGAGAGAGAAAAGCATTTCTATATTATCTTTCTTTCTCCTACATTCGACCCATGCATTCGTTTCGTGACGTTTAAGAAAAATCAATTTGTCGTGCAACATTTTTTGTCTGCATAACCTAGTCACTTTTCTAAGTTTACATTTTACTTCCGGTCACTTCGCTTTGTTTACATTTTGGCAATATGAAACTAGGTCACAAACTGAGAAAAAGGCGTTTCGACGTTCACGACCGATAAACAGGCTTATATTTGAGACATATTTTCACAAATTATTTCTTATTTTTGTTTCTGTTACCAGTTTATGTTCAAGTGTGTGTGTGTGTGTGTCATTGTGCATATTCAGCCCATCGTATGAGTGTAAGCGACGCACGTTTTTGTTGTAAAATGTATCGCGTGCAAATCCAGCTTTTCATTGGTTATCGCACACACAGTAAGTACAGTAGTATATAGTAGCGTGTGCAAAATTTACAAATCTATGCGGGCGGTACTCGGTAGTGACGTAATCAACAGTTCTAGGTTAGAAACAGATCATATTTTAGATATACACGAGTTAACATTATCAAATGAATTCTTCACAAATCAAGACATATTTTTGAACGTGAAAATAACATTCAGTAAGTTAACATTACTATTGAAAGTAGAATTTGACGTGATTTTTATTTCAATATATCTCAATATTGACATATAGCAGTTGGTTGCAAGTCTAGCAGGGACCACATTTGTCTTCGTAAATAAGACAAAAACACTTAAATGCAAGTCAACAAAATGAAACTAAAAATACCTAAAACATCGAAATGTTTATTCCATTTTAGATGTGTCATTACTTAGTGTTTTTAAACAAACACAATTGTAATATGTTCAAAACATCTTAATGTGTTTCTTTCCAATAATTATCCCTCCTCCCATGTGATTTCCGAAAAGCTATTAAAAATAGAAGTCGCGGGCTTCTGCCCGGCGACTAATTAGTACATTTGTCAAAATGGTCTGATGCAGATTTGTTGTATGTGGGAAAATGGTTATTAAGGGTGTAAAGGTCTCTACCTAATTAAGGAGCTTACAGTAAAGTACATCTTGTCCTTTTCATAAACAATCCCAGTGGTTTTCAAATAAACCATCTAAATCAATTGACTACTTTACAGTGTGTCTTGTCGTGAAGGGTGTTGTCAAAGCTTTATAAATAAACACCCTCTTTCCCACTTGTAAATCTATGCATCCTGACACATCTGCAGCAGATGACTTTTGAAAACATTGTGGCAAATGGAGAAATTGTTCTAATGCCACAATGTCTTCAATGCTATTCAATTATTAAACTTTCATTTACAGATATTACTAGATTACCATCAGAGCTCTTTGATTCACTGCTTTACTGGTGTTTTATGTCGTTTTCAACTATATTGTAGTTTTATCTCTGTGACAGACAGAACAATAATAAGTGAGAAAATGAGTACCAAACTAGACAAGGTACAAAATCATCCACTTTAAACACTTGACCTTAGCAGATTCCTTCTGAACTTGAGGACTGAACTTGTAAATTTGAAGTTTTACACTTGCACATCTTGAAATAATCAAAAATGGCCCAATTGAGCAGAACACTCTTAACCCTTTCCCTTATATAGACGCTTTCTGATGCCTCTGCACCAGACAGCTTTTTGAAAACATAGTGACAAAAGAAGAAAATGCTCAAAACGACCAATTTCTCCTGCCACAATGTTTACCCCTTTTAGTCGTCGGTTATCCATTCAATTAAAGAGATTTTCTATTTTTTGACAGAATATGTTCAAAGTCGTCTCCTGCAGAATTTTCGTATGAGGGAAAGGGTTAAAGTAGCATATGAGCCATAATATGGTGTCCGGGATTTTGTGTTACATCACAGAGTCATTATTTATTCTCCTTTATTTGAAGAACTATGTGTTTTATAGTTTAACAGCATGTCACAAACTGTTAGAAACTACTAAATCTATAAAATAATATGCTATTGATTTCTGAAAGAACTGATAAACTCCTTTAATTAATACTTTTCTTGAGCATTTTCGCCGTGTCCTTCCCGACAAAGGCATGGGAGGACTTTTTGAAAACCAAAACAAACTGTTTTTCTTTATATTTAAAGTTTGGAAACTAATATGTGTGAAATAATAATTTAACAAATTACTTGTAAATATAACTTTAAGATTTAATAGAGCGACGTAAATATGATTTTGATTTGAATATAAAATCCTAGACATTGGCGTAACGAATGTGTCCACCAAGTTACATCACGTCTAAATAGCATCAAAACTCGAAACCTGGACCGATAACCATATTTTCATTGCATTCAAATCACGTGATCACTTACATTCTTTGTTAATGTCGTAAACATGTTGTTCTGGGACAGATATCTTTTATTTGACAGGGAGTCAAAATATGTTTATCAAAATGGTGTCTTTTTTTGTTACGCCCTATTATTTTGTTATAATTAATAAATGCTTCGTCGATCACCTAGGAGGAAACTAAATTTTGGCTGTTCTATTTACGACATTAAACATCGCAACAATTTACGACAGTTAGAGACGTTTTACGACAAGAGTGTTTTAAAATGGCGGCTCGAAAATGACAGTCAGACTTCTGAAATTTTGTTACGCCGGCACCAAGCCAATTGCAATCATCAATGGTTGCTTATAATGTATCGCAATGCGTAGTAACTTCCTATTTCGTTATTTAAATTGTCCAGAGATGTTTGCGAACCTATTTAATTCACTACGAAGAACTTGTTATTATTTTTGACTGGGGAAAAAAAATCGCGAATTTTGTCTCTTTTGCCTTGTAACGTTGACTGTCCTGGAAAGCATATTCTACCTCCATAAGCACTTTGCTTACGTAATAAATACATATTTGCATGATTAGTATATTTTAATTTAACTGGAGAATTATTTATACTGAAAATGTTTATGCTATTATATGATTTTTTTATTTTTTTCTAAGGTGTCCTGTTACACACTTATATGAAGTGCACAATTAGTGTCCAGTTACATCATTTTGTGTCCTGTTACACAACAGTTTGTGTCCTGTTACACCATTCTTTGTCTAGTTGTATACTATTAATTATTTCACTAAATAAACCATTTATTTATTGAAATAATTCCAAATAAAGATGGTGAAAATGTAAATTAGATCTAAACAAATTCAACTAGGCAAAATCTTCATAAAATTGATTTATTTCATGGTGTCCTGTGTTACTAACAATACAATTGAATAAGTGTCCAGTTACATCATTTTGTGTCCTGTTACACACCAGTTTGTGTCCTGTTACACACCATGTTGTGTCCTGTTACACCATTCTTTATCTAGTTGTATACTATTAATTATTTCACTAAATAAACCATTTATTTATTGAAATAATTCCAAATAAAGATGGTGAAAATGTAAATTAGATCTAAACAAATTTAACTAGGCATAATCTTCATAAAATTGATTTATTATATGGTGTCCTGTGTTACTAACAATACAATTTAAAACCCACATTTCTCTTTATTTAAAGATAAAATCTATTTTGTCATTTAGAATTTAACAGCTTTAGATATTGTTCTAAACATATATATAGCATTTAATTTGACAAAAGTCAAATATTACAAAAGAGGACACCACAGTGTTTGTGATGTAACTCAAAATCCGGACACCATATTATGGCTCATATAACATGTAATGGTCAATTATAGTAGGGAAATTCAGAGTTTCATCTTGAAATCAATAATTTTAAAAACCTTTTTTTTTTCATCTGTATAATATGAGGCCGTCATTAAATGATCAATATTTTGAAATTAATGGGTCAATTAAGTAAATTGAATGACATGGCTGCAGCAAAAGACTTTTCAAACATTGTAGTAACAGGAACTTTCATCTTTTCCACTTGTATTAAAGTTCCAAATTATTTTCAGATGTTATTTTACCAAATACACATTTAACAACTGGAAAAAGATGTATTGAAAACATCTTGATAAAAGGAGAAATTGCTATATAATTGAGCTTTTACCCCTTTTGTCATGATTTCTCTCAACTCTTTTTTAATAATTATACCTTTACCATTTAATGAGCTTGTCATATTTTTGACTAAATGTTTTCAAAGTTTGTATGAGTGAAAGGAGTAAAGTAAATTTAACCCCTTCTCTCATATAGACGCTTTCTGAAGCCTCTGCAGCAGACGACTTTTTGAAAACATAGTGACAAAAGAAGAAATTGCTAAAAACAAGCAATTTCTCCTTATGCCACAATGTTTACCACTTTTAGTCATGGGTTATCCATTCAATAAAAGGGATTTTATATTTTTTGACAAAATATGTTCAAAGTCATCTGCTGCAGAATTGTCGTATGAGGGAAAGGGTTAAGTTATCTCATTGAAATATCTGAGGAAAAAATGATTAAGACAAATTATGACTTTGGCATTTACAAAATTAAAGGCAAATCTTCGATACATTGTTGAAAAGATTGTGAAAAAATGTGTAAAAATGTCATTTGTACATGCATCGGGGGAAAGGTTAGCCTGTTACAACATACAACATTTCTATAGCAGACAACTTCTAAAATAATATATGCAAACATTTGCAAAAGTGTATTAATTAACCCTTTCCCACATACGACAGTTCTGCAGCAGACGACTTTGAACGTATTTTGTCAAAACATAAAAAATCTCCATAATTGAATGGATGTGACAAAAAGTGGAAAACATTGTGGCAAAAGGAGAAATTGCACGTTTTGTGCAATTTCTTCTTTTGTCACTATATTTTCAAAAAGCCGTCTGCTGCAGAGGCGTCAGAAAGCGACTATATGAGGGAAAGGGTTAAAGTATTGAATAGACTTGAAAACATTGTGGTAAGAGAAGAAATTGCTCATTATAAGAAATTTCTCCTTTTGGCTCAACATTTTCAAAAGTCGTCTGCTGCCGATGCTTCTGCAAGTGGGAACCGGTAAAGATTGCAGTGTTACAGTTCTGTTGTAACATGGAAAGGGTTACAAGTTTCACGGGACACTGCTTCCCCAATCATCAATGGTTAGTATCCCACAATGGGGAAAGAATTGTTCATTTAGATGTTTTAGACCGTACCAAATGATAAACAAAACTTTTGAATCCATATTAACAAGTTGTGAGTTAGGTAAAGGTTATCTGTAAAATTTTGAGAAGGTGAAACAGTAGTGGGAAAGGGAGAACTTACTCATTATAGGCATTCTGTATGCTTTAAAAGATAATAAAATTATAGTTGGAAAAAGGAGTAATTGTTCATCATGAGCAATTTCTCCTTTTCCTACAAGACTTTTAAAAGCTGTTGACTATGGAATTGTCTTGAAATACTAATTTGCAGTTATAATCAGAACTGCTGATGAATTTTTCGCACCTTTCAAAGTTTATCAATGGCGGTTTTTCTCTCAAATTGAATCTTTAATTTCTAGATTAAATGTTTGAATGGGAGATTTCTGATTGAGTATAGAACTAACCATTTTGTGTGATATTTAAAAATGTGTTAATGGTTTTTAGGGTTGTTACACTTCAAATATTGTTTGATTGGATTACCTCCAAGTGTACATTCAAACTTTTTGACCGCATACAAATATTTGGCCGGCGGTGTTTAGTTATCTATTCAGTGTGAATTCATAAAGTGCAATTGAAAATTGTAAAGAAATGGGATCTATGTGGCAAAATGGACTTTTCAATGTGTTATTTATTGAATTGGATAAATTAATTATATGTTTGGGGACTGAATAATAGAACGGTCCGTCACTTAATGATATTCAATGACTTTTATTGGGTGAATGTTTCAGGGTTTGTTTAACCCTTTTACACAATCATAGGCACAAACACATTTTCATACTGGTCCAGCAGACACCTTTTGAAAGCATTGTGGCAAGTGGAGAAATTACTCATAATGATTTCAATGTTTTCAATGTTTTCAATAACTGTTCTTTCATTTCTAGAGAGTTTCCATAGTTCTGACAAGATGTTTTCAAAGTCGTCGGCTGTAGATTTGTTGTATTAGTGGGAAAGGATTAACCCTTTCTCTCTTTGTGGTTTGAATCATGGACATGTTGATGCAGTAGAATGGGCAGGATTTTCACAAATCATAATGAGTGTTACAGATGACTGGGAGCATTTATGATCCTAGATGTGTATAACTCTTTTCCCACATACAACAAATTTGCAACAGATGACTTTGAAAACATGTGGGCTGACATAAGAAAATATCTCTAAAAATGAAAGTATATAATGATTGAAAACAGTATTGTGGCAAAATAAGAAATTGCTCATCAAGTGAAATTCCTCCTTTTCCCACAAAAGGTTTTAGAAATTGTTTGCTGCGAAGACCTCTGCAATTGTCTGTTCATACCAAAGCCTGCAACAATAATAGTAATAGCCTTCTAATTGGCGCTCAGCGTTACTGAAATAGCAATTCAGTGGATGCATGGTTTTTAGAATAATTACCTGTACCAGTAGTACTGGATATTTACCCAGGAAATGTTGAGATAAAACTGAAATACTGTTGAAAGTGGTGTAAAACACCATTCAAACAAACGCAACAGCAGAGGTTCAGATATGGACGGGTTTAAAGCTCTATAAATTCCCCACAATATCTCTTATTATCCAACCGAACCCAATGTTGTGTGTACTCAAAAGAATCGTCTCATTGAGACTATTCTTTTGAGTACTCACAACATAGGGTTAGCAGATGAAATAAGGATTTTAGAACAGGCAAAACGCTCCTTATCTAGCGCTCTCAGGGCAACAGTTGTCGTACAATGGAAAGGGTTAATTAAATAAGGATGCATAATAATGTACACAATTAGTGCTGTAAACCACATGGGTAACTGATTTAAACCCTTTCCCAATTATACAGACTCATTTCGAAACATCTGCAACATTTATGACCTTAATTTCTGTTTTCGCCACAGTGTCTGTTCAATAACAATACTTTCATTTATAGAGAATTGCCATATGTTTGGCTTTATGTTTTTAACCCTTTCCCTCATATAGAAGCTTTCTGACGTCTCTGCAACAGACAGCTTTTTGAAAACATAGTGACAAAAGAAGAAATTGCTCAAAACAAGCAATTTCTCCTTTTGCCACAACGTTTTCCACTTTTAGTCATACGTTATCCATTCAATTATAGAGATTTTCTATTTTTTTGACAGATATGTTTAAAGTCGTCTGCTGCAGCAAAAATATGGAAAGTTACTTTACATATATAGTGATTGAATAGTCAGTTGAAAACTCTGAACAATTTCTCCTTTGGCCAAAATATTTTCAAACCTCTTGCAGGTGTGTTGAAAGGCGTCTGCAAGTGGGAAAGGGTTTGAGCACTAATGATGCAGCACTAACATAGTTAAATGGTTCCTTGATGAAGAAAGAAACTATGCAAGGAATGTAGTTTCAAGTGAACATGTAAATTCCAAGAAGAAAATAAAAAGAACACTGAATACATGAATGATTATTACCGGAGTAATTCTCGCTAATTAAGAGGAAGCTGTGTTTCTTATACAGTGTAATTGTTCACAGTGGAGAGTCCCTAAATCCCTCAGTTACATTTAGGAGGGTGGGGATGGTTGAAGTGTAAATACCTTGTCAAATGCTCATTCTCCCAGGTAAGCTATGATCCCTTGAAGGGTTTATGGGTTCATAACAAGAAAACCCTTTTCCTTTTTTTTTCCAATGTGATTGTAATTTGTTTAAATCTTTCCCTGTTACAGATGCTTTCTGACGCCTCTGCAGCAGACGGCTCTTTGAAAACAAAGTGACTAAAGAAGAAATTGCTCAAAACGAGCAATTTCTTCTTTTGCCACAATGTTTTCCACTTTAAGTCATAGGTTATCCTGTCAATTATAGAGATTTTCTATTTTTTGACACAATATGTTTAAAGTTGTCTGATGCAGAATTGTCGTATGAGGGAAATGGATAAACCTTTCCCATACAACAAATCTGCAGCAGGTGACGTGTTGGTAACATCTATACAAAAATATGAAATATGTCTATTAATATCACTGAATAATAGGAATCCGCTGTGGTCGAGTGGTTAGAGTCGGGGATTTCGAAACCGGGTGTCCCGGGTTCGATCCCCAGTCGCGGCACTACGGTCATGGTGCCGAGTGCCCTTGGGCAAGGCACATTTTCTAGCCTAGTACTGGTTTGTTTACCCAGGGATCATGAATAATTAAATTTAATTGCACGCTAAATGACCCTAGCTGTCGATGCGCCATAAAACAATATACATTCATTCACTGAATAATACCTCATATTTAGGAGCAATTTTTCCTTTTGTCACATATTGTCAAAAGTTGTCCGGACGTGGGGAAGGGTTTTAAGACTTGTATCAATCAATCCTGTCCATGTTTGTCAGTGCTTCCACAACCGAATATCTAACCCTTTCCCACATACAACAAATCTGCAGCAGACAACTTTGAAATTTTCTTGGCAAAAATATAGAAAATCTCTATAATTTATTGGAAAACATTGTGGCCAAAGGAGAAATTGCTCGTTCTTTTGTCACTATGTTTTCAAAAATCAGTCTGCTGCAGAGGCGTCAGAAAGCGTCTATATGAGGGAAAGGGTTAAAAAATAAAAAAAACATGTGGCAAAATGAGAAATTGCTCATTATGAATATGAAGAATTTGAAGAAACAATTTCCCAATTTCCTTTACTATCTTTCTATAAAGGTACTTATAATTTGCAACTATTTCTTAGCTTTCCTCCAAAGTACTCAAATCAGACAGAACTAATAAATGTCAGCTGGTAAACGATGAATGTCAATGAACACTCGATTTGTGGGAAAGTCAATTATGCATATTAAGTTATTAACTATTTCCCACATACAACAATTCTGCAGCAGATGATAGAAAACATTTAACCCTTTCCCTCATACGACAATTCTGCAGCAGACGGCTTTTTGAAAACATAGTGACACAAGAAGAAATTGCTCAAAACAAGCAATTTCTCCTTTTGCCACAATGTTTTCCACTTTTAGTCATAGGTTATCCATTTAATTATAGAGATTTTTCTATTTTTTGACTACCTAATATTATGTTCAAAGTCGTCTGCTGCAGAATTGTCGTATGTGGGAAAGGGTTAATAAAATTCTGATCTGTGAATGAAACGGCTCCTTGTTCTACTGACTAAGTAAATACTAATAATATCGATTAATAATAAAGCTTCATTGAAAGAGCTGCACAGTCTTCCCTGTGGGCCTCTTAACAATATTTATTATTTATGATTTACAGGTACTTAACCCATTCCCACATACCAAAAATTTGCAACAGATGATTTTGAAAACATATGGGCAGACATAAGAAAGTGTAGAATAAGTACTGTATACGTAAATAACCCCTGTTTCGCCAAATGTTTTCTTAATTCTGATCGGTGAAGGCAAAAATGTGAAAAATCTCTGAAGGAAAAAATAATTATGAAGAAGAAATCATAATGGTAAATGGAGAAATAATGAGCAATTCCTACCTTTTCCTAACATTTTCAAATGTTGTCTGCTGGAGGTATTATAGTTATAATTACTGAAAAAGTTGAAAACATTGTGGCAAGGAGAAATTGCTCGTTTTGAGCAATTTCTCCTTTTGTCACAATGTTTTCAAAGTCGTCTGCTGCAAATGAGTCAAAATGTGTGCATGGGCGGAAAAGGGTTGAAAGGGTTTTAAGAACATATGACAACACCTGGAAAATTCAATGCAGTTTTCAAAACTGGTGTCTGGATCAACTTACTGGCAGTTCTGGTAGTACTAATTACTAGTACTTTACACTGGAATTGCTTAGATGTAAATGAAATAAAAGCTGTGTAATAAAACACTCAACAAATCCTTGTATCAAAAACATTTAAACCTTTTCCATATTCAGACGCTTTCTGATGCATCCGTAGCAAACGACTCTTGAAAACATAGAGGCAAAAGGAGAAATTGCTCATGATGAACAATTTCTCCTTTTGCCACAGAGTTTTCAACTCTATTGTATAATTTAATTGGTGAAGATTTTTTTACGTTTTTGCCAATATGTTTTCAAAGACGTCTAGGAATCCGCTGTGGTCGAGTGGTTAGCGTCGGGGATTTCGAAACCGGATATACCGGGTTTGATCCCCAGTCGCTGCACTTCGGTCATGGTGGAGTGCCCTCAGGCAAGGCACATTTTCTAGCCTAGTACTGGTTTGTTTACCCAGGGATCATGAATAAGTGAACTGTCGCCGTGATATAACTGAAATAATGTTGAAAGCGGCGTAAAACCCAATAAATAAATCAAAGTCGTCTGCTGATTAATTGTTGTATGAGGGAAATGGTTAAGTCTCTATGGATAAAGGGTAGGGTGATTAAGATTATCCAAATGATTATGAAGGGCGTGTATTATTATACTTCTTAATTGGTAGATTAATAACAGGTTAATCCATATATTAAATAAGTCTGTGCCCTTTTTGCACTTTTCGTGAAAAGGTTAATACGTTCTGAATGGACTGTTGTTCGGATAATGCTGTATCTTCCCCTATTGCAGATGACTTTTATGATTTATCCCTTTCCCACTTGACACAAATCTGCAGCAGCCGATGTCTTCATTTTCCTGCACAGTTTTCAACACTGTATCTTATTGTTCTTTATACATTAACCCTTTCCCTCATATAGACGCTTTTTGAAAACATTGTGGCCAGAGGTGAAATTGCTCATGATGAGCAATTTCCCCTTTGGCCACAATATTTTCAATTTTGTTTAACAATAAAGCTATCTTTTATGGAGATTTTTCAGGTTTTTTTCACTATGTTTTCAAAGTCGTTTGCTGCAGATTTGTTGCATGACGGAAAGGTTAAATTATCCACATGTTGTATTTACTTCTTCAGATGTTTTTCAGAGTGCTCAGACACCTTAAAACACATCATAATTGTGCAATCAATGAACGGGAATAATAACATAAAAACATAGACATTTGGAAGTGTTTTTTGATACAAAGTTTTTTTTTTAAGGAATCTCCCATGGTCAAGTGGTTAGCGTCGGGGATTTGAACTGGTTTGTTTACCCAGGGATCATGAATAAGTGAACTGTCGCCGTGATATAACTGAAATAATGTTGAAAGCGGCGTAAAACCCCAATAAAACAAATACAAAGTTTTACCCTACCCACATACTCTGAAGCAGACTACCTAAATAGTCTCTTGTTAAAAATATGGTAAACCTCTATAAATGAAACTTAAATTGTGGAACAGAGTTGAAAGCATTGTTGCAAAAAATGAGAAATTGCTCATTATGAGAAATTTCTCAATTTGCCACAATTATTTCAAAAGTCATCTTCGTTCGCAGAAGCGTCAGCCAAATATCTGTATGTGGGAAAGGGTTAACAAGAATTGGAAATGAAGATATTGCTAGCTATGAGAGATGTTTCCCTTTTCATATTATTTATTAACCCTTTCCATCATACGACAATTCTGCAGCAGATGACTTTGAACATATTTTGTCAAAACATAGAAAATCTCTATAATTGAATGGATAAACCTATGACTAAAAGTGGAAAACATTTTGGCAAAAGGAGAAATTGCTCGTTTTGAGCAATTTCTTCTTTTGTCACTATGTTTTCAAAAAGCCGTCTGCTGCAGAGGCGTCAGAAAGCATCTATATGGTGGAAAGGGTTAAGTCATTCACTTGCAAAAACGTACCAGTGATCGTCTATGTTGGGTGAAAAGGGATAATTATGATGTGGTGCTATGTTTTATGACAATACCAAAATACCAACATCTATTTGAGTCATATTGGCCATGTTATATAATTTGTTACTGTTGCAGATTGGTTAGTAGAAACAAAAAAGTGTGAACAACCTTATTTTCGGGAATATATATTTGTTTACTTCTGCTTATAAGATTATCTTCACCAGTTGTTTCTTTCATTTGACCTGATTTGCTGTTTTATTCTTCTGCCATTCTTAGCAATCCCCACCTTTAACCCTCTCCCTGCTGCAGACACATTTTGACGCAATAACAGCAGACGACTTTTGAAAACATTGTGGCCAAAGTTGAAACTGCTCATTATGAACAATTTCACCTTTGGCCACAATGTTTTCAACTTTATCCGTTTTTTTGTCACTATGTTTTCAAAGTTGTCTGCTGCAGATTTGTTGTATGTGGGAAAGGGTTAACCCTTTCCCTCATACGACAATTCTGCAGCAGACGACTTTGAACGTATTTTGTCAAAACATAGAAAATCTCTATAATTGAATGGATAACCTATGACCAAAAGTGGAAAACATGTGGCAAAAGGAGAAATTGCACGTTTTGTGCAATTTCTTCTTTTGTCACTATGTTTTCAAATAGCCGTCTGCTGCAGAGGCGTCCGAAAGCATCTATATGAGGGAAAGGGTTAAATCCTTCTGACTTGAACCCATTCCCATATATGCAACAAGTCTGTAGCAGACAAAATTAAAACATCTGTAGGCAACAGTGTTGAAAATCTCCCAACGTATCAGTATAAATTCTTGAATAGAGCTGAAAACATATTGGCTAAAGAATGAATTTGAGTAAATACTCCTTTTGCTACAGGGAATCCGCTGTGGTCGAGTGGTTAGCGTCGGGGATTTCGAAACCGGGTGTCCCGGGTTCGATCCCCAGTCGCGGCACTACGGTCATGGTGGAGTGCCCTTGGGCAAGGCACATTTTCTAGCCTAGTACTGGTTTGTTTACGCAGGGATCATGAATAACTAAATTTAATTGCGCGCTAAATGACCTTAGCTGTCGACGCGCCATAAAACAATATACATTCATTCCTTTTGCTACAATGTTTTCAGAAGCTGACTGCTGCAGATGCGTCTGCAAGTGGGAAAGGGTTTAAAATAGCATAACTATTTGATATTTATCCACAAAGAAACAAATTCTGTAGCAGACATGAAAACATTGAGGCAAAAATATGGAATATCTCGCCTGCATCAGATAAGACAAAATGCTTCTACATGTTGGAATGGAAAAGTTAAAATTATTGCATAGCAAGCATTGATGATGATTTACTGTTATCCATTTTCAGACGCCCTCTTCCAGCAGAGTCAACGCCCGCTCCCCGATGCGCCAGGTGGACTCGATCCTAACTCAAAATGGATGTCGAAGGAAAACCTGCTGGCAAATCAGGGGGAAGACGACCCCAATCTCTTTGTGGCCCTGTATGAATTTCAATCAGGGGGAGATAACCAACTCAGCATTGTTAAAGGTACGAATCTTATACTTATATTTAGGCATTTTTTTATGCTATGGTCGTTCCACTATCTTATTTACCCCCCTGTCCCTCAAAAGACTGAACATATTTTGTCAAAAAATAGAAAATCTCTATAATTGAATGGATAAACTATGACAAAAAGTGGAAAACATTGTGGTAAAAGGAGAAATTGCTCGTTTTGAGCAATTTCTTCTTTTGTCACTATATTTTCAAAAAGCCGTCTGCTGCGTGGCGTCAGAAAGCGTCCATATAAGGGAAAGGGTTAAATTGAACCAAGATACTTTGCTGTGAGTAAAGTGGACCTGACAGCACCACATAATTATGTCTCCCCCATTACATGGGGGTGACATATTGTTTTTGCCCGTTCCGTCCGTCCTTCCGTCCTTCCGTCTGTCACACTTGTTTCCGCTCAATAACTGAAGAACGCTTGGGCGTAGGAACTTCATACTTGGTATGCAGGTTGGTCATGACCAGTAGCTGACCCCTATTGATTTTGATAGCAGAAGGTCAAAGGTCAAGGTCATGGTGACCTTGTGAGGTAAAAAATGGTTTCCGCTCAATAACTGAAGAACGCTTTGGCTGAGGAACTCCATACTTGGTATGCAGGTTGGCCATGCCTAGTAGAAGACCCCTATTGATTTTGAGGTCAGTACGTCTAAGGTCAAGGTCACAGTGACCATGAGCTTGAAAGGTCACAGTGACAATGAGCTGATAAATAGTTTTTGCTTGGGCCCAGGAACTTCATACTTGATGTGCAGGTTGGTCACCACCAGCAAATGACCCCTATTAATTTTAAGGTCACTAGGTCAAAGGTCAAGGTCACAGTGGTCAAGGTCACATCCATCACACTTGTTTCCGCTCAATAACTGAAGAATGCTTGGGCATAGGATATTCATACTTGGTATGCAGGTTGGTCATGACCAGTAGATGACTCCTATTGATTTTGATGTCAGAAGGTCAAAGGTCAAGGTCATGGTGACCTTGTGAGGTAAAAAATGGTTTCCGCTCAATAACTGAAGAACGCTTGGGCCGAGGAACTCCATACTTGGTATGCAGGTTGGCCATGCCCAGAAGACCCTATTAATTTTGAGGTCAAAGTCAAGTTCACAGTGACCTTGAGCTGAAAGGTCACAGTGACAATGAGCTGAAACATTGTTTTTGCTTAATAACTGTAGAATGCTTTGGCCATGGAAGTTAATACTTGGTGTGCAGGTTGGTCACCAGCAGCAAATGACCCCTATTGATTTTGAGGTCACTAGGTCAAAGACCAAGGTCATGGTAACCCTCAGCTGAAAAATGGTTTCCGCTCAATAACTGAGGATTGTCACTGTTGCTTCATCTCCAGTCCAAAACTAAAAAATTCATCTCCATCATTTCTATTCCTCCCCTACGACCACACAAATGGGGAGACACGCGCTTTTTCAAAAAAGCAATCTCTAGTTCTAAATGTAAATATTCATTAGCAGTTAGTCGTTTGTTTGTCCAATGAAATCACAGATGCAAGCAACGCTGGGTTCTGCTATCAAAACTGTTACTATACAATTGGAATACTTGACCATCACCGGGTCTCCATTTTGTTTATTGATACGGGTTATCTCTGTGTTGATACCTTACTTTTTTGTAGTTGAAAATTTGATTGCCTGATGCAGATCTGAGGTGACCTGTAATAGATCTATATGACCGTTTGCTGCAAAGTTATTATCAGAAATTTTCATGAAAAAAAAAGAAAAATGACAGCAAAATTTGTTTGCATTTAGCGAAACATTTCAGGGGTGTTGTAGTTAAGTCTTTCCCTCATAATGTTGTAATTAAGAGTGTCCGCCGGGAAGCTTGAGATCTGGATTTGATCCCAGATTAACCCTTTCCCACATAAAGCAAATCTGCAGCAGAGGACTTTGAAAACATCTGGATACGTGATAAGTGAAAATTATTTAATAGAGATGAAATAATTGTGGCAAAAGGTGAAATTACTGATTATTGTTCAAATGTCGTCCACTGCAAAGACTTCAGACGGGGTCTGTATATGGGAAAGGGTTAAGTCATACCAAAGTCTTTGAAAAAGGTAGCATAGCTTCTCTCCTTTGTGCATAGGGTTGTACAGATAGCATTGTAAATGATATATTGGTATTGGATAAAGTCTCAGTCCTGGTAATAATGGTGTGATAATACTGAAATACTGTTGAATGTGGCACAAAACACAATTCAAACATATTGTATCGAACAAATCGAGGGCTTGGCATGAAACAACGGTTGTAACTAAAAACCTATTTTGAAAACCCTGGTTTAGGGGCAATTTTGACCCTTTTGTAAACAATGCAAATTTAGGTGCCATTGCTCAGAACGAGCAATGGCATCTAAATTTCCATTGCTTACCAAGAAAAATGATTTAACGCTTATAAAGGCTTTATGGCGAGGTGATTAACATTGGTAAAAAATTACCAATTTTAGTTACAACCGTTTCACGCCAAGCCCTCGATATTCTCACAGTTTCTGTTGTATTACTCAAACAACCAGTAATATAGTGGGTACTTAACCCTTTCCCTCATATAGACGCTTTCTGATGCCTCTGCAGCAGACAGCTTTTTCAAGTTTTTGAAAACGAGCAATTTCTCCTTTTGTCGTCTGCTGCATAATTGTCGTATGAGGAAAAGGGTTAAAAAGAGTAGTCTGACTCACTGGGACAATTATTTTTCATTTATAGATACTTTTTAGCTTGACTTTTGAAAAAAACGAGAGCTATTGTCATGACCCTGGCGTTGGCGGCGGCGGCGGCGTGGTCGTCCGGTTTAGGTTTTTTGTTCAGCTCAGCTTTTTTTAGCTCACCTGTGCACGAAGTGCTCAGGGTGAGTTATTGTGATCGCCCTATGTCCGTTGTCCGTCGTCCGTCAACATTTTCTCCTCTGTAACCGGTGGGTCAACTGGGATGAAACTTCACAGAAAGCATCCTCGCAATGTCCTCACCAGAATTCCTTAAAAATTTTGGGATCCATGCAGAATTCTGGTTTCCATGGCAACGAAATGAAAAAAACTTCAAAATTCTTAAAAATCTTCTCCTCCCAAAGTGTCAGGCCGATTTTCAAATTATTTTGTAGAAATGATCCTTGGGTGACCCTCTATCAGATTCCTTCAAGCCATGTTGATTGGTCGAAAAACATGGCCCCCAGGGGGGGGGGGGCTATTTTGCCAATATGGCTATAGTGCAAACTTAAAAAATCTTCTCCTCCAAAAGTGTCAGGCCGATTTTCAAATAATTTTGTAGAAATGTTTCTTGGGTGACCCTCTATCAGATTCCTTCAAGCCATGTTGATTGGTCGAAAAACATGGCCGCCAGGGGGTGCGGGGCTATTTTGCCTTATTAGGCTATAGTGCAAACTTAAAAAATCTTCTCCTCCAAAAGTGTCAGGCCGATTTTCAAATAATTCTGTAGAAATGTTCCTTGGGTGATCCTCTATCAGATTCCTTCAAGCCATGTTGATTGGTCAAAAAGCATGGCCGCCAGGGGGGCGGGGCTATTTTGCCTTTTATGGCTATAGTGAAAACTTAAAAAATCTTCTTCTCCATAAGTGTCGGGCCGATTTTCAAATAATTTTCTAGAAATGTTCCTTGGGTGACCCTCTATCAGATTCCTTCAAGCCATGTTGATTGGTCGAAAAACATGGCAGCCAGGGGGCGGGGCTTTTTTGCCTTATATGGCCAAAGTGAAAACTTAAAAAATCTTCTCCTCCGAAAGTGTCAGGCTGATTTTTAAATAATTTTGTAGAAATGTTCCTAGGGTGACCCTTTATCAGATTCCTTCAAGCCAAGTTGATTGGTCGGAAACTATGGCTGCCAGGGGGCGGGGCTTATATAGCTAAAGTGAAAAAAAAAACAGGTGAGCGATTCCAGGGCCATCATGGGCCTCTTGTTCTGTTTTCTCCCTATCAGTCGAGCGTCTGTGCCGTACACGGTGCTCTTGTTTATATCTTTGCCTTATAATTTTTCAAAGCTATCTTCTGCAGATTTGTTGTATGTGGGAAAAGGTTAAGGATCATGAATCAATGATAAGTGCTGTCAGTGAACAAAAATACAAAAGTTATCAAAGACTGAAACTTTCTCAAACAGCTTGCTTTCTCATGTATTTGAAATGTTTATGGAATGAAAGATAATTGACAGACAGGAGAAGAAAAAAAGAAGTTTGTATTGAGCAGAGGGGAAAATATTGTAATGTCTGTGGTTTTGTACTCAGCTGTTCATGGCATTAGAATTGGTTTAATCATCAATAGGAATAGTGATGAAGTAACATCATTGTCTAGTCTTAAGCTGCCTTCTTTAATCCTTTCCCTCATACGACAATTCTGCGGCAGACGACTTTGAACATATTTTGTCAAAAGATAGAAATTCTCTGTGATTGAATGGATAACCTTTGACTAAAAGTGGAAAACATTGTTGAGCCATTTCTTCTTTTGTCACTATGTTTTCAAAAAACCGTCTGCTGCAGAGGCTTCAGAAAGCGTCTATATGAGGGAAAGGGTTAATCCTTTCAAACATGTAGACACATTTCAAGGCATTTGAGTCACTTGTGAAAACGAGCAATTTCACCCTTTGCCACAATGCTTTCAACTCTATTCAAAGGAATCCGCTGTGGTCAAGTGGTTAGCATCGGGGATTTTGAAACCGGGTGTCCCGGGTTCGATCCCCAGTCGCGTCACTACGGTCATAGTGAAGTGCCCTTGGGCAAAGCACATTTTCTAGCCTAGTACTGGTTTGTTTACCCAGGGATCATGAATAAGTGAACTGTCGCCGTGATATAACTGAAATACTGTTGAAAGCGGCGTAAAACCTCAATAAATAAATTAACGACTCTATTCAAAAATTTAACTTTCATTTACCACATGCAACAATTATGAAGCAGATAACTTTGGACACATCTTTGCACAAACAGTGAAATTCCCTATAAATGAAAGTATAATAATTGAATTGAGTTGAAAACATTGTGGCAAAAGAAGAAATGTTATGATTTGAGGAAATCCAGAACTTTCTTCTGCCACAATGTTTTCAAAAGTTGTATGCTGCAGAGGTGTTAGAAAGTGCTTGTATTTGGGAAAGTGTTAACCTTTTCCCTCATATAGATGCTTTTTGACGCCTCTGCAGCAGACGGCTTTTTGAAAACATAGTGACAAAAGAAGAAATTGCTCAAAACAAGCAATTTCTCCTTTGGTCACTATGTTTTTCCTTTTTAGTCATAGGTTATCCATTCAATTATAGAGAATTTCTATTTTTGAACAAAATATTTCCAAAGTCGTCTGCTGCAGAATTGTTGTATGAGGGAAAGGGTTAAAGCAACTTCTCCTTGTACTTTAGAGTTTTCAAAAGTCTTCTGATGAATGCAAAGGCATCAAGGAATTAACCCAATTATCTGTTTAACTTTTTTTCTACTCCACCAAATTTAAAACATCTGAAGGAAAGGAATTGAAGTCTAGATAAAGTTTTGTTTTAACGCTTTTTCTTATCCAGACACATTTTGGCGCATATCTCATGTCTGAGAACCTTATTTTCAAGCTTGCGGATAGCTCAGTCAGTAATTTAAAGAATAAGGGCTATCAATCCTGGGTTCTACTTGAGTTTAAATCATGGCTTAGGTATCTCATTCTTTCTGATGAGTGAGAAACCATTAAGACTAGTGTCAATCATAGCACACAATCTATTTGGGAAGGTAGACAGATGCATGAGATCGAAGGAGGTTGTTGAGGATGAGTTAGAGAGAGAGAGAGAGAGAGAGAGGGAGAGTGAGAGTGAGAGTGAGAGGGAGAGGGAGAGAGAGAGAGAGAGAGAGAGAGAGAGAGAGAGAGAGAGAGAGAGAGAGAGAGAGAGAGAGAGAGAGAGAGAGAGAGAGGAAATACATGTTAACCCTTCCCCACATACAGGATGATGTTTTTTGAAGCCTTTGCAGCAGACGACTTTTGAAGACATGTGTGACGAAAGGAGAAATTGCTCAAAAAGAGCAATTTCTCCTTTGTTCACAATGTTTTCAACTTTATTCCATAATTGTCCTCATTTATATTTGTGACTTAATGTTTTTAAAGTTCATCTGCTGTAGATTTGTTGTATTGGGGAATGGGTTAAGGTGAAATAAATGAAATGATGATCCAAACAGTATTGAACTCCGTTCATTGTTTTATTCATTCTATTCTTCTTGGGACAGGACCTGACTGAGAGGATTTGAAAATGCGTAATAGCTTGCTGAAATTGAGATATAAATATGGCTGACTTCATCAAATCCCCGAACTTTTAACCTCATTAAAATTTCAAATTTTATAGCTGTCTACTCTAAAAACATGAGTTACGATATGTATCATTTAGTAAATTGGAAGAACAACTTTGGTAGATTGTTAAAAACATTACGAGGAAAGAAGTAAACGGCTTGTTTTAACCCTTTCCCTCATGTAGACGCTTTCTGACACCTCTGCTGCGCAGACGTCTTTTTGAAAACATAGTGACAAAAGAAGAAATTGCTCAAAACGAGCAATTTCTCCTTTTGTCACAATGTCTGCCATTTTTAGCTCGACTTTTGAAAAAAAAACAGAGCTATTGTCATGACCCTTGCGTGGTCGTCGGCGGCGTCTGCAGCGGCGTGGTCGTCCGATTAAGGTTTTTTGTTTAGCTCATTTTTGTTATTTCTGTTTTCTCCCTATCAGTCGAGCGTCTGTGCTGTTAATCATAGGTTATCCATTCAATCATAGAGATTTTCTATTGTTTGACAAAATATGTTCAAAGTCGTCTGCTGCAGAATTGTCATATGAGGGAAAGGGTTAAGCAATGTTTTCATTTTCAAAAATTTCTTTAAATGTTGTCTGCTGATAAGGTGTCAAAGGTCACTAGTTGTATCAGGGATATGCTTCATATTTCATTTGGCTTCGCAGGCAAAGACCTACTTGTGGTTTGACAGAGGACATGACTGCCAATAGGAAAGGTGTAACCCCTTTAACCCTTTCCCGCATACAGACGCTTTATGATGCCTCTGCAGCAGATGACTTTTGAGAGCGAGCAATTTCACCTTTTCCCACAATGTTTTCAATTTTTTTCAATAATAATACCTTCAGTTACCGGTATAAAGATTTTCCATGTTTTTGTACGATTGTTTTCAAAGTTGTCTAAGATTTGTTGTATGTGGGAAAGGGTTAACTCATTTCCTACTTGTGAATGCATTTTGACCCATCTGCAGCAGACACCTTTTGAAAACATTGTGGCAAAAGAAAAATTACTTATAATGAGCGAATTCTTCTTTTGCCCCAATGCTTTCAACTCTTTTCAGTTATCATTTTTTCCCGGAAATTTTCCAAGAATTTGTCAAGAAATGTTCAAAGCAGTCTACTGCGGAATTATTGTATGTAGGACATCCCCATTTTTCACATACTACAAATCAGAAACAGATGACTTTGAAAAATGCCAACTATAAAAATATCACAACTTTAATTCAAACAAATTCTTCTTTCTTTTTTTGATTTTATCGCTTTTAATTTAAATTTTACCTATTAAAATATATACTGATATTATAATTTTGTTTATGCTGATTTCCAAGTTCCCAGATGTTAAAATATGACTCATACTCATAAAATAATATATTAGGTATCAGTTTACCCTTTCCCTCATATAAATGCTTTCAGATGCCTCTGCAGCAGACAGCTTTTTGAAAACATAGTGACAAAAGAAGAAATTGCACAAAACGTGCAATTTCTCCTTTTGCCACAATGTTTTCCACTTTTAGTCATAGGTTATCCATTCAATTATAGAGATATAGAGATTTTCTATGTTTTGACAAATACGTTCAAAGTCGTCTGCTGCAGAAATGTCGTATGAGGGAACGGGTTAACCTTTTCCCACATTCAGAAATCATCAGCAGACAAATTTGAAAACATCTGGGCAAAATTAGAAAAAAATCTAAAAATAAAAGTATAATTATAAGATAGAATAGTGCTGAAAATATGATGGCTGAAGGAGAAATTGCTCTTCAAACTCAGTATTTTTCCAGGGTTGTCTGCTTCAGATGTGTTGTATGTGTATGCATGCGGGTAAGGGTTAACCCTTTCCCTCATATAGATGCTTTCTGATGCCTCTGAAGCAGACGACTTGAAAACATCGCTCATTGCTGAGCAATTTCTGTTTTTGCAACAATGTTTTCCACGTTTATAGTCATTGGTTATCCATTTAATTATAGAGATTTTCCATTTCTTGACAAATTATGTTCAAAGTTGTCTGCTGCAGATTTGCTGTATGTGGAAAAGGGTTGACATAAGGGTGAAGCATTGCTTCAACCTCTCATCACTTTGATGAAGTGAGCCCAAAAGTCATTTGTCTTCATCAGCGACCTAGCTAAGGTGGAACAAACTAGGCTTTTCCCACCAATATCTCTCTTATAACACCATCAAACCCTCTGTTGTTGGTACTCAAAAGAATTGTCTCACTGAGAAAATTCCTTTGAGTGCCAACAAACATGGGTTTGAGCGTCAAATAAGTATTGAAGAAGATGAAATAAGCATCTTATCTGTAGCTCAGGGTTTGTAGCAGCCAGAATCAAACCTGCCTGAGTCTCCAGTTTCAATCTGAATAATTAATCCTTTTCCCACATACAACAAATCTGCAGCAGACGACTTTGAACATTTGGACAATATCTATAAATGAAAGTGTATATCTTTGGATAAACTTGAAAACATGTTGGCAAAAGGAGAAATTGCTCTTTCTGATCAATTTCCCCTTTTGCCACAATGTTTTCAACAGTCATCTTCTATCTGTAGAATGCAAGAAAAGACAACTCTGTGTGGGAATGGGTATATATACTCACCACCATGAATGGCCAAAAGTTTGTAACATTTAGCCCCCAGTATTTTAATGAATAAAATTTGACCTCCCATCAATTTTTAACTCTTCCCCACATATACACGCTTTTTGACGCCTGTGCTGCAGACGACTTTTGAAAACACTGTGATAAAAGGAGAAATTGCTCAAAACGAGCAATTTCTCCTTTTGCCACAATGTTTTCCACTTTTAGTCATAGAGGTTATCCATTCAATTATAGAGATTTTCTATTTTTTGACAAAATCTGTTCAGAGTCGTCTGCTGCAGAATTGTCATATGGGGGGGAAAGGGTTAATGGAGAAAGTGTATTAGTTTTAAAGAAGCAAGTTGTTGGTTTTGTTTGTTTGTTTGTTTGGAGTTTAACGCCGCTTTCAACAGCTTTTGGTCATATCACGGCGGTCAGTGCACCTATCCATGTTTTCCTGGCTTTCTCACACCAGTACTTACACAACATTCTTTCGAAGCCACTGACTACTTTCTCACATAGATCAGAGGTGAGAGGCAATGGAAAACATCGCCCGAAAGAATGTCGCCGCAACCGGGTATCGAACCCGTGACCTCCAGATCATGAGTCAGATACGCTACCAATTGAGCTACCCGGCCGGGTAGCAAGTTGTTGGTAGAAGTACTGTTGCTCAGTTTTCTGGAATGTTTACTTTGTCTATGATACCCTTAAAGGGACTGAATTCCATATGAGAAAAAAGCGGGAAAAAAAGAAAATTGTTAAAAATTGCTATTACCTTGATGTTTATGCTGACTGATGTACTACAATATATGCACACTATTATTATTGCGGAGATTTTTCGTTATTTTGCATTGTAAAATCTACTGGGTTAGTAACCCAGTAAATCTAAAAATATCGCTGTATATTTATCACGTGATCACTACAACCGAATTGACAATCTCCTTCCCAGAGTTGTTGTTCCTTACACTCACGCATACATGAATGTAATGAGTCGATAGTGTTAGAGAATGCCGAATTGAATCCACAAATTCAAATGAGCAAGAGGAAATTTCACGGTATTTTTAAACGGGAAAACACGTTTTTTTTAACTGCTTATTTCCTATGAAATAATGAAAAACAAGACTTGTACGACCTTCTACAATATTCCGTTACATATATATCGACGTATTTTGGATTAATTAGAATAAGTATAAAATATAAGGATTTTGGACCATTATGGTGTTCAGTCCCTTTAACACTTTCCCTCATACGACAATTCCCGCAGCAGACGACTTTGAACATATTTTGTCAAATAATTGAAAATCTCTCTAATTGATTGGATAACCTATGAATTAAAGTGGAAAACATTGTGACAAAAGGAGAAATTGCACGTTTTGTGCAATTTCTTCTTTGGTTACTATGTTTTCAAAAAGCCGTCTGCTGCAGAGGCATCAGAAAGCGTCTATATGAGGGAAAGGGTTAAGCGTTTTTCACATGCAGATGCAGATGCAAATTAAGGCATTCTGTAGAATACCACTTTTGAAAGCATCGTGACCTAAAGAAGGAAATGTGATTTAATTAGTATTTCTCCTTTTGCCACATTGTTTTCAACTAATTTCAATAATTGCTTAACATTTTTAGAGACTTTCCATATTATTTTGCTGCACTTTCGTTGTATATGTGGGAAATGGCTAGAATCTGAGTAGGATTTCATTTGTTTTGTTCATGAGAACAATGGAGTGCTATTTGTATGCATCTTTTTAAGCTTGGCTGATGCAGGATTAGTTAACCCTTTCCTAATCAAGCAGGCACATTTTGACATGTCGATCTGTAGCAGAAAACTTTTCAAAACCCTATGGCAAAAGGAGAAATTGCTCACATGGCTCTATTCTTCTTTTACTACAATGTTTTCAACCTTTACAGAAAATAAATATTTCAGTTTATATCAGTCTTGGAAATTCTGGCATAAATTACGATGTACATTCATTTATATATAATTTAACCCTTTCCCTCATATAGACGCTTTCTGACGCATCTGCAGCAGACGGCTGTTTGTAAACATTGTGCAATTTCTTCTTTTGTCACAATGTTTTCCACTTTTAGTCATGAATAGGTTATCCATTTAATTATACCCCCAAAAAACAAAGTTTTGGGGGGGTATATAGGAGTCACTGTGTCGGTCGGTCGGTCGGAAGCCATATTTTGTCCGGACCATATCTTAACAATGCAACATAGGATTTGAACGAAACTTCATAGGATGATACAACACATTGAGTGGAAGTGCGGTGTACAGGAACCATAACTCTATTTTATCTAAATACAGAGTTATTGCCCTTTGTTACTTTTTCTTATTCGTAGAGTCTTGTCCGGAGCATAACTTTAAAACTAATTGTTGGAATTTAATAAAACTTAATAGGATGATACAACACATTGAGAGGATGTGCAGTGTATAGGAACCATAACTCTATTTAATCTAAATAAAGAGTAATTGCCCTTTGTTACTTTTTCTTGTCCGGAGAATTACTTAATAACTAACAGATGGAATCTAATAAAACTGCACGCAATGGTAGAGCATAATCAGAGGAAGTGCAGTGTACAAGAACCATAACTCTAATTTACATAATTACAGAGTTATTGCCCTTTGTTACTTTTTCTTATTTGTAGAGTCTTGTTCAGAGCATAACTTTAAAACTGATTCTTGGAATTTATTAAAACTTCATAGGATGATACAACACATTGAGAGGAAGTGCAGTGTACAGGAACCATAACTCTATTTAATTTAAATACCCAATTATTGCCCTTTGTTACTTTTTCTTGTCCGGAGAATTACTTAATAACTAACAGATGGAATCTAATAAAACTGCATACAATGGTAGAGCATAATCAGAGGAAGTGCAGTGTACAAGAACCATAACTCTAATTTACATAATTACAGAGTTATTGCCCTTTGTTACTTTTTCTTATTCGTAGAGTCTTGTCCAGAGCATAACTTAAAAACAAATTTTTGGAATTTAATAAAACTTCATAGGATGATACAACACATTGAGAGGAAGTGCGATGTACAGGAACCATAACTCTATTTGATCTAAATACAGAGTTATTTCCCTTTGTTACTTTTACTTGTCCGTAGAATTACTTCATAACTAATAGATGGAATCTAATAAAACTACATATAATGGTAGAGCATAATCAGAGGAAGTGCAGTGTACAAGAAACATAACTCTTCTTTACATAATGACAGAGTTATTGCCCTTTGTTACTTTTTCATATTCGTAGAGTCTTGTCCGGAGCATAACTTTAAAACTAATTGTTGGAATTTAATAAAACTTCATAGGATGATAAAACACATTGAGAGGAAGTGCAGTGTACAGAAACCATAACTCTATTTAATCTAAATACAGAGTTATTGCCCTTTGTTACTTTTTCTTGTTTACAGAGTTATGGCCCTTTTGTTGGTCGGTCGTAAGCCATTTTTGAGTCAAGGTGCTGTTTTGGGGGTATTTATCATCTTCAGTGATATTTCTAGTTATAGAGGTTTTCCATGATTTGACAAAATATGTTCAGTCAGATTTGCTGTATGTGGGAAAAGGTCTTTTCCCTCATCCAGGTGCCCCCTGACGCCTCTGAAGCTGCAAGTGAGACAACTTTTGAAAACATTGTGGCAAAAGAAGAAATTGCTTATGATGAGCAATTTCTCCTTTTGCCACAATGTTTTCTTCGACTTTAAGTCTGGTTATCCATTCAATTATAGAGATTTTCCATTTTTTAACAAAATTTGTTCAAATTCGTCTCCTTCAGATTTCTTGTATGAGGGAAAGGGTTAATCATTGTAGATCTTAACCTGAAGTGTATGAATTTGTCTGCAAGTTAACCCTTCCATTGATAGGCAACCATTTATTGCATTGCACCAGACTGCTTTAAAACATTGTGGGGAAAATGAGAAGATTCTGAAAGCAAACTATTTCTACTCTCTTGACATGGATTTCCAAATCTTTCTCAAAATTTAACCTTTTTCAAGAGCAGAAGATTCTGAAGATTTATTTATCATCAGGCAAATGGTTAACTCTTTTGCGCTTACAACAAATCGGAAGCAGATGACTTTGAAAAACGTCTTGACAAAACTGTTAAAAGCGAGTTTTATAATCTAATAGAGTTGAAATCATTGTATAAAGAAAGTTTTCCTTGTAAGATTTAAAAACATTTTGGAAAAATGGAGAAAATATGAGCAATTTCTCCTTTTGTCAAAACTTTTTCAAAAGTTGTTTTCTGCAGATGCGTCAAAATACCTCTGCAAATGGGAAAGGGTTAACAGAGAAAACATGCAGCAGCTCTGAGATGATTTGAGGGTAATATGTGTTGAATTGCATAGTTAAGAATCTTTATCCTTTACATAATATGATATATTTAGAGTCAAGATTCTGTTTCAAACATTTCTAAGAATAAACAAATATTGAAAACCCTAAAAAGATAGTCTTAAGTTTCAGATAAATTAAAAAGCAATATGAGAAAAGTTAAAATTTCCCATTATGAGCAGTGTCACCTTTTCTCAAAATATTTTCAAAGGAAATAATCTGCTACAAATGCATCATAAGCTGGCTGTATATCTGGCAGGGGTAAGGATCTCAACATCTGGTAAACTCATTGAACATTCTGCAGTATGAGTTACTGTTTCCCCAAACAAAACCTTCACTTGCATATAGTTCATTGTGATTTATTTATTCACAGCATTGTTTCTGGATCAGTATAATAATATTGGAACAAGTCAAGAGGCCTAGATACTATTGGTTGATTGTTTGATTGGGGTTTAACGCCGTTTTTAACAATTTCTCAGTTAAATCACGGCGGCCAGATCACCTACTCATGCATTTCCTGGTTTTCTCACACCAGTACTCCACACAACAATCTTCCCAAGTAACTGGCTGGTTTTCCACATAGACTAAGCCCATTGGTGGAAGACGAATGACGCATGTCACATTGACTTTTGTCAATCGTCATAAAGAGATTTGGCCGATCCGGGATTCAAACTCACAACCTCTGGATTGACAGCCCCGCGTCGCTACCAGAGCTCGGCTAGATACTGTTGGAGGAAATAGGTTCATCTTTAATAGCTCGATTGTAACCCTTTCCCACATACAGCAAATCTGCAGCAGACGACTTTGAAACCATCTAGATAATTTAAATATATGCAAAGTCTAGGGAAAGAAAGTTCTACGCTTTAAAAGAGTTGAAAACATTGTGGCCAAAGGATAAATTGCTCATGATGAGCAATTTCTCCTTTTTCCAAAATGTTTCAAAAGTCTTCTGCTTCAAAGGTGTCAGAAAATGACTGTGTGTGGGAAGGTTTGAACCCTGGTGAGGCAATTCATTCTCTTCTATGATTGACAAAAGTCATACATGTAATTCGACTTGTCGAGTCATGATAGCTTAGTGGAATTTGAAGCGACCAGGGTTATTATCAATCCAGAAGTCATGAGTTTGGCCATTTTATTCTTTCTAATGAATTGACAAGTCATTGAGACAAGCATTAATTGTTGTCTTCCACCAATCGGCTAAAAATTCTATATGAAAAGCTGGCAAGGTGCCTGGGATGAATGTTGTGTGCAGTACAGGCGCCAGAAAACTAGGATTTCAACACACAATAGGTGAACTTATCCCCGTCATTTAACCCTTTCCCTCATATAGACGCTTTCTGATGCCTCTGCAGCAGACGGCTTTTTGAAAACATAGTGACAAAAGAAGAAATTGCTCAAAACGATCAATTTCTCCTTTTGACACAATGTTTTCCACATTTTGTCATAAGTTATCCATTCAATTATAGAGATTTTCTATTTTTTGACAAAATATGTTCAAAGTCGTCTGCTGCAGAATTGTCGTATGAGGGAAAGGGTTAAGTGAAAAAGCATTGAAAACAGGGTCAAACTCACAGAGATGCTTCTTTTTAGTAACCACTTTTTAGGGTTTGGAAGTCAAACAAGGAATTTAGAACAAAAAGTACGCCCCACCTTATCTAGAGCTCTTTTTGAGTCTAATAGGATTACATGCTACAATTTAAAGTAAAGATCTTGTAATTTCAATGCACACTATTCAGAAGATGGGAAGTTGTAAAGTAAATTAGCTGTTTGTATCAATCGTTGGCTTCCTTCCCACACTTCTTCTTTCATCTGCCTTTGTTCTGTGTATGTGTGTTAACCCTTTCCCTCATATTGCCGTTTTCTGGAGCCCCTGCTGAAGAGGACCTTTGAAAACATTGGGGCAATACGAGAAATTGCCGCACGGTTTTGAACTCTTTTCAATAATTTAGGTTAACATTTTGTTAGAGAGATTTCCCATACTTCTAGCTAAACATTTTCAAAGTCGTCTGATGCAGATTTGTTGTATGTCGGAAAGGGTTAAAAAGCTGCAGAAGCCATGATGCCAATTAAGGTGAACTTTCTCTTTGATGGAGGGAAATGGTAGAAGTCTATTGTAGAGTGCAGCTCAGATGTCTTTTGTAAAAATACTGTTCAGACTTATTAAGCCTTTGCCTCATATGGACACTTTCTGATTCCTCTGCAGCAGATAACTTTTTGAAAACATAGTGACAAAAGAAGAAATTGCTCAAAACGAGAGCAATTTCTCCTTTTGCCACAATGTTTTCCACTTGTAAAATATGTTCGAAAAAGGTACATATTGAGATGATTTCATTCAAAATACCAATGAATTTCATGGTAAAATGAAAGATTGTGAAAAGAGAAACATTTTTCTTTGAGTTTGTTACATGAATGGATTTCGGTTCCCATGGTAGAAGTTGGTAATACAATTGCAGTATTACAGGTAAATTGTTTTAACAGGTATTAACCCTTTCCTTTCTTAACCCTTTTCCTCTGACGACTTTGAAAACGAGCAATTTCTCGTTTTGACACAATGTTTTCTACTTATAGTCATAGGTTATCCATTCAGTTAAAGAGATTTTTCCATTTTTTTGACAAAATATGTTCAAAGTCATCTGCTGCAGAATTGTCGTATGAGGGTTACAAGCTTTAAATTGAGTTGCAAACAATGTGGCAATAAGAAGAAATTGCGTCTGCATGTGGGATAGTGTTAAGGGGAGGGAAAGACAATATATGGGATAATCACTTAACCCTTTCCCTCATACGACAATTCTGCAGCAGACGACTTTGAACATATTTTGTCAAAACATAGAAAATCTCCAATGACAAAAAGTGGAAAACATTGTGGCAAAAGGAGAAATTGCACGTTTTGTGCAATTTCTTCTTTTGTCACTATGTTTTCAAAAAGCTGTCTGCTGCAAAGGCGTCAGAAAGCGTCTATATGAGGAAAAGGGTTAACCCTTTCCCACATTAAACATATCGGCAGCAGAAGACTTTTAAATCATGTAGGTTAGAATATGGAAAATTGCTATAAATGAAAGCATGATGATTGTATAGAGTTGCTAACATTATGGCAAAATATTGTGGCAATTATTGTGGCAAAAGGAGAGTTTGTTACTAGCAATTTTTCTTTAGTCCCAAAAGTTGTGTGCTGCAGAATCTGATTTGTCAAAATGCATTGATCTGCAAGCGGGAAATGATTAAATCTTCTGTCAGTTCTGTCAGTTCTGAATGACTGAACTCCTTCCCTAAGTTTCTTATTCTTCAGTTATTATTACACATCTTTAAATCAAAACTAGATTTCCTATATTTCAGAGGCCATCTTATAATGCAGAATATTATTATGTCTCCCCCATACATGGGGGTGACATATTGTTTTTGCCCGTTCCGTCCGTCCCTCCGTCCTTACGTCTGTCACACTTGTTTCCACTCAATAACTGAAGAACATTTGGGCGTAGGAACTTCATACTTGGTATGCAGGTTGGTCATGACCAGTAGCTGACCCCTATTGATTTTGATAACAGAAGATCAAAGGTCAGGTCATGGTGACCTTGTGAGGTAAAAAATGGTTTCCGGTCAATAACTGAAGAACGCTTTGGCTGAGGAGCTATATTTGGTATGCAGGTTGGCCATGTCCAGTAGAAGACCCCTATTGATTTTGAGGTCAGTACGTCTAAAGTCAAGGTCACAGTGACCTTGAGCTGAATGGTCACAGTGACAATGATCTGAAAAATTGTTTTTGCTTTGGCCCAGGAACTTCATACTTGGTGTGCAGGTTGGTCACCACCAGCAAATGACCCCTATTAATTTTAAGGTCACTAGGTCGAAGGTCAAGGTCACAGTGGTCAAGTCACGTCCGTCGCACTTGTTTCCGCTCAATAACTGAAGAACGCTTGGGCGTAGGAACTTCATACTTGGTATGCAGGTTGGTCATGACCAGTAGATGACCCGTATTGATTTTGATGTCAGAAGGTCAAAGGTCAAGGTCATGGTGACCTTGTGAGGTAAAAAATGGTTTCCGCTCAATAACTGAAGAATGGTTGGGCCGAGGAACTCCATACTTGGTATGCTGGTTGGCCATGCCCAGTAGAAGACCCCTATTGACTTTGAGGTCAGTATGTCTAAAGTCAAGGTCACAGTGACCTACAGCTGATAGGTCACAGTGACAATGAGCTGAAACATTGTTTTTGCTTAATAACTCTAGAATGCTTTGGCCATGGAAGTTAATACTTGGTGTGCAGGTTGGTCACCACCAACAGATACCCCTATTGATTTTGAGGTTACTAGGTCAAAGGTCAAGGTCATGGTAACCTTCAGCTAAAAAAAATGGTTTCTGCTCAATAACTAAAGAATGCTTATGTCGAGGAACTTCATACCTGGTGTGCAGGTTGGTCCTAACAAGTAGATGACCCTTTTTGATTTTGAGGTTACAAGGTCAAAGGTCAAGGTCATGGTAACCTTCAGCTGAAAAATGGTTTCCGAGAAACTTCATACCTAGTGTGCAGGTTGGTCCTAACCAGAAGATGACCCTTATTGATTGCGTTTGATTTTGAGATCACAAGGTCAAAGGTCAAGGTCACGGTAACAATGAGCTGAAAAATTGTTTTTGCTTAATAACTGTAGAATACTTTGGCCATGGAAGTTAATACTTGGTGTGCAGGTTGGTCACCACTATCAGATGACTCCTATTGATTTTGAGGTCAAAGGTCAAGGCCATGGTAACCTTCAGCTGGAAAATGGTTTCCGCTCAATAACTAAAGAATGCTTAAGGCGAGGAACTTCATACCTGGTGTGCAGGTTGGTCCTAACCTGTAGATGACCCCTATTGATTTTGATGTCAGTAGGGCAAAGGTCAAGGTCACGGTGACCTTGGGCGGTCACGGTGACCTTGGGCTGAAAAATGGTTTCTGCTCAATAACTGAAGAATGCTTGGGCCCAGGAACTTCATACTTGGTGTGCAGGTTGGTCACCACCAGCAAATGACCCCTATATATTTTGAGGTCACTAGGTCAAAGGTCAAGGTCACAATGACATTGGGCTGAAAAATGGTTTCCGCTCAATACCTGAAGACTGCTTGGGCCCAGGAACTTCAAACTTGGTTACTGTACAGAATGGTCATGACACCTTGACCTGAAAAATGGTTTCCGCTCAATAAATAACCACTAATCTTGTGCATCTTATGCAGTACATGTCCACTATTGTCTACATGTTAATAGGCCAAACTTCAAAGTCACAGTTACTTCATATCCAGTCCAAAACTACAAAACTCATCTCCATCATTTCTTTTCCTCCCCTAAGACCACACAAATGGGGAGACAAACGCTTTTTCAAAAAAGCAATCTCTAGTTTACATTGTCATTCTTGCTTTCATTCCATCAAGGTTAATCTCAGTCATTAACAACGGGGACCTTCATTCCAGGGTTTGTTAGTGAATACCCTTGGATAACATTCTTTTTGATAGAAGGCATTGCTTTTTTTTTGGGAAGGAAGCCAATAATTGTGTCGAGTACTGAAAGCACATATACAAGGTAGCCAGGAAACACAAGGATAGGTGAACTGGCCACTATGATATTACTGAAATCCTGTTGAAAGTGGCATTAAACTCCAGTCTATCAATCTTATTCCCTCAAAATACCTTAACATTTCTGCTCTCTCTCTCTGTCTGTCTCTCTGTCTCTCTGTCTCTATGTCTCTCTGTCTCTCTCTGTCTATCTTTCTGTTCTGTCTGTCTCCCTGTCTGTCTGTATGTCTGTCTCTTTTCTCTCTCTCTCTCTCTCTCTTTCTCTCTCTCTTTTTTGACTCTCTCTCTTTCTCTCTCTCTTTTCTGACTCTCTCTATGTCTGTCTGCCTGTCTCTCTCTCCTTTCATTTCCTCAAATTGTTAAGAATCCAATCTTTCTGGATACAGTGAGAAGATTGCAGAAGATTAAAAAAACCAAATCTTGGCAAAAATCAATGCCAAGTTGGGCAGATCATTATGTCATATCCTATTTTTTTAGCTCTGCAACATATACCACCAATTCATAGCAAGGACAAGATGAGAGTGAAACTTTGTTTGTTATGATGGGGGGTTTTATGCCGTTAAAATTCAACATTATTTCAGTTATATCACGGCGACAGATCATTTATTTTTTATCCCTGGGTAAATAAACAAGTACTAGGCTAGGGAAAGTGCATTGCCCAAGAGCACTCCATCATGACCACTGGGGATCGAACCTGGGACGCCTGGTTCTAAATCCTTGACGCTATATAACAACTAGGCCACGGCAGATTACTTGATTGCCAATTATTCAATGAAGGTTTTAAGGGTACTGATTTGGATCTTTAGCATAAATTCGCAAACAGGAAGTTTTCAGCACATGCAATAATTAACCCTTTCCCACATGCAGAAACTTTATGATGCCTCAGTAGTAAATGACTTTTGAAAACATTGTGGCAAAAGGTGAGATAGCGATGCATCAGTGTAAGTATAAGCATACAGACTGAAAGAACTGGTACTATAGCCAGTAACTGAAATATTGTTGGTAGCTACATGGAAAGTTGTTAAATGAGTACCACAATATATATAAACAACACATCAGCATCAAGATGTTTTCAAAGTCGTCTGCTTCAGATTTATCACAGGGCGGAAAAGGTAAAACTACATAAAAAAGTATGAGTATAAGGAAGATTGGTTAAGAAGCCTATTGTACATTTAAGAAGATGAGCTAATCAAGGAAAGATGGGTCTAGAGATAGGTTTAATGACAACCTTAATGGGACATCGCTGTTGTCTTTTACACCCAAAGGCTGTCTGTTTAGATTGTATGGGTTGGTGAACCCTTGGTGTGACCCCGAAATTATAAACATAAACAAATTTATAGTATGGGAAGAATACTAGTGAGATTTTGATGATTTTGTCAATGGGGTAAAAATGGAGGATTTTTACTTCTGTCTTGTAATAGCCCTTTCCCTCACATAGACGTTTTCTGAAGCCTCAGCAGCAGACGGCTTTTTGAAAACATAGTGACAAAAGAAGAAATTGCTCAAGACAAGCAATCGTTCATCTGCTGTAGTGTAGTGACATCAGGACACGCCTCGGCAGCAGACATGTTTTGAAAACATTGTGGCAAAAGGGTGAATGAGCGATGCATCAGTTTAATGTCGGAAATGGGTTAAAGTAATAGTGCTTAGCAATGAGCAGAAATGTGGCAAGGAAAGAGCCAAAACACAAACAAACAAAAATTTTGTTTTTACCTTGAATGTTACAGTTATATTGCTTACCATCAGATGTTTATTTAACCCTTTCCCTCATATAGACGCTTTCTGACGCCTCTGCAGCAGACGGCTTTTTGAAAACATAGTGACAAAAGAAGAAATTGCACAAAACGTGCAATTTCTCCTTTTGCCACAATGTTTTCCACTTTTTGTCATAGGTTATCCATTCAGTTTTAGAGATTTTCTATTTTTTGATAAATTATGTTCAAAGTCCTCTGCTGCAGAATTGTCCTATGTGGGAAAGGGTTAAGTCTAAATAGCTTAAAGTAATTGGCCAAATATTGTGTCACATTATGAACAGAGACAAAAACAGTAAAACTTGTTTAACCCTTTCCCTCATATAGATGCTTTTTGACGCCTCTGCAGCAGACAGCTTTTTGAAATCATAGTGACAATAGAAGAAATTGCACAAAACAAGCAATTTCTCCTTTTGCCACAATGTTTTCCACTTCTAGTCATAGGTTATCCATTCAGTTATAGATATTTTACATTTTTTGCGAAAATATGTGCAAAATTGTCTGCTGCAGAATTGTTGTATGAGGGAAAGGGTTAAAAATATTATATCATATAAGGAAGGAAATCCCCTGTAAAAACAGATACAATATTGTACCCCTTTCCAACCTATAGACGCATTCGGACTCATTAGCTGCAGATGGCTTTTTAAAACTGTGGCCAATGGAGAAATTGCTCAAATGCTCCTTTTGTCACAATGAATTAAACTCTAATGCAAAATAATACTTTCTTGTATAGAGATCCTTTTTTTTTTACACTTATGCCTTGATGTTTTTATAGAGATCCTTGACACTAATGTCTTGATGTTTTCAAGCAAATGTGTTGTGTGTGGGAAAGGGTTACATTGTATACAAAGTAAACAAAATGTTGATATAATTTATGTCAAGGAATTAGTCAGCTATGAAGACAGCTAATTTATTACATTACGTATCCCACCTCTGTTAACCCTTTCCCTCATACGTCAATTCTGCAGCAGACGACTTTGAACATATTTTGTCAAAACATAGGAAATCTCTTTAATTGAATGGATAACCTATGACTAAAAGTGGAAAACATTGTGTCAAAAGGAGAAATTGCACGTTTTGAGCAATTTCTTTTTTTGTCACTATGTTTTCAAAAAGCCGTCTGCTGCAGAGGCGTCAGAAAGCGTGTATATGAGGGAAAGGGTTAATAAGATGTTTTATGAATGATTGTTAGTCCAGTTTATCAGTTTGGAGTGTGACAGATTTTGATTATGTCAATAACTGCTATATAATAATTAACCCTTTCCCACTTGCAGACTCATTTTGACTCCTGCAGTAGACAACTATAGTTGAGATATTTTGTGGCTTAAGGAAAAGTTGCTCATTTATCAGCAATTTCTCCTTTTGCCACCATGTTTTTAACTTTATTCATTAATTTAATTTTCTTTTTTTATCATTATCCTTTCTCACATACAAACACATCTGCAAAACTCCTAGGCAAAAATATAAAAATCTTTCATAAATGAACGATTTAAAAAAGCTTTAAACAAAATGTCAAAAAGACAAATTGCTCATTTTGTGCCATTTTTTTTTTTTCATGTGTTATTGAAAGATGTCTGAAAGTGTCTATATGAGGGAATAGGCTAAATTGATGATGTCACCGTTTGATATTGGTGGGAATGAATGTCGAAGTGTATTATTTTGGCTTCTTTATAAGGTAAAGGTTATATTCTGTAACTTTTGAAAACATTCTGGGAAATTGAGAAATTTCTCTTTTTGCCCACAATGATTTTACCTCTTTTTAACACATGTATACTTTTATTTGAAGAGATTTTCATATATTTGCCAGGATGTTTTCAAAGTCATCTGCTGCTGATTTGTTGTATGTTAGAAAGGGTTAAGGATAAACCATTTATCAATATGTCCTGAAGTTTTATTTACCCTTTCCCATTTGCAGATGCCTTTTGCCACATCTCATAGACAACTTTTGAAATCATAGTGGCAATTTGAGAAATTGCTCAGAATAAGTCATTTTCCCTTTTGCCACAATGGTTTTACCTCTTATATATGTAAACTTGTATTTGTAGAGCTTTTCCATATTTTTGCTTGGATGTTTTCAAAGTCCACAGCTGCTGTTGTATGTGGGAAATGGTTTAGATAATAAAGCGATGACTGCATGCTATGGATTATAATGTGTTTCATGATTTTGAATATAAAGGAATATCAATTAAATGTGGATAGATTCCAAAAAGTTACTTAATTAACCCTTTCCCTCATATGAACGCTTTCTGACGCCTCTGCAGCAGACAGACTTTTGAAAACATAGTGACAACAGAAGAATAGAGCAATTTCTTCTTTTGCTGAAATGTTTTCCACTTTTAGTCATAGGTTATCCATTCAATTATAGAGATTTTCTATTTTTTGACAAAACAAATTCAATTCTGCAGCAGACGACTTTGAACATATTCTACTGCAGAGGCATCAGAAAGGGTTAATCTGTTTACCTGGATGTTTTCAAAGTCATCTGCTGCAGATGGCTTTTTGAAAACATAGTGACAAAAGAAGAAATTGCACAAAACGTGCAATTTCTCCTTTTGCCACAATGTTTTCCACTTTTTGGCATAGGTTATCCATTCAATTATGGAGATTTTCTATGTTTTGACAAAATACGTTCAAAGTCGTCTGCTGCAGATCTGTAATATGTTTGAGAGGTATGGAGCTGCCTGCTTTGAAAACATTGGCAGGAAAATAGTTGGGTATAGTTCTGATACAAACAAATATTCCATGATGCTTTCAAAAGTTTTTTACTGTAACCCCTTGTTAAAAGGGTAATGGTTTATAAACCAAGTGGTTAGCCTCGGGAATTTGAAACTGGGCATCCCATGTTTGATCCACAGTCGTGGTGGAGTGCACTTGGACAAGGCACATTTTCTAGCATAGTACTGGTTTGTTTACCCCGGAATCATGAATAAGTGAACTGTCGCCGTGTCTAATTCTACTGAATACTTCAATTTCTCCTTTGCTACAATGTTTTCAACTCTATTTAATAGTTAAACTCTCATTTATTGAGATCATCAGATGTTTCATGTTTTTGTCGATAAGTTTTGAAAGTTGTCTGCAGAATGATGATTGTTGTATGTGGAAAAGGGTTAACATTAAATTGTTTTTTCAGTAATTGGCTGTGCACCTGTGAATGATTGAGATATATAAATATATTTTAAAGTTTAAAAGTTTTTTATCTATTCTCGCATTCCTAATTGTCATTCACTCTTGAGAAGGAAAAAAAAGAAGTTGGCTTGAAGAAGTTAAATTGCTAATTGCGATGTGCTGTAATTGATAAAAGTGTGTGTTTTTAACTATATAACTTGATGATTTATGACAATTTTAATTTGCTGGAAATTTAAAACATCTGTTTAAATTAATGGAAAATCAGGGCAAGATTTGTGGAATAGATTAAAACATTGTGGGAAAGGGAGCGATTTCAAAATTGATCTGCTGCAGACTCGTGGAGAATTGACTTTTAGCAGGAAAAGGGGTTTTACATTTGTTTGTTGGACTATGTTTACTATATATGTATACCTGTTGGAGAAACCCTTTTACACTAACAACAAATGTGCAGTCGGCAACATTTGAAAATACCCAGAAAAGGCTATCGAAAACCTCTTTAACCCTTTCCCACATACAACAATTCTGTAGCAGACGATTTTGAACATATTTTGTCAAAAAATAGAAAATCTCTATAATTGAATGGATAACCTATGACTAAAAGTGGAAAACATTGTGTCAAAAGGAGAAATTGCGCGTTTTGTACAATTTCTTCGTTTGTCACTATGTTTTCAAAAAGCTGTCTGTTGCAGAGGCGTCAGAAAGCGTCTATATGGGGGAAAGGGATAAATTAAAGCATGATTATTGAATAGAGTTTAAAACGTTATGGCAAATATGGAAAACATTTTGCCACAATGTTTTCAAAAGACGACTGTTTCATTATATATATATGCATCAATCTATGTCTGCAGTTGAGAAAGGGTTAATTAACCCTTTCTCTCATATATACGTTTTCTGACGCCTCGGCAGCAGACAGCTATTATAGATAGCGGTTTTCCATTTTCTATGTTTTGACAAAATACTTTCAAAGTCGTCTGCTGTAGAATTGTCGTATGAGGGAAAGCGTTAATTCATGTTTATCAGAGGACTAACCCTTTCCCTCATACGACAATTCTGCAGCAGACGACTTTGAAAGTATTTTGTCAAAACATAGAAATTGAATGGATAACCTATGACAAATTGTGGAAAACATTGTGGCAAAAGGAGAAATTGCAAGTTTTGTGCAATTTCTTCTTTTGTCACTATGTTTTCAAAAAAGCCATCTGCTGCAGAGGCGTCAGAAAGCGTCTTTATGTGGGAAAGGGTTCATTCATGTTTATCAGAGGACGAAAATCATTGTATGAGTCAAATGAGGCATGATACAGCAATGGACTCGTGAATTCATTTGGATGTTCAGTAAGAATTTTTATATACAAAAGGAACGTACAGCTTGCATTTCATACAATCATGTAAAGGACTAAGTTTAAGTACTGTGTTAATTCGTGAAGTTGAGGTGAACATTTACAGATTGTACTAAAATAAAATGGTTTTTTTAAATCTTTATAAAATTGAAATTAGTGTTATTAAGAATTTGATATTAATTTTTTATTCCTTTGGCATTGAAATAAATTATAACTGTTTATCTTGTTTTAATCCTTTTCCCACGTGCAGAATCATTTTGACATGAAATTTTATTGTGTGCTTTGAGCAGACCAATTTCGAAATGTTGTGTTTTTTAAAGTTTTTTCGATAATAAAAGTTAAAGTTTCATTTTTTAGAGATTTTCCATATTTTTGTCTGTTTTAATGATTTCAAAAGTTGTCTACTGCAAACTTGGTGTATGTGGGAAAATGTTAATGAGCAAGGATTTTCACTTTGTTACAGTGAATTTACAAGAAACGGCATTCTCCTGTGAGTCTTTAAGAAATGGCATTCTTGATGTGCTTTAACTGTAATTGTGAGAGAAAAGTTAAATTTACACTTTTTATAAGGAGAAGAGAAAAAGGTTTTCCAATGGATTGTAAATAGTGTTGCAGGCGAAAAGAGTGAATGGTCAAAATTGGTTTTCAAATGGATTCTCATTCTGGTTGAAAAGACTTGATTTGTCAACTATAATTGTTAATTAAAATGGCTTCAAGGCCACATTACACTTGACACAAAATGAGGACAGATGTGTGTGTGTCCACGCTAAGCACATCATTCCGGGGCAGGGACGTGACAACCACGACGACGACGACGGACCCGGAGAACATGACATTTCACATAAAGAAGGAAATGAAACCCAAGCTGGCCAAATTGATGAGTAAAATCACTTGTTTGAAGACCATTAAAGTACTCATCCGTAAGTAGTACTGTGTGTCAAGTCAGAACGGTATACATCAGTAGAGGCCTAGATAAGGGGGGACGGCTTTTTGAAAACATAGTGACAAAAGAAGAAATTGCTCAAAACGAGCAATTTCTCCTTTGGCCACAATGTTTTCCACTTTTTGTAATAGGTTATCCTTTCAATTATAGAGATTTTCTATTTTTAGCTCACCTATGCACGAAGTGCAAGGTGAGCTATTGTGATCACATTTTGTCCGGCATCCGGCCGTCGTGCGTCGTCAACATTTCAGCTTGTTAACACTCTACATGCTACATTTTGCATCCAATCTTCATGAAAGTTTTATCAGAACATTCATCTCCATTAAATCTTGTACTCATCTGTAAGTAATACTGTGTGTCAGTCAAAACGGTATACATCAGTAGAGGTCTAGATAAGGGGGAGTAAATTGGTCTCTTCCCTACAATATTGCTCTGATTACTCAACCAAACCCTATGTTGTGGGTGCTCAAAATAATCTTCTCACTACGGCTATATTGTGAGCTTTGTAACAGCTTATGCGATGGCGAATTTTCTGTAGTGCGTGCATGCATGCGTCCATAAACAATTGGCCGAGCCCCGGTAGCTCAGTCGGTAGTGACGTGGGCTGTCAATCCAGGGGTTGTGAGTTTGAATCTCGGCTCGGCCAACTTTCTTTCAGTCGGTTGACAAAAGTCAATGCGACAGGCGTCATTCGTCTTCCACCAATAGGCTAAGTCTATGTGGAAAAGCAGCAAGTTGCTTGGGAAGATTGTTGTGTGGAGTACTGGTGTGAGAAAACCAGGAAATGCATGAGTAGGTGAACTGGTCGCCGTGATATAACTGAGAAATTGTCAAAAACAGCGTTTAACCCCAATCAACTAATCAACCATAAACAATTGCTTGTGAACGTGATAGTCTTCAGTTTTGATTGTATATACAGTAGTTAGATATCCATGAGAGCTCGGTTCCTTTCGCAAACCAGCCAGATCTGCCCATGCAAGACTGTATTATGGCCCTTGAAATTGTTAAAATTGCTATAATACAGCTTGTGAACACAATAGAGCCTCAATTTACTATCTGGCTTCACCAAACTTAGATAGTAGTTAAATATTGATGAGAGCTTGGTTCCTTTTGAAAAACCAGCCAGATCCGCCCATGCATGACTGGATTATGGCTCTTGAAATTGTCAAAATTGTCAAAATTGCTATAATACAGCTTGTGAACACAATAGAGCCTCCATTTTACTATCTGACTTTCACCAAACTAAGATAGTAGTTAAATATTTATAAGAGCTTGGTTCCTTTCGAAAACCAGCCAGATCCGCCCATGCATGACTGGATTATGGCCCTTGAAGTTGTCAAAATTGCTATTTATAATACAGCTTGTGAACACAATAGAGCGACCAAAGAACCATACCAGTAGAGCATAGGCCATCATTGGCCTCTTGTTTTCTCTCACCAGAGTGTGATGCTGAGTTACACAGTGATATATCTGAAAATTGTTGAAAGGTGCATTAAAACACCATTTGAAAAAATTCTCCAAACGCAAAAATTGGATACAGATTTATTTTAAATGCAAATCACTGGCTTCATGCAAAACAGTTTGTATTTGAAATAAGGATACCTTTTATGGTTGTTGAATATGTCATTTTATAAGCTCTTCTGTTTTTAGGAGAAAAAATGTCTGGCTATTATGATATATACCCTTGGCCTCTTCGTCATCAGAAAACTTGAACCTTATCTCATAACTCAAGAAACGTTAAACATTTTCAAATGAAACTTGCTACACATGTACCTAGGAACAAAACATATGTCTATACAAAGTCACATAACTCTGGCTTTAATAATCATTCAGTAATGCCCTCTTTTTCAACATAGAAAAAACCCAGACGAGTGTTAATTAGCATTTGCTCCGCGGCCTTCTTATTCTTCATTGTTTGTAGGATTAACCGTAAACCGTTTTCCACATACAACAAATCTGTACAACTTTGGATAATTCTAGTCAAAAATATGAATGTGTAATTAATGAATAACGTTGAACACATTGTGGCAAAGGGAGAAATTGCTGATTATAAGCAATTTCTCCTTCTGTCAAAATGTTTACAAAAGTCATTTGCTGCAGATGCAGATGCATCAGATAGTGTGTGTGTAGTATGTGGAAAAGGGTTAATTTTAGATTATTGTAAAGGAGAAAAGAAGTGTTGACAAACAAACAAAAAAAGGTTGATGTATGAGTTAAGTTGACCTCATGCTGGCTTCATCAATAGATTGCTTTTAGTGCCGGCTTGGGAAAATCGGCTTTGGAAAAATTATACTCTATCCGATTTCCTGCTACACTATATTTAATCCAGTCCCACCTATAACAAATCTGCGGCAGAGGACTGAATACTTCTGGACAAAGATAGGAAACATCTATCAGGGCCTTTTTTCCAGAAATTGGGAAGAGGCCTTAGCCTTTCATTTTGGGAAATTTTAGCGCGATTTTTTGCCAAATTGGGAAAAATTAGACATATAACATGTGTCTATATAAATAGTCCTTTTTACAATAACTTAAGACTTTTGGTTTATATAATGCAATTAAACAATCATATTACCTTAAACAAGACAAATATATCTGTTAATAGTGTATTCCACTTCATTTCACTTACAAAAAAAAAAAAAAAAAAAAAAAAAAAAAAAAAAAAATTTTTTCTTTTTTTTTAGATTTTGGGAAATATTTTTTTCCAATTGGGAAAAAAAAAACGTTTTTCCAATTGGGAAGACACCGTTTAACGGCGTCACTTATATAAGGTAAAAAGGCCCTGTCTATACAAAGGAAAGCATTATGATTGAATCGAGTTAAAAACTCTGGGAGCAATTTCTCGTCAGCGCTTTCATAAGTCTTCTGCTGCAGATACGCCTGCTATAGTTATAGTTAAGTGTTGTCTGCTGCAGATGCGCCTGCTATAGTTATAGTTAAGTGTTGTCTGCTGCAGATGCGCCTGCTATAGTTATAGTTAAGTGTTGTCTGCTGCAGATGCGCCTGCTATAGTTATAGTTAAGTGTTGTCTGCTGCAGATGCGCCTGCTATAGTTATAGTTAAGTGTTGTCTGCTGCAGATGCGCCTGCTATAGTTATAGTTAAGTGTTGTCTGCTGCAGATGCGCCTGCTATAGTTATAGTTAAGTGTTGTCTGCTGCAGATACGCCTGCTATAGTTATAGTTAAGTGTTGTCTGCTGCAGATGCGCCTGCTATAGTTATAGTTAAGTGTTGTCTGCTGCAGATGCGCCTGCTATAGTTATAGTTAAGTGTTGTCTGCTGCAGATGCGCCTGCTATAGTTATAGTTAAGTGTTGTCTGCTGCAGATGCGCCTGCTATAGTTATAGTTAAGTGTTGTCTGCTGCAGATGCGCCTGCTATAGTTATAGTTAAGTGTTGTCTGCTGCAGATACGCCTGCTATAGTTATAGTTAAGTGTTGTCTGCTGCAGATGCGCCTGCTATAGTTATAGTTAAGTGTTGTCTGCTGCAGATGCGCCTGCTATAGTTATAGTTAAGTGTTGTCTGCTGCAGATGCGCCTGCTATAGTTATAGTTAAGTGTTGTCTGCTGCAGATGCGCCTGCTATAGTTATAGTTAAGTGTTGTCTGCTGCAGATGCGCCTGCTATAGTTATAGTTAAGTGTTGTCTGCTGCAGATACGCCTGCTATAGTTATAGTTAAGTGTTGTCTGCTGCAGATGCGCCTGCTATAGTTATAGTTAAGTGTTGTCTGCTGCAGATGCGCCTGCTATAGTTATAGTTAAGTGTTGTCTGCTGCAGATGCGCCTGCTATAGTTATAGTTAAGTGTTGTCTGCTGCAGATGCGCCTGCTATAGTTATAGTTAAGTGTTGTCTGCTGCAGATGCGCCTGCTATAGTTATAGTTAAGTGTTGTCTGCTGCAGATACGCCTGCTATAGTTATAGTTAAGTGTTGTCTGCTGCAGATGCGCCTGCTATAGTTATAGTTAAGTGTTGTCTGCTGCAGATGCGCCTGCTATAGTTATAGTTAAGTGTTGTCTGCTGCAGATGCGCCTGCTATAGTTATAGTTAAGTGTTGTCTGCTGCAGATGCGCCTGCTATAGTTATAGTTAAGTGTTGTCTGCTGCAGATGCGCCTGCTATAGTTATAGTTAAGTGTTGTCTGCTGCAGATGCGCCTGCTATAGTTATAGTTAAGTGTTGTCTGCTGCAGATACGCCTGCTATAGTTATAGTTAAGTGTTGTCTGCTGCAGATGCGCCTGCTATAGTTATAGTTAAGTGTTGTCTGCTGCAGATGCGCCTGCTATAGTTATAGTTAAGTGTTGTCTGCTGCAGATGCGCCTGCTATAGTTATAGTTAAGTGTTGTCTGCTGCAGATGCGCCTGCTATAGTTATAGTTAAGTGTTGTCTGCTGCAGATGCGCCTGCTATAGTTATAGTTAAGTGTTGTCTGCTGCAGATACGCCTGCTATAGTTATAGTTAAGTGTTGTCTGCTGCAGATACGCCTGCTATAGTTATAGTTAAGTGTTGTCTGCTGCAGATACGCCTGCTATAGTTATAGTTAAGTGTTGTCTGCTGCAGATACGCCTGCTATAGTTATAGTTAAGTGTTGTCTGCTTTTAAATCATCTGTCGAAAAGTGTTATATGCCCTGAAAAGTGTAAGTTTATTGTTGATACAGAATTGAAAACACAGTGAGAAAAGCAGAACTTGCTTGATTTAACCCTTTCCCTCATACGACAATTCTGCAGCAGACGACTTTGAACGTATTTTGTCAAATCATAGAAAATCTCCGTAATTGAATGGATAACCTATGACAAAAAGTGGAAAACATTGTGGCAAAAGGAGAAATTGCACGTTTTGTGCAATTTCTTCTTTTGTCACTATGTTTTCAAAAAGCTGTCTGCTGCAGAGGCGTCAGAAAGCGTCTATATGAGGGAAAGGGTTAAGAAATTTCTCCCTTTTCTATCATGTATTTAAAAGTTGTCTGCTGCTGAAATACATCAACTGTCAAGTGTTATATCTAGGCAAGGGTTGATCTGTATGTTCACCAAGTGCGTTCTCACAGAAAAAAAAGAACTATGTCGATCATAACTAAGTTTCATACTGTGTGAGACAGTTCAATAGATGATCAAGGTCAAGTAACCCTTACCCACATGCAATACATTTTGATGTATATGCAGCAGTCAACATTTGAGCGCATATTGTGGCAATAGGAGGAATTGCTCAAAACCAGCAATTATTTCAATGTCTTCAACTCGACTTAACAAAGATTCTACATTTTTGGAGATTTTCCATAGCAGATTTGTCCTATTTGGAAAGCAAAAATTGAAAATATCGTATCATTCAAACAATGAACAATTCCTGATGGCATCCGCTTTTGATGGACATTCATCAATCATGTGACAAAAATATATTGAAAAAATATAAATTGCTCCCTTTCTATGATTTTTTCCAACTGATACTGTAACATTTTGACGCCGATGCAGCTGATGACTTTTGAAAACATTGTGACAAAAGGAGAAATTGCTCATGATGAGCAGTTCCTCGTTTGTCAAAATAGTTTCAACTCGATTCAATTACCTGTATTTTACTTTCCTCATATTTTTACCAATATATTTTCAATGTTGTCTGCTGCAGATTTGTTCTTTGTCAAATATAATGAATTCTCCAACTTTATTAACTTTCCAAAATACCAGATGTTGCAATTTTCCCGGTTTGTTTTCAGAGCATATAGAGTAAACCATTAATATTCCTAATGCAATAAGTTGTTGATGGACATTTAACCCTTTCCCACATATAGACACTTTCTGACGCCTCTGTACCAGACGACTTTTGAAAACTTTGTGACAAAAGAAGAAATTGCTCAAAACGAGCAATTTCTCCTTTTGACACAATGTTTTCAACTCTATTTGATAAGTTTGCCTTCATTTAGGGAGATCTTTCATATTATTGTTGAGATGTTTTCAAAGTCGTCTGCTGCAGATTTGTTGTATGTGGGAAAGGGTTAACAAACATGTTTTATGGAGGGAATTTAAGTATAGACAAAAAGATTGATTTCTTCTTTTTCTATGATGATTTTCCCCTCAAGATGTTGCAATCATATTTTAATCTCCTGCAAATAAAGAGAGGCAGGGTTGAGAGAGACAGAGAATATTTATACAATGAATTTATTGACGAATATTGAAACTTGTAACGCAGTAGCTGTCTATTAACATTTTATTGATTTGAAAATCCAGCCTTTTAATGAAAAACGTCCCATCGAGAAGACTTCCTGAGTGGTTGGTATTTCACAACAGCATTTTTTACTGCTCCTGTACTTGTGAACAGAACTCTAGATTGGAGTCGTTTTTCATTTTCTAAAATCCTTAGTTAGCCCTATAACCCTATGATGTGGTTACTCACAAGAAGCGTCTCAAACACATCATAGTGTTTGGTTTGATAATAAGAGAGAAATTGGGGTAAAAGAGGTAGCTGTATTAACTCCTCCTAATCTGGACATCTGTGTTCTAAAATCCTTATTTGACCCTATGATGTGGGACAAGTCATCATAGTGTTTAGTGTTTGGTGGATAATAAGAGAGATATTGTTAGGAACAACATTAGGATTTTTGAAAACATAGTGACAAAAGAAGAAATTGCACAAAACGTGCAATTTCTCCTTTTGCCACAATGTTTTCCACTTTTTGTTAAGGTTATCCATTCAATTATGGAGATTTTCTAATTTTTGATAAAAAATGCGTTCAAAGTCGTCTGCTGCAGAATTACCGTATGAGGGAAAGGGTTGATACTCCTCCTAATCTGGACCTCAGTGATGAAGACACATTGCGATCAGAAACTGTTGTAATTCTGTGTGTCGACTGGATCTTTGCCGTCAAGCAACAATATTTCACAAAGGCTATCGATTGAGGGGTGTTTAGTTCAAACTATAGTTCAACAATTAATAAACGATCCTGATTTTACTCTTCTTCAGATTTCAAAGTTTGAATAAAATATTACCTACAACCTAGTTATATTTAGAGAAAGATGCCACTTTTTTTGCGACCAGTTTTTGTCCCACAAGTCCTCTCTCATATTTTTTTTATAACACAATTAAACATTTTTGATTACCCACAAGATAAGGTTTGATGGTTGAATGAGGATTTATTACTTTGGAATTATCAACTAAAGTTGAAAACAATCATGATGATTTTCTGGTAGAGTCAATCAAGAAATATCTGCCAATTTAAGCCAAGTGATCATTAGTGAAGGCCTCAATTGATGTGAGTGACAGTGTTGAGTGCTTTGTGATATATCAACCAACGCTAAGACTTAACCCTTTCCGTCATACTTTTTTGAAGCAGACGACTTTGAACATATTTTGTCAAATAATGTAATCCTTTCCGTCATACTTTTTTGCAGCAGACGACTTTGAACATATTTTGTCAAAAAATCGAAAATCTCTTTAATTGAATGGATAACCTATGACTAAAAGAGGAAAACATTGTGGCAAAAGGAGAAATTGCTTTTGTCACTATGTTTTCAAAAAGCTGTCTGCTGCAGAGGTGTCAGAAAGACTCTATATGAGGGAAAGGGTTAACTTTACTCCTCATACAACAAATCTGTGGCAAATCAACAAATTTTAATTAAGAGATTGCAAACATTGTGGCACAAGGAGAAATTGCTTATTACAAGTGCTTAAAATGATATATATATCAATACTAAGACTTAACCCTTTGGCACATTCATAATATTCTGCATCGGACTCACATAGAAAACAACTAGGCCAAATTATTGAAAATCTCAATAAATAAAAGCATAAAATATGAAAAAGGAGTTGAAAATCTTGTGGCCAAAGAAGAACTTGCGTATTATGAGTAATTTCTCCTTTTGCTACTCCGCTTTCCAAAGTCGTCTGCTGCAGGTGCCTCTCAAAAGTTACACATTATTCTGCATGTTGGAAAGAGTTAACCCTTTCCCCCATACGGTAATTCTGCAGCAGACGACTTTGAACGTATTTTGTCAAAAAATAGAAAATCTCCATAATTGAATGGATAACCTATGACTAAAAGTGGAAAACATTGTGGCAAAAGGAGAAATTGCACGTTTTGTGCAATTTCTTCTTTTGTCACTATGTTTTCAAAAAGCCGTCTGCTGCAGAGGCGTCAGAAAGCGTCTATATGAGGGAAAGGGTTAAAGAGGATAACAAGAGGGAATCTGATGTGAGTCAGTAAATATAGTGAACTAACCAGAACAACTTTAGGACCAATTACCTAGAGAACTGAACAATTACTCATAATGAGCAATTCCTGTAAGTCTGACTCGTCAAAATGTTTGTCTTTCTTTAGATGTTTTGTTGATCAGTCATGATAGCTCAGTCAGTTAAGACGAGGAAAATCAATCCCGGAGTCATTAGTTTGAACCCCGACTTAGCCATTCATAATTTCAGATGATCGACACAAGTCTTTGTGACTACAGTCATTTGTCTAATGGGCTAATATATATAGTCAGTTTGGGAAATCAGCCAGTTGCCTAGGAAGAATATTGTAAGGAGTACTCAGGGTCAGATTCTATAAAACACTGAAAACGTTCTCAGTGCTCAGAAATGAACTCAATGCTCAAAATAAAGCTTCTGATTAGTCAATTTGGAGAACTAATTTGCTTCTGACCAATCAGATATATGAGCACAAATTCTGAACGCAGAATAAACTTTTATAGTTTTGGAGCCTGGACTATAAAAAAAGCCAAGAATCACATGGTTAGGTGAACTGGCCAGCATGATATAACTGAAATATCGTTGAAAAGGGTGTTACACTTAAATCAATCAATCAAATTAATCAATCTAATCAGCCTTGTACTTTTCCAAATGTTTGTCTGGTCTTTCTTGAGATGTTTATAGCGATCTCATATCAGGTTATATCAGGGTTACAAAACATGGTCTGTTTACATAGAAATATAGTGTTCCCTGACCTATCAGTCACACCGCTGGGACAGTTCAATTTAACCATGGAAAATGAAATCGGCAGATATCCTTTTCCCTCATGCAACAAATCTCCAGCAGATGACCTTCACTAGATTTTGTCAAAATCACAGATATTCTCTTAAAATGAATGTATAATTACTCAACAAAAGTGAAAAAAACATTGCGGAAAAAGGAGATATTACTTGTTTTGAGCAATTTCTGCTTTTGTCACTATATATTTTCAAAAGCCTTCTGCTGCAGAGGCATCAGAAAGTGTCTTTCTGTGGAACAGGGCTAAGATAAATGAGAAGCTAAAGATTAGTTATTGTCCAAATATGGTCTGCTGTTCACATTGAATGCTGTTTCTCATGCAGACGACTTTTAGAAATATTGAGGCAACAATGAGTAATTTCTCCTTTCGCCACAATTGTTCAACTTTATTTTAGTGATGTTCTAGATTTTTCCTCAAATGTTTTCAAAGTTGTCTGCTGCATTTTCAGATTTGTTGTTTGTTTTGGAAAAGCGTTAAGGGAAAACTGCTTTCCAAACACAACAGAAAATCTAATTAGAAGCGATGTAGCAAGCTGCAGCTTAGGAAAAAAAGATGAGACCAAACAAAAATTTAACTGTAGAGAATTACCATATCAAGTACCAGAATGATCAATACTAAAACCGTTCTGACAATATATTATATTGGATGACAATCCGCTCGTTGACATCCGATCTGATTTCTTCTCTGAAAACAGCGTTCTCGACCATTAAAATCAAAGTACTGAAAGGACTTTTCATATTTAAATTGAAACCATAGAATAGGTTGAATTTTCTGAGATTGTTGAAAAGGATCTAGGAAATAAATTGAAACTTTTCAACTTACAACAAACCTGCAGCAGACATACTGCTTTCAAAAAATCTAGGCAGAAGTATGGAAAATCTCTAAAAGTGAATGTACAAGTAATAACCGGTTCCCTCATACAACAATTCTGCAGCAGACGACTTTTGAACATATTTTGTCAAAAAATGGAAAATCTCTTTAATTGAATGGATAACCTATCACTAAAAGCAGAAAACATTGTGGCAATAGACCTATCACTAAAAGCAGAAAACATTGTGGCAATAGGAGAAATTTCTCGTCATGTTTTCAAAGTCGTCTGCTGGAGAGGCATCAGAAACGTCTGTATGTGGGAATGGATTTATTGGCAGAAGGTTTTGCCAAACAGACACATGTCAACGCATCTGCTGCAGATAACTTTTGAAAACATTGTGATAAAGACAAAAATTGCTCATGAGCTGTTTCTCCTTTTGCCCCAATGCTTCCAGGATTATAGAAAAATTATACCACTATTTATAGAGAGTTTCCATATTTTGATTAGATATTTTCAATGTCGTCTGCTGCAGATTTAGTGTATACGGGAAAGAATTGATGCAACCTGAAGACTTGTACATGGCTGTTTGAAATGTTTAACCCATAACTTCACACTGACGACATTTGACACCTGCCATTGAGAACATGACTTTCGAAAACATTACATTAAAAGGTGAAATTGCTCAAAATGAGCAATTTCACCTTTTATTGTGTAATATTTTCAACTCGTTATCAATATAATTCTTTCAGTTTTCTAGATTGTTAAAATTGTTAGTCTGATGATTGTAAAGCAGACGACCTTTGAAAAGTCATTTAAAGTAATGGGTTAAACAATTATGGACATCGCAATTGTTTTTAACCCTTGCCCGCATACAAAAATATGTAGCAGATGACTTTGAAAGCATCTATTCAAAAGTATGTTTAATCGCTCTTAACCCTTTCCCTCATATAAACGCTTTCGGATGCCTCTGCAGCAGACGGCTTTTTAAAAAACATAGTGACAAAAGAAGAAATTGCACAAAACGTGCAATTTCTCCTTTTGCCACAATGTTTTCAACTTTTAGTCATAGGTTATCCATTCAATTATGGAGATTTTCTATGTTTTGACAAAATATGTTCAAAGTCGTCTGCTGCAGAATTGTCGTATGAGGGAAAGGGTTAAACAAAATATAATTATGAATAGAGCTGAAAACATAGTGGCAAAAGCCGTAATTGAAATTTCTTCGATTTGTCACTTTGAATTCCTTAGTCATCTCCTGCAAAGGCGTCAAAAGGCGTCTATATGTCAGAATGGTTTAATTGTGGTATAGTGGTTATGGTCGAGTTTAAGTTATAAACTATAAACGCAGTATATCAAGTTTCACACTGAGACAATAACCTGATACGCTATTGTTGTGTTTTTTAAATGAAAAAAAAAAAAAGATGAAACAAAGGAAAACGTTTTCAAATGAAATCATTTTCTGCAGTATAACTTTATGGACCATTGGAAACATTGCTCATTATGAGCAATTTCTCATCTTTCAAACTGAAATTTCAAAATTCCTTTTTTACTCCTCAACCCTTTCCTTCAAACAGACGCTTTCTTATACCTCTGCAGCAGACGTCTTTTGCCACAATGTTTGCAACTTTATTCAATAATTGTTCTTTCATTTCGTATAGAGATTTTCCATACCTTTGACGTGATTTCATATAGAGTACGCTTTCTAAAGCCTCTGCAGCAGACAGCTTTTTGAAAACATGGCGACAAAAGAAGAAATTGCTCAAAACGAGCAATTTGTCCTTTTGTCCCCATGTTTTCAACTGTATTCGATTATTGTTCTTTCATTTAAAGGGATTTTCTGTGCTTTTGCGTAGATGTTTTAAAAAGTCGTCTGCTGCAGATTTGTTGTATGTGAGAAAAGGGTTAACCGGATGGAATTGATTTTATGAGTACAGAGCCAGGTTGCGCTCTTAACTTTTAGCTCTTTACTGTTAGTTGCTCAGCTCACCATTTTTTATCTCGATTCTCCTAGAAATAGGAATGGACTCTTCCAAATACAAAAGTTGGACAAGTCCATTTTTTAAAATTCAGCATTGAAAAGGGTTCAACCACCCACATATTAATGTCTTACTCATTGTCACCTGCAATGATAATAGGTGATCACAAACTGTTATACTTCAGGGCTCCAGAGGTCATTTGAGCCATTGTCAATGGGAAAAGGTACAAGTAGGCTTGTGTGATTACAATGAAGATCTAGATAAGCTTGTGTGAACAATGTAGATTCAGATTAGCCTGTGTGTTTCCGAACAGTCTGATCAAGATCTACACTGTTCAAATATTACTTACACAAGCTTATTAGAACCTTCTGTCAACTTATGTAGGTTCTGATAAGACGGCAGATATTACAGGCTGATCAGAAACTACACTGCATGGCCATGTTCAGAAATGTCAACTTTTACCATTTTCCAAAGCGTTTTGCTCATTTAACTTTTGAAAACATTATGCCAAAAGGAGACATTGCTCAAATCCCAATGTTTTCAACTCTACCTAATAATTTAAACTCATTCTTGGAGAATTTTCATTTTCATTTTTGCCAGGATGTTTGGTACGTCGTCTGCTGCAGATTTGTTCTATGTGGGAAAGGGTTAACCCTTTCCCTCATACGGCAATTCTGCAGCAGACGACTTTGAACGTATTTTGTCAAAAAATAGAAAATCTCCATAATTGAATGGATTACCTATGACAAAAAGTGGAAAACATTGTGGCAAAAGGAGAAATTGCACGTTTTGTGCAATTTCTTCTTTTGTCACTATGTTTTCAAAAAGCCGTCTGCTGCAGAGGCGTCGGAAAGCGTCTACATGAGGGAAAGGGTTAAGCGGATAAATGTGGATGACATTGAAGTAAAAAGGAGAATTGCTCATGCCTAGTTATTTCTCGACCCCCCTCCCAATTGTTATTCAATTCTGCATCAAAATTGTGCTTTAGTATTACAGAGCGCTACATAACGAGAATTTTTCATGTTCTAAAATCCTTATTTGACATTTAAACCCTATGTTGTGGGTACTCAAAAGAATCGTCTTCAAAAATCGATTCTTTTGAGTACACACAACATAGGATTTGGTTGAGTAATAAGAGAAATATTGTGGGAAAAAGACCAGTTCACCCCCTTCTTATCTAGTACTAATTTCCTATGTCTTATGCATTGTTGGGAGGATAGCATTACAGTGGACGCATTAGGGGTTGGGATAAATAATACCTTGAGTATGTACTGGTAAATTACCCACCCAGGATTGATTGGGGTTTAACGCCGTTTTTAACAATTTCTCAGTTATCACTGCGGCCAGTTCACCTACTCATGCATTTCCTGGTTTTCTCACACCAGTACTCCACACAACAATCTTCCCAAGCAACTGGCTGCTTTTCCACATAGACTTAGCCGATTGGTGGAAGACGAATGACGCATGTCGCATTGACTTTTGTCAATCGTCAGAAAGAAAGTTGGCCAAGCCGGGATTCAAACTCACATACCCCTGGATTGACAGTCCGCGTCGCTACCAATTGACCTACCGGGGCTCGGCCCCACCCAGGAAATGTCATGATAGAACAGAAATATTGTTGAAATGACGCTAGCAATCCAGTGTAGATGACCTTTGACACCCCTACAACCGATGACATTTTAAAACATTCTGATATATGGCCAAGTAACATTAGAGTACATGTCAATGTGTCCTTATCTAAGGTGACAAGTCAGTTACCGTTTTTATTGCTGTGTGAAGATGTTTTATATGAAAACCCTGTCACACATCTAAGGATTTTTTCGCTGTTGTAATGAATGTAAAATGTATAAATAAACAGTCCTCAAGTAGGGTGATCCATTATCATATTAAAAAGTTAATTAATAGGATGTAACCCTTTCCCACATGTAGTTGCATTTTGATGCTCTGAAGCAGATGACCTTTGCAAACATTGTGGCAATTTTTCCTTTCGCCACCATTTTTTTAATTCTATGCAATGATCATACTTTCATTTATAGATAATGTTCTTCTAGGTAAAAATATAGAACATCTATATAAATAAAGATGAAAACAGTTTGGTAAATGGACATTAACATTTTCTTCTATTGCCAATCTCTTCTGACAAAATTGATCTATATTGAAAAGGGCTTAATCTTGAGAATCTTGTTATCTGTTATATATTATTGTCAAAGTCATCATGTAACCATTTCCCTGATATTCGTGCGGTGATGCATTTTGACGCAGAGACTGAAAATGTTGTGATGATAGGGGAGAAATTGCTCTTCTTAACCCTTTCCCTCATACGACAATTCTGCAGCAGACGACATTGAACGTATTTTGTCAAAACATAGAAAATCTCCATAATTGAATGGATAACCTATGACAAAAAGTGGAAAACATTGTGGCAAAAGGAGAAATTGCACGTTTTGTGCAATTTCTTCTTTTGTCACTATGTTTTCAAAAAGCCGTCTGCTGCAGAGGCGTCAGAAAGCGTCTATATGAGGGAAAGGGTTTTCGTTGGTGTAGTGTCCGCTTCTGGTTGTGAGTTGTGGGTTCAAATTCAATCCCCGACCGAGTCATACTAAAGACTTACAAAAAGGGTAGTAACAGCAGCAGCTGCTGCCCTCCTGGGTTGCGGGGTTAGCATTACTGAATGGTTGGGTGTCATGGAAACGTTCTGATTTCACTGAAAAATTGCTGAAAGCGGCGTAAAACACATCATTCAATTGATCCCTAGCTTATACATGTACCCGGCCGGGTAGCTCAATTGGTAGCGTATCTGACTCGTGATCTGGAGGTCACGGGTTCGATACCCGGTTGCGGCGACATTCTTTCGGACGATGTTTTCCATTGCCTCTCACCTCTGATCTATGTGAGAAAGTAGTCAGTGGCTTCGAAAGAATGTTGTGGAAGTACTGGTGTGGGAAAGCCAGGAAAACATGGGTAGGTGCACTGACCGCCGTGATATGACCAAAGCTGTTGAAAGCGGCGTTTAACTCCAAACAAACAAAGCTTATACATGTATATGGTAACAATGGCTTCCTTTCTTGGCATACAGGATTGTGTCGAAAGCAGTCCGACTTCCATGTCGGAGGTTAATATTTATTTAGTTTTCCGTAACAGTCTATGTGGAAAAGCAGCCAGTTGCTTGGGAAGATTGTTGTGTGGAGTACTGGTGTGAGAAAACCAGGAAATGCATGAGTAGGTGAACTGGCCGCCGTGATATAACTGAGAAATTGTTAAAAACGGCGTTAAACCCCAATCAATCAATCAATTATATGATCCCATTAAGGAGAGTCAATAAGACCCCAAATCGCAGGACCTAGCTCAAATGTATACATAACACAAACACATGCAAATATTAGAGGGAATGATATTTTGGCAAGCTATATATGTTTATTCTAAAAGAAGATAATTTATCATGTTGTGGTTTAGGATTGGTTAGTGGCTTAATATTGGCTGTATCATGACATCTTTGTTTTTGTACTCTTAAACCTCTCCCGTATCTATACAGATTTATTAGCCCTTTAATTCTCACATACTCCCAATCTTAAAAACATCTCGGACCAAATCATGGAAAAACATTAATACATTTATTTAATAGAATTGAAAACAAGACAGAAGCAGAAATTGCTTCTTATGAATATTTTCTCCTTTTGGCCACAGGAATCCGCTGTGGTCGAGTGGTTAGCGTCGGGGATTTCGAAACCGGGTGTCCCGGGTTCGATCCCCAGTCGCGGCACTACGGTCATGGTGGAGTGCCCTTGGGCAAGGCACATTTTCTAGCCTAGTACTGGTTTGTTTACCCAGGTATCATGAATAATTAAATTTAATTGCGCGCTAAATGACCTTAGCTGTCGATGCGCCATAAAACAATATACATTCATTCCTTTTGGCCACATTGTCCTAACCCTTTCCCACATACAACAAATCTGCAGAACATGTACGACTTTGATAACATTTGGTCAAGAATATGGTAAATCTCCAAAAATGAAAGAACAATTATTCAATTGATGTTGAAAACATTAGTGCAATAGGAGAATTTTTACCTTTTGTCACCGTTTTCAAAAGTCGTCTGATGCAGAGTCGTCAGAATTGGTCTACAAGTGGGAAAGACAAGCTAAAAAGACATCAGTTCTGCTAGCTAGTATTTACTTGATTCTATGAGGATTCATGGGAGAAGGTTGCATCTGTGAAAAACAAAGGTTCAGATCATTCTGAATATCATATCATCAGATCTTGGTCATATCAGAGGCAACATAATTCACTAGAAATTTCATGAAGCTTTTATAAGTGGTTTCCGAAAAGTGCTGATCTTGATCGGACGTTAGGAAGCCAAGGTTGATTATAAGGATGTGTACACACTTTGCAAGGACAGACCTTTTGTAAGTGAGAGGTGAACACAAATATTCATAATCTATTTAAATGAATTGAAATCAAAGTATTGAGGTGTGGGCTTAACCCTTTCCCTTATATAGACACAAGTTTCTGATGCCTCTGCAGCAGACAGCTTTTTGAAAACATGGTGACAACAGAAGCAATTGCTCAAAACAAACAATACCTACTTTCATCACCATGTTTTTAACTTTACTCAATTATTGTACTTTCATTTAAAGGGAGTTTCCAAATTTGTTCGGGTATGTTTTCAAAGTTGTCTGCTGCAGATTTGTTGTATGTGGGAAAGGGTTAAACTCCTCTTGCTGAACGTGAGTTTGCCGTACCTGCTGCAGCATTGTTTTATAAGTGAGTAGGATGAGGGAAAGGGTTATAACCTAGCCTTTGATGTAGGAGATTTACCTTTTAGGATCTCATTGATACAACAGGTATATAAATAGGGCAATAGTAAATGAGTAATGACCCGGATTCTCAATGTTATACCATTTATAACCTTATATACAGCTGGTATTTACTGTTAACCTTTCCCACATACAGACACTTTCTGATGCCTCTACAGCAGACGACCTTTGAAAACAGTGTGGCAAAAGGAGAAATTGCTCATGATGAGCAATTTCTCCATTTGCCACAATGTTTTCAACTTTATTCAATAATTGTTTTTTTCATGAATAGAGTGTTTCCATTTTTTGGACTACCGGTAAATGTTTTCAAAGTCGTCTGCTGCAGATTTGTCATATGTGGGAAAGGGTTAACGGCAAACAAACAAATTTACCTTCGAAAAACATCATAGCTGCATAATTATAAGGAGTGCTGTTCTATTCTAAGAATGAACCCCTTTTGACCTTAAAATCCTATGTTGTGGGTGCACAAAAGAATTTGTCTTGTTGAGATGATTTTTTCCAATACCAAATTAACAGTATAGGGTTAAATTGGGTTATAAAAGATATAATGGAGTTAACCCCCCCCCTTTCCCATTAACCCTTTCCCTCATATAGATGCTTTCTGACGCCTCTGCAGCAGACGGCTTTTTGAAAACATAGTGACAAAAGAAGAAATTGCACAAAACATGCAATTTCTCCTTTTGCCACAATGTTTTCCACTTTTTGTCATAGGTTATCCATTCAATTGTGGAGACTTTCAATGTTTTGACAAAATACGTTCAAAGTCGTCTGCTGCAGAATTGCCGTATGATTGAAAGGGTTAAAAGTTATCGGCAGCAGAATTTTTGAACTTTTGGAACATCCAGGCAAAAAAACAAAAAATCTCTATAATTGAAGGCATAATTTCCTCAAAGAATAGTGGCAAAAAAGAGAAATAATTGCTAATTTTGAGCAATTTCTCCTTTTGTCAAAGTGTTGTCAAAAGTCATCTGCAGCAGGGATGTAAAAAAAAAGCGTCTATATGTGGGAAAGGGTTGAGACTTGCTTACTCCTCCTTATTTAGACATCTGGATCATTAATAAAAAGGTAGCAGTTCTTTGTTATGAATACCTACTGTTTCTCTAAATACTTTTGACAAGTTTATCACATGACCAGATTCTTGACTGCGAAAATACTAAAAGTACAGTAAGGGTTGACTTGTCAAGGGTTCTCAGCCTTTTGTTTAATATTGAGGAGTTTAACTGTTTTAATCACATACACCAAAACTTTGAAAACATCAATTGAAAATGAAAAGATTTTGAAATAAATGAATATGTCCTTTAGGTAGATTTTTGTATGAAATTACAAATTGTGTTGACAATTCGTAAAATTCTTCATAAATCATGAAAGGGGAGAGGTTTTAAATTGACAGATAACACTGTAAAGGCTTGTCCAATGTAAAATCTAGTTAACAAATCTGTCACAACAAGTAAAAAGTGACCTTATTAAATGATCAAATTATAGGGAAAGCTGAGATAGCCTAGCTTTCTGAAACCTCTGCAGCGGTTGACGTTTGAAAACATTGAGAAAAGGGGAGAAATTGCTCCATCATGGATTTTATGTTTCATAGACTTAGAGACACAATGTCAGTCAGACAGGAGAGGGAACCAGGGTTTGATCTCCAGTTGAGTCCTACCACCACTCTTTAACCCTTTCCCTCATACAACAATTCTGCAGCAGACGACTTTGAAGATATTTTGTCATAAAATAGAAAATCTCTTTAATTGAATGGATAACCCATGACTAAAAGTGGAAAACATTGTGGCAAAAGGAGAAATTGCTTGCTTTGAGCAATTTCTTCTTTATCACTATGTTTTCAAAAAGCCGTCTGCTGCAGAGGCGTCAGAAAACGTCTATATGAGAGAAAGGGTTAATAGAAAGTTCCAATATGTCTGTCCAGATGTAATCAGTCCCCTTCGTTTTGAGCAATTTCTTCTTTTGTCACTGTTTTCAAAAAGCCATCTGCTGCAGAGGCGTCGGAAAGCGTTTATATGTGGGAAAGGGTTAAGTATGGTAGTAGTAGTAGTAAGAAATCAGACAGAGAGATATAAATGTGGTACCAATCAGACAAATCATGCAATTTTTACCCTTACTCACATACAACAAATCTGCAGCAGACAATTCTTAAAAAACTAAGATTAATTATAAATGAAAAATCTCTATGAATGAAGGTATATTAATTTTATTTAATAGACTTGAATACAGTGTGGCAAAAGGAGAAATTGCTCATTATGAGCAATATAATGAGCAATTTTTCCTTCTGCCACAATAATTTCAACAGTCTAATACAGCAACATCATCAAAATGCATCTACAAGTGGGAAAGTTTTTATCAATAACACATTAGTCTAGCTCCTATGCTAATTGTAAACGTCCAAACTACGCACTAGAAATTGATGGCTTAACTGTTTCCAACTTACAGACGCATAATTTTTCACACATTTGCAGCATATATGCCATTTGAAAACATTGTTGCAAAAGGAAAAATTGCTCATGATGAACAATTTCTCCTTTTGCCGAATTTTTTTAAATCTATATAATAATTATCCTTTCATTAACCCTTTCCCTCATACAACAATTCTGCAGCAGACGACTTTGAACATATTTTGTCAAAAAGTAGAAAATCTCAATAATTGAATGGATAACCTATGACTTAAAGTGGAAAACATTGTGACAAAAGGAGAAATTGCTCGTTTTGAGCAATTTCTTCTTTTGTCACTCTGTTTTCAAAAAGCTGTCTGCTGCAGAGGCGTCGGAAAACGTCTATATGAGGGAAAGGGTTAATAGAAAGATCCAGACGTAATCAGGATTGTAGGATAAAAAGAAACAGGATAATAAGTAACAGGACAAAAAGCAACGGACAACAAGAAACAGGATAAAAAGCAACATATTTTATATTTGTTTCACTTTGCAATGTTATTTTACGTATTATGCATATCTATGTGAAGATGTTTAATAAAAGCGAAAGGAAAACATTGTGGGAGAAGAGACATTGCTCATAATTAGCAATTACTTCCTTTCACTCAATGATATATTCTGTCAACAATTATTACAAATATTAAAAATGTTGCTAGTCTGCTGTCAGATGTTAAACAAAGGTTGAAGAAAACATTATTGGAAAAGGAGAAATTGCTTATAATGAGCCATTACTCCTGTGCACGCAATTATATGTTCTGTCTGAAATTCGAAAAGGTGGAAAGAAACATTAGAAAAAATCATTGCAATTTCAGATAAATGAAGTTAAAATTTCGCATAAACAAAACATAAATTATAAATACATTTATTGAAATGTGTCTATTATATGTTACAAATGTATTAAATTTGTTGCATGGGGTAAAGAGTTGAGGCAAAACGATTGTTACTATATATTGAAACAAGTTGCAGTTACAATCATATTGCATGAAGTCTATGCAATATTTGTTTCAGAAAACTAAGAACTGCTCATTGTTAGTAATGTGTTGACTTTCCTGCACAGTTTTCTAAAATTGAACTGTTCTTCATTGACAAGTCAGTAGATAACTTTACGACAATTTATATGTGACTTGGCACGAAGGTTTATTGTATTCACACCTGTATACCTGTTATCATTATTTATAAATCATAAATTGTTCACCAATTGGACTGCCATAGTATTCTCATTCAATAGGCAATCCTAGCCCAAAAGTGTGACCCCTTAACCCTTTCCCTCATACGGCAATTCCGCAGCAGACGACTGAACGTATTTTGTCAAAAAAATAGAAAATCTCCTTAATTGAATGGATAACCTATGACAAAAAGTGGAAAACATTGTGGCAAAAGGAGAAATTGCACGTTTTGTGCAATTTCTTCTTTTGTCACTATGTTTTCAAAAAGCCGTCTGCTGCAGAGGCGTCAGAAAGCTTTTAACCCTTTCCCACACAGGGGCGTAGCTTGCTAATAGGCTGTTTAGGCCGCAGCCTAGACTTTTTTTCCGAAAAATAGAAAAATTAAAAATGCCAAAACTGCAATAAAAACTGGAAGCATAGTGGGGAAAGGGACTTAACTATAGAATATGCCATACTTTTTTGTCCCTTGGGAGCTTGCATATGATGATTGTTACAAGGAATTCAATTTTTGTTTCATATCTTTGCAGGAGAACAGATGACCATATTGGGTTACAATAAAGGCGGAGAATGGTGCGAAGTAAAGAACAAAAATGGTGATATAGGCTGGGTACCGAGTAATTATATAGCGCCTGTCAACAGCCTGGATAAGTTCAGCTGGTACCATGGTCAAATATCCAGGTAAGATAGGTCCTGTGTCGCATGCATACACATTTCGACGCATCTGTTGTTAACAAGTTTGGAAAACTCAATGAGCAAAAAGAGCAATGTTTTGTTGAATAATTATATCGTCATTTATAACGATTTTCCATGTTGTTCGCCACAATTGTTTTCAAAATGCATCTGCAAGTGGGAAAGGGTTTAACCATTTTGCAATTTTTAGCTTTGCAATTAGCCAATTTCCATATTGATTTCAATTTGCTGTGACTTTCTTATGAAAATATTTTGTGAAAAAAACACACAAGAAATTGCCTAAAAATAAAAATATTTCCTTTTCCCACAATATTTCCTTCCAACTCTGCTTCAAGGTGATATTTCTAATTTTCTAGTCACTCAGATGTTTTCAAAGCAGTCGATTCTTAACCCTTTCCCACAAACATCAAATCTGCAGCAGACGACTTTGAAAACATCTATTAAGGCAAGTTTAATCGTTAAAAGGAGTTGAAAATTTTGCGACAAAAGGAGAATTGCTCATTATTACAATATTTTCAAAAGTAATCTGCTGCAGATATAACATTGTTACATATACAGAAATGCATAAACAGAGCATTTTTTCCTTTTTTCAATGATTTCAATTTTCTAGAAATAATTCACTCAGTAGTTTTCAAAGTAGATCACTGTTAACCCTTTCCCACATACAAGAATTCTGCAGCAGATGACTTTGAAAGTATCTAGGCAAACACACAGAAAAGCTATATAAATGTAGATATAATTAGGATGGGACTCCCTATTATCGGTGTACTTACGGTTTTCATGAAAAAAATATAATAAAGCAAACTTAACTGTAAATTTTATCCAGTGTCACTCGTTCCTTTATATGTCCTTGTTAATTAACTTAGACAAAATAATCATTTATTTCTGTGCAAAGTTCCAAAAATCAAGTCCATCCGCAGCCATTGTGAAATTGACATTCAAGGGAGGCAATCACTCACCGGTGTAATTACAAAAAGCATCAGTATGGTGGTCCTGTTGTATCAACTCTTTACAAGATTTTGAGCAATTTCTTCTTTTGTCACAGTGTTTTCAAAAGTCGTCTGCTGCAGAGGCGTCAGAAAGCGTCTATATGTTGTAAATAAACAGTTAAATGCTTATATGAAATATTGTAAATGTACTTACAGAAACGCGTCAGAATATTTGTTGAGCAGTGGAATCAACGGGAGTTTTCTAGTCAGAGAGAGCGAGAGCAGCCCGGGTCAGAGGTCCATCTCCGTGAGATATGAGGGGCGTGTCTACCATTACAGAATTAGTGAAGACTCAGATGGGAAGGTATGTATTACTTCACTATGCTGACCCTAGTCTTGACCTTTGTACAATAATAACTTACAAATCTGCAAAAAAATGAATTATTATGATATATATATGATTTTATGATTATGATTTTATTCATCAAATTCATGATTTCTTTTTTTATTGAAAAGGAAAACAAAAGCAATTTAAATTTGATGGAAATACATGCACATAATAAACATAAATATGTAACCACAAAGGTTGTGTGTTTAAAAAAAAGTCTTCAAAAACTATATTATCAGATCTGATATTTTTCCAGAATCTTGTTTTCAAAACCGATAATTATAACTACATGTGTATAATGCTCATAATAAGCAGTATCTCCTTTTGCCTAGATGTTTTCAAAAGTCATCTGCTACAGATGAATCCGAAGGCGTCTGAAAGTGGCAGAGAATTAACCATTTTCCCACATATAGATGCTTTCTGATGCCTCAAGAGCAGACAGCTCTTGAAAACATTTTGACAAAAGAAGAAGTTGCTCAAAACAGGCAATTTTTTCTTTTGCCACAATGTTTTAAGCTCTATTCAATGATTATACTTTCATTTATAGAGATACTTAATAGTTTTAACAAGATTTGTACAAAGTTGTCTGCTACAGATTTGTCATGAGGGAAAGGGTTAAACCCTATTAATTTGATGATCTATTGATTACAACTACACTTGACTGTATAGACAAACAAAGATTTGTAGCATGATCCAGGAAATCTACCTTAGGCTATTTATTAACCCTTTCCCACATACAACAAATTGCAGCAGACGACTTAAAATATACCAGAAAACATTTGGGAACTCCCTTTAAATGAAAGTACAATAATTAAATAAGAGTTGAAAACATGGTGACAAAAGGAGAAATTGCTAGTTTTGAGCAATTTCTTCTTTTGTCGCCATGATTTTAAAAAGCTGTCTGCTGAAGAGGCATCAGAAAGCGTCTATATGAAGGAAAGGGTTTAAGTTATCTCAGCCTACTCATTTATGTAATCTGATCCCATCTGTTGATCATATGTTTCTGGAAGTCATCTTCAAATAATTATTGGCAAACAGTGCAGGTCCATATCAGATTACCTGAATGGGGATTAGAAATCCACACTGGCTGTTCACAAACTTTGACATGCCAATGGTTGATTTTCGTATAGCCCAGCTTATTTATTCCAGGTCACAAATGTCTGTATACATTAATTACTTGTTCATTACTTTGGGAAAGACATAATTAATTCATGTCCAAGTGGCTATTTCTATTCTGACCTTAACCATTCCCCCACATGCAACAAATCTGTAACAGATCAAAACAACTAGGCAACTAATTAAAATGTCTATCTTAAAAGAACAATAAATTATTATTGAATTAAGTTGAAAAAATTATAATAAAAGGAGAAGTTGTTTGTTATGAGCAAAATTGTTTAATCACAAGTTGTCTGCTGCAGAGGTGCCAGAAAGTGTCTCTATGTGGGAAAGGGTTAACATGGTTTGCATTTAATTAATAAAGATGGGTCGTTTATCATGACAAAAGGATGTGTTGCATATTAGAATTTTGCCCTCTGATCATGTCACTTTAAACCTTTGATGCATCTACATCAGACAACTTCTGAAAAAAGCGTCAGCCTCTCGTACCAAAGGTCCCTGGTTCGAATCCCGTGATGAGCGGGTTCTGCCTTTGGGATTTTTCAACACAAACAGCGCGAGTACTGTCTCCAGGAGGCAGACATCGAGCGTGATTAATATAAGCTTAAAGTTTGTTTTGCAATGGATGTAAAATAAATAAGTTTAAACTAAACTTCTGAAAACACTCTGACAAAACTAGCTCATGTCAGAAGACTTTAAAAATGGTAGTAGTGGCTACCCTCCTTTGCACTCGGGGTTAAGCAAAGAAGCAAGGAAATCCTTTTGCCACAATAGTTTCTACTGTACTCAATAATTACTCTTTCAGACATGGAGATTTTCCATAATTTTGCCTGGATTAATTCATCAGATGTTTTGAAAGTCATCTGCTGCAGATTTGCTGTATACGGTAAAGGAAAATGGGTCAAGTTGGTTTTAAAGTTTGTGAGATGGGCTTAACCCTTTCCCTCATATTGACACTTTCCGATACCTCTGCAGCAGACAACTTTTTGAAAACATAGTGACAAAAGAAGAAATTGCTCAAAATGAGCAATTTCTCCATTTGAAACAATGTTTTCCACTTTTAGTCATAGTAGGTTATCCATTAAATTTTAGAGATTTTCTACTTTTTTTTTACAAAATATGTTCAAAGTCGTCTGCTTCAGAATTGTCGTATGAGGGAAAGGGTTAATGTTGTCGCTGCAGATTTGTTGTATGAGTGAAAGGGTTAAGTCTTGTGACATGGTTCTACTGCAGAGGGGTCAAATGTTGTCAATGTCAGGGTCACTGCTTGATTAAGCTTTGTTCACCAATTTCCTGATTTGATATTTTGTGTAGAGTTGTCTGCTTGGTAAACATCTGAGTTAACCCTTTCCCTCATATAGACGCTTTCTGACGCCTCTGCAGCAGACAGCTTTTTGAAAACATAGTGACAAAAGAAGAAATCGCTTTATCCAATCGGTTATCCAATCATTTATAGAGATTTTCCATTTTTTGACAAAATATGTTCAAAGTCGTCTGCTGCAGAATTGTCGTATGAGGGAAAGGGTTAACGCCTCTGCAGCAGACGGCTTTTTGAAAACATAGTGACAAAAGAAGAAATTGCACAAAACGTGCAATTTCTCCTTTTGCCACAATGTTTTCCGGGAAAGAGTTAAAAGAAAAGTGGATATGTTAGTTACTCCTCTGTTTTTGCCCTCCAGGTTTACGTGACTCAGGACCACCGATTCAATACCCTCGCTGAACTTGTACACCATCACTCAATCCATTCAGATGGTCTTGTTACAACACTGTTATATCCAGCGCCAAAACGAACAAAACCAACAGTATTTGGGCTTAGCCCGGAACCAGACAAATGGGAGATTGAACGAACAGAAATCGCTATGAAACATAGACTCGGTAAAAATTTCTTTTAATTGTTAGCTCGCCTATTCGAAGAAATAGGGGAGCTTATGTTATCACCCCGGCGTTGGCGTTGGCGTTGGCGTTGGTGTTGGCGTTGGCGTCCGCGTTGCCAGCTTGGTCAAACCTTTGCGTGCAAGGCCTTTTCTCAGACACTGTGTATGCTGTTGCTTTGAAACTTCACACACTTATTCAGGATCATTAGGGGACCTTGTATGTCAAGTCCCATAACTCTGGAATGGATTTTGACTGAATTGTGCCCCTTTTTGGACTTAGAAATTTGGTCAAACCTTTGCGTGCAAGGCCTTTTCTCAGACACTGTGTATGCTGTTGCTTTCAAACTTCACACACTTATTCAGGGTCATTAGGGGACCTTGTATGTCAAGTCCCATAACTCTGGAATGAATTTTGACTGAATTGTGCCCCTTTTTCGACTTAGAAAATTTTGGTCAAACCTTTGCGTGCAAGGCCTTTTCTCAGACACTGTGTATGCTGTTGCTTTGAAACTTCACACACTTATTCAGGATCATTAGGGGACCTTGTATGGCAAGTCCCATAACTCTGGAATGGATTTTGACTGAATTGTGCCCCTTTTTGGACTTAGAAATTTGGTCAAACCTTTGCGTGCAAGGCCTTTTCTCAGACACTGTGTATGCTGTTGCTTTCAAACTTCACACACTTATTCAGGGTCATTAGGGGACCTTGTATGTCAAGTCCCATAACTCTGGAATGGATTTTGACTGAATTGTGCCCCTTTTTCGACTTAGAATTTTGGTGAAATCTTTGCGTGCAAGGCCTTTCCTCAGACACTGTGTATGCTGTTGCTTTGAAACTTCACACACTTATTCAGGATCATTAGGGGACCTTGTATGGCAAGTCCCATAACTCTGGAATGGATTTTGACTGAATTGTGCCCCTTTTTGGACTTAGAAATTTGGTCAAACCTTTGCGTGCAAGGCCTTTTCTCAGACACTGTGTATGCTGTTGCTTTCAAACTTCACACACTTATTAAGGGTCATTAGGGGACCTTGTATGTCAAGTCCCATAACTCTGGAATGGATTTTTTTCAAACATTTGGATTTTTTTCTTTTTCTTTTCTTGTATTTTTCAATTTTGCGTTTAGCTCAACGTTAAAGTTTCGATTTTTTTTTTCTCAATAAGTACTGGTTCTAGGGCTTTCATATTTTTTGGGGTAAAACATTTGTTTTTTGCTGGATTTTGAAAATTGGGCATAGCTTCTTCATATTTTGTTGGATTAATTTCATTTTTTTTTTAATTTTCTTGTATTTTTGAACTTTGAGCATTATTTTTTTTCTTTTTTTTTTTTTCTTGAATTTTAGAACTTTGTGTTCAGCTCAACGTTAAAGTTTCGATTTTTTTTTTTTCTCAATAAGTACTGGTTCTAGGGCTTTCATATTTTTTGGGCTAAAACATTTGTTTTTTGCTGGATTTTGAAAATTGGGCATAGCTTCTTCATATTTTGTTGGATTAATTTCATTTTTTTTTTAATTTTCTTGTATTTTTGAACTTTGAGCATTATTTGTTTTTTTTTTTTTTTTTTCTTGAATTTTAGAACTTTGTGTTCAGCTCAATTTTTTTTTTTTTAATTTCTTGTATATTTTTTTTTTTTTTTTTTTATTATTTCTTGTTTAAAAATAATTGTGTTTAGCTCAATGTTAAGCGTTTTGTTTACTTTTTGTCTTTTACACTTGCCTTGATAGTCAAAGCAGGGGACACAGTGAGACATTTAATTACGCGTAATTCTTGTCTTTCTTTTGTAAATTCAATTTCAACTGAATTATTCCACTTTTGGATTTTGGACTTTATACCCATGCTATAACTGTTCTGAAGTAGGCCCTGATAGACGATATCCCTGATAGGCGAGCTATATTGTCCTCCGACAACTCTTGTTAAGATTTGGTTTTTACGCTAATTTCATAAGTTTCAGTAATGTCACAGCAACAATTTGTTTATCCATGTTCCTGGACGTCTGTCCAGTTTAAGGTTTAGAAATAGACCCTGTTTGAGAGAGATAGATATTATTATGTCTCCCCCATTACATGGGGGTGACATATTGTTTTTGCGCATTCCGTCCGTCCGTCCGTCCTTCCGTCTGTCACACTTGTTTCCGCTCAATAACTGAAGAACGCTTGGGCGTAGGAACTTCATACTTGGTATGCAGGTTGGTCATGACCAGTAGCTGACCCCTATTGATTTTGATAACAGAAGGTCAAAGGTCAAGGTCATGGTGACCTTGTGAGGTATAAAATGGTTTCCGCTCAATAACTGAAGAACGCTTTGGCTGAGGAACTCCATACTTGGTATGCAGGTTGGCCATGCCTAGTAGAAGACCCCTATTGATTTTGAGGTCAGTACGTCTAAAGTCAAGGTCACAGTGACCATGAGCTTGAAAGGTCACAGTGACAATGAGCTGATAAATAGATTTTGCTTGGGCACAGGAACTTCATACTTGATTTGCAGGTTGGTCACCACCAGCAAATGACCCCTATTAATTTTAAGGTCACTAGGTCAAAGGTCAAGGTCACAGTGGTCAAGGTCACATCCGTCACACTTGTTTCCGCTCAATAACTGAAGAACGCTTGGGCATAGGATCTTCATACTTGGTATGCAGGTTGGTCATGACCAGTAGATGACTCCTATTGATTTTGATGTCAGAAGGTCAAAGGTCAAGGTCATGGTGACCTTGTGAGGTAAAAAATGGTTTCTGCTCAATAACTGAAGAACGCTTGGGCCGAGGAACTCCATACTTGTTATGCAGGTTGGCCATGCCCAGTAGAAGACCCTATTAATTTTGAGGTCAAAGTCAAGGTCACAGTGACCTTGAGCTGAAAGGTCACAGTGACAATGAGCTGAAACATTGTTTTTGCTTAATAACTGTAGAATGCTTTGGCCATGGAAGTTAATACTTGGTGTGCAGGTTGGTCACCACCAGTAGATGACCCCTATTGATTTTGAGGTCATTAGCTTAAAGGTCAATGTCATGGTAACCTTCAGCTGGAAAATGGTTTCCTCTCAATAACTAAAGAATGCTTATGTTGAGGAACTTCATACCTGGTGTGCAGGTTGGTCCTAACCAGTAAATGACCTTTATTGAATTTGTTTGATTTTGAGGTCACAAGGTCAAATGTCGAAGGTCACGGTAACCTTCAGCTGAAAAATGTGTTTTACTCAATAACGCTTATACCCAGGAACTTCATACTTGGTGTGCAGCTTGGTCCTAACCTGTAGATGACCCCTATTGATTTTGATGTCAGTAGGTCAAAGGTCAAGGTCATGGTGACCTTTGGCTGAAAAATGGTTTCCGCTCAATAACTGAAGATTGTCACTGTTGCTTCATCTCAAATGACCCCTATTGATTTTGAGGTCACTAGGTCAAAGACCAAGGTCATGGTAACCCTCAGCTGAAAAACGGTGTCCGCTCAATAACTGAGGATTGTCACTGTTGCTTCATCTCCAGTCCAAAACTAAAAAATTCATCTCCATCATTTCTTTTCCTCCCCTACGACCACACAAATGGGGAGACAAGCGCTTTTTCAAAAAAGCAATCTCTAGTTTAGCTTATTTTAAGTTAACCCTTTCCCTCATACGACAATTCTGCAGCAGACGACTTTGAACGTATATTGTCAAAACATAGAAAATCTCCATAATTGAATGGATAACCTATGACTAAAAGTGGAAAACGTTTTGTGCAATTTCTTCTTTTGTCACTATGTTTCCAAAAAGCCGTCTGCTGCAGAGGCGTCCAAAAGCGTTTATATGAGGGAAAGGGTTAAACATAAAGTTAAAAGCGGTAGATAAAAGAGTAGTTATACCCCCCGGCAAACAAAGTTTGGGGGGGTATATAGGAATCACCCTGTCTGTCCGTCTGTCTGTCTGTCCGTCTGTCTGTCTGTCCGTATGTCCACATTTCTTGTAAGCACTACTCCTCCTAAACGGCTCAATGGATTTGCTTCAAACTTTACATGAAGGTTACACATCATATGTAGATATGCATGAAGGAAGATCACACGCCTCGGACTCTTCCAAGGGGAGATAATTTAACTTAGAGGTTATCTGCGAGGGACTCCTGTGCACATACCTCCACATTTCTTGTAAGCACTACTCCTCCTAAACGGCTCAATGGATTTGGTTCAAATTTTACATGAAGGTTACACATCATATGTAGATATGCATGAAGGAAGATCATACGCCTCGGACTCTTCCAAGGGGAGATAATTCAACTTAGAGGTTATCTGCGAGGGACTCCTGTGCACATACCTCCACATTTCTTGTAAGCACTACTCCTCCTAAACGGCTCAATGGATTTGGTTCAAACTTTACATGAAGGTTACACATCATATGTAGATATGCATGAAGGAAGATCACACGCCTCGGACTCTTCCAAGGGGAGATAATTTAACTTAGAGGTTATCTGCGAGGGACTCCTGTGCACATACCTCCACATTTCTTGTAAGCACTACTCCTCCTAAACGGCTCAATGGATTTGGTTCAAACTTTACATGAAGGTTACACATCATATGTAGATATGCATGAAGGAAGATCACACGCCTCGGACTCTTCCAAGGGGAGATAATTTAACTTAGAGGTTATCTGCGAGGGACTCCTGTGCACATACCTCCACATTTCTTGTAAGCACTACTCCTCCTAAACGGCTCAATGGATTTGGTTCAAATTTTACATGAAGGTTACACATCATATGTAGATATGCATGAAGGAAGATCATACGCCTCAGACTCTTCCAAGGGGAGATAATTCAACTTAGAGGTTATCTGCGAGGGACTCCTGTGCACATACCTCCACATTTCTTGTAAGCACTACTCCTCCTAAACGGCTCAATGGATTTGGTTCAAACTTTACATGAAGGTTACACATCATATGTAGATATGCATGAAGGAAGATCACACGCCTCGGACTCTTCCAAGGGGAGCGGGGGGTATTCTTCAGTGAGCTTTGCTCACAGTATTTCTAGTTTTAAATACAGATTGTTTGTTTAACCCATTCCCTCATATGGACGCTTTCTGACGCCTCTGCAGCAGACGGCTTTTAGAAAACATAGTGACAAAAGAAGAAATTGCTCAAAACTAGCAATTTCTCCTTTTGCCACAATGTTTTCCACTTTCTGTCATAGTAACATTATCCATTCAATTATATAGATTTTCTATTTTTTGACAAAATATGTTCAAAGTCGTCTGCTGCAGAATTGTCGTATGAGGGAAAGGGTTAAGGTTTGGAAATAGGCCGTGTTTGAGAGAGATAGATATTATTTAGCTTATGGTATTTCAGTTAAACATAAAGTTAAAAGCGGTAGATAAAAGAGTAGTTTTAAATGCAGATTGTTTGTATAAGCAGCACTCTATGAAAGCCAACCATGTTGCGTTTGATACAAGGGGGAGAGATCTAGATCATTTTGGGCATCAGCACATTCTGATGTGAATCTGCACTGTTTGATAATTTCATGAAAAAATGATGTCACTAAAACTTTCAAGACACTTAATATTAATGAACATATAAATATAGAAAATAATTGAAAACAATGTGGCAAAACGATAATTTGCTCCCTGTGAGACTAATTCTCCTTTTTGCCAGAATATTTTGAAATGTCGTAATTGTGCAATAGTGCCAAACTGCATCTGTTACAAAGCCTGTGAAATTTGTTTGTTTGCGTTCCAGGGGGTGGCCAGTATGGGGATGTATATGAAGCTGTGTGGAAAAGGTACAACAAAACAGTGGCTGTGAAAACTCTGAAGGTAGGGTATATAGTCTTTAAATATTTTGTTAACCCTTTCCCACCTATAGACTCATTTTGACTCATCTGCAGCAGAAGACTTTTGAAAACATTGTGACAAAAGGAGAAATTGCTCAAAAAAAGTAATTTCTCCTTCTACCACAAAGTTTTCAACTTTTTTCAGTAGTTATACCTACAATTATAGAGATTTTGCCATATTTTGGAGTAGACATTTTTAAAGTCGTCTGCTGTAGATTTGCTGTATTTGGGAAAGGGTTAATGTATAAATGAACAGATTTTCCGTTTTTGTATTGCTGTGTTTTGCACTCTGTTTTAATAATTTAGGTCGAAATTTATCTGTGAGCCAAAACATATTTATAAAAAATTTCAAAAATGAGAATTAATTAAGTTTACACATAGCTTATATTGATCACACTCGATGTCTGCTGATTTGAAAACATTATGGTATAAATATATTCGAGAAATTGCTTGTTAATTTTTCTGCACTATTTTCTCATGGTGTCTGTGTCGTGAAAGGTTTCATTAAAGCCTAAAATATTGAATAATTGATTTCTTTGTTCACAATTTTTATCTTTGATAATTCCAGGAGGACACGATGGCATTAAAAGATTTTCTAGAAGAAGCTGGGATAATGAAGGCCATGAAGCATCCAAACTTAGTGCAATTATTAGGTCAGTGCACTTTTTACACTATATCTACTGATTCCAGTAGTTTACAGAAGGGTTTCAACTCAGTCATGCTCACATAAACCATACACTCTAAACTGTAGGCTATTTTAGTGACCCATGTCATGTTTGAAACCTACTCCTTTAAAGGCGTGTGATGCTGAATGTTTGCTACCAATGCAACAAAACTCTCCTGCATGTGGGAGAGGATTAAATCCATATTGGTACTCTGGCTCTCTGGGCAAGTTATCATTCTACCTTATCCCTTTCCATCGTATGACAATTCTGCAGTAGACGACTTTTATAATCTTTATAAATGAAAGAACAATTATTTAACAGTGTTGAAAACATTGTTGGGAATCCCCCCCCATTTTTAAAGCAATGTACCCAACATTCATCAGCTGCAGTTATGTGATTATAAAAAGGTTAATCCTGCAGCAAACGACTTTGAACATATTTCGTCAAAAAATAGAAAATCTCCATAATTGAATGGATAACCTATGACTAAAAGTGGCAATCATTGTGTCAAAATGAGAAATTGCTCGTTATGAGCAATTTCTTCTTTTGTCACTATGTTTTCAAAAAGCTGTCTGCTGCAGAGGCGTCAGAAAACGTCTATATGAGGGAGAGGGTTAAACATATGGTATTCAGTACTCACAGGATAGTAACATTTTGTTCCTGATGAAAGGCCTCAGATTTTATTATATTTATACATTCATTTATAGACCCCTTGTGATTAAACAAGTTATAGTTAAAAAACAATCAGCCTCGTTAATAAATTAGCACATCAGGAAAACAAAAAAAAAGACCAATGCATCATTAGACAATTTATATATTTTTACAGGTGTGTGAACAAGAGAGCCTCCATCAATGAATCATTAGACAATTTATATATATTTGTACAGGTGTGTGTACAAGAGAGCCTCCATCAATGAATCATTAGACAATTTATATATATGTGTACAGGTGTGTGTACAAGAGAGCCTCCATCAATGAATCATTACACAATTTATATATATATGTGTACAGGTGTGTGTACAAGAGAGCCTCCATCAATGAATCATTACACAATTTATATATATGTGTACAGGTGTGTTTACAAGAGAGCCTCCATCAATGAATCATTACACAATTTATATATTTTTGCAGGTGTGTGTACAAGAGAGCCTCCATTTTACATTGTGACAGAGTTCATGGCCAATGGCAATCTGTTGGACTTTCTCCGAGGCAATAATAAGGTGGATCTCGGACCCACTGTATTAATGTACATGGCCTCACAGATTAGCTCCGCGATGGCGTACCTGGAGGAGAAACTCTTTATACACAGGTAAATAGGGGTTTTAACCCTTTGCCTCATATAGGCGCTTTCTGACACCTCTGCAGCTTTTTGAAAACATAGTGATAAAAGAAGAAATTGCTGAAAACGAGCAATTTCTCCTTTTGCCACAATTCTTTCCACTTTTAGTCATAGGTTATCCATTCAATTTTAGAGATTTTCTATTTTTTGACAAAATATGTATAAAGTCGTCTGCTGCAGAATTGTCGTATGAGGGAAAGGGTTAAGCCTTTCCCTGATGCAGACAACATCAGACCCCTCTGCAGCAGGTGATGTTTCCTCAGTGGTGTATTGGAAAAGTGTATGCTTTAGATGCGGGAGGTCGCAGGTTCGATTCCCAAGCGGGTCATACCAAGGACTTTTTTAAATGGTTGTAATGTCTTTCCCTCCTTGTTGCCCAGAATCCGCGTTAGCATTAGGACTTACTTGCTGTTTTTCAGCATAAATGGACCAGAAGTACTGGTAACTTACCTTGTAAACAACGTGATATAACTAGAATATTATTAATAGGGACCTAAAACACCATACAAACACATGCAAAGATAAATGTTGACCTCAACTCAATTCAAGAATTATGATTTCATTTATAGAATTTCCATATTGTATTTTGCCAATATGTTTTCAAAGTCGTCTCCTGCAGATTTGTTGTATGTGAGAAAGGTTTAACCCTTTCCCTCATGTAGATGCTTTCTGATGCCTCTGCAGCAGACGGCCTTTTGAAAACATAGTGGCAAAAGAAGAAATTGCTCAAAACAAGCAATTTCTCCTTTTGCCACAATGTTTGCCACTTTTAGTCATAGGTTATCCATTCAATTACAGAGATTTTCTATTTTTTGACAAAATCTGTTCAAAGTCGTTTGCTGCAGAATTGTCGTATGAGGGAATGGGTTAATGTTTCTTAGAACACTCTCGTACCAACCATTCCATACTAATTCACACAATATTTTATCTTGACAGAGATTTGGCTGCCAGAAACTGTCTAGTTGGTGATAATCACCTTGTGAAGGTAGCTGACTTTGGTCTAGCCAGGTTGATGAAAGATGACACCTATACAGCACATGCCGGGGCAAAGTTTCCAATAAAATGGACAGCCCCCGAGGGTCTAGCTTTTAACAGATTTTCAACAAGATCAGATGTATGGGGTAGGTACTTTCAATGTTTCTGATATCAACATAAACGGTTGACTCGGGTATTGGATGATAATTGGGTTTTTACCCCATTTTTCAACAGTTTCTGTTTTGTCACAGCATAAGTACAATAATCCATGATCCTTGGATGTCTGTCCCGGGTAGCTCAGTTGGTAGCAATGTTGGCTGTCAATGCAGAGGTTGTGAGATTGAATCCCAGCTTGGCCAACATTCTTTCCGCCGTTTGACAAAATTCACTGTGACAAGGGTCATTTGTCTTTCACCAACTGGCTAACAGTCTATGTGGACAAACAGCCAGTTGCTTGTAAAGTATTTTGTGTGGAGTACTGGTGTGAGAAAGCTAGGAAACACATGAGTAGGTGAACTGGCCGCCGTGATATGACTGAGAAAATGAGCAATTTCTCCTTTTGTCGCGATGCTTTCAACTCTTTTCAATAATCATACTTTCAAATACAGATAATGTTACTTATCTTTACCCTGATATCATCAAAGTCGTCGGCTGCATTGTTGTTGTATGTGGGAATGGGGAGCTAACAATGCTTTCAATTAGATGGTAAAGGTGAAGTGGAGGATGTATTAGAGCTCTAGATAACCCTTTCCCACATACAACAAATCTGCAGCAGACGACTTTGAAAACAGAGTGACAAAAACCTGAACAATCTCCATAAAATATAGCTTAATTGTTAATAAAGTTGAAAACATTGTGGACAAAGGTGTAATTGCTCATCATGAGCAATTTCACCTTTGGCCACAATGTTATCAAAAGTTGTCTGCTGCTATTGCGTCAAATTGCGTCTGCAGGTGGGAAAGGGTTAAGGAGCGTTTTTCATGCTCTAAACTCCTTATTTGACCTCCAAAACCGATGTTGTGGGTACTCAAAAGTATAGGCTCAGTGAGACGATTTTTCTGAGTACCTACATCATAGGTTTTAATGAGTTTTAATGAGAGCTTAGAGAGATATCATATAAGAAAAACCTATTTACTCCTCCTTATCTAGTTCTCTGATGTATGTTTGTATAGGAGGTATGACTTGACAACATTGATCTGATTTAACCCTATGTGCAAAGATAAATATTATTGTAAATACAAATTAGTGATTTGTTTTATGAAAATATTCTTTGTTGGATGAAGGACATACATTTAACCCTATGTGCAAAGATAAATATTATTGTAAATACAAATTAGTGATTTGTTTTATGAAAATATTCTTTGTTGGATGAAGGACATACATTTAACCCTATGTGCAAAGATAAATATTATTGTAAATACAAATTAGTGATTTGTTTTATGAAAATATTCTTTGTTGGATGAAGGACATACATTTAACCCTATGTGCAAAGATAAATATTATTGTAAATACAAATTAGTGATTTGTTTTATAAAAATATTCTTTGTTGGATGAAGGACATACATTTAACCCTATGTGCAAAGATAAATATTGGATGAAGGACATACATTTAACCCTATGTGCAAAGATAAATATTATTGTAAATACAAATTAGTGATTTGTTTTATGAAAATATTCTTTGTTGGATGAAGGACATACATTTAACCCTATGTGCAAAGATAAATATTATTGTAAATACAAATTAGTGATTTGTTTTATGAAAATATTCTTTGTTGGATGAAGGACATACATTTAACCCTATGTGCAAAGATAAATATTATTGTAAATACAAATTAGTGATTTGTTTTATAAAAATATTCTTTGTTGGATGAAGGACATACATTTAACCCTATGTGCAAAGATAAATATTATTGTAAATACAAATTAGTGAATTGTTTTATGAAAATACTCTTTTTTGGATGAAGGACATATGAGCCATAATATGGTGTCCGGATTTTGAGTTACATCACAAACACTGTGGTGTCCTCTTTTGTAATATTTGACTTTTGTCAAATTAAATGCTATATATATGTTTAGAACAATATCTAAAGCTGTTAAATTCTAAATGACAAAATAGATTTTATCTTTAAATAAAGAGAAATGTGGGTTTTAAATTGTATTGTTAGTAACACAGGACACCATATAATAAATCAATTTTATGAAGATTATGCCTAGTTAAATTTGTTTAGATCTAATTTACATTTTCACCATCTTTATTTGGAATTATTTCAATAAATAAATGGTTTATTTAGTGAAATAATTAATAGTATACAACTAGATAAAGAATGGTGTAACAGGACACAACATGATGTAACAGGACACAAACTGGTGTGTAACAGGACACAAACTGGTGTGTAACAGGACACAAAATAATGTAACTGGACACTTATTCAATTGTATTGTTAGTAACACAGGACACCATGAAATAAATCAATTTTATGAAGATTTTGCCTAGTTGAATTTGTTTAGATCTAATTTACATTTTCACCATCTTTATTTGGAATTATTTCAATAAATAAATGGTTTATTTAGTGAAATAATTAATAGTATACAACTAGACAAAGAATGGTGTAACAGGACACAAACTGTTGTGTAACAGGACACAAAATGATGTAACTGGACACTAATTGTGCACTTCATATAAGTGTGTAACAGGACACCTTAGAAAAAAATAAACAAATCATATAATAGCATAAACATTTTCAGTATAAATAATTCTCCAGTTAAATTAAAATATACTAATCATGCAAATATGTATTTATTACGTAAGCAAAGTGCTTATGGAGGTAGAATATGCTTTCCAGGACAGTCAACGTTACAAGGCAAAAGAGACAAAATTCGCGATTTTTTTTCCCCAGTCAAAAATAATAACAAGTTCTTCGTAGTGAATTAAATAGGTTCGCAAACATCTCTGGACAATTTAAATAACGAAATAGGAAGTTACTACGCATTGCGATACATTATAAGCAACCATTGATGATCGCAATTGGCTTGGTGCCGGCGTAACAAAATTTCAGAAGTCTGACTGTCATTTTCGAGCCGCCATTTTAAAACACTCTTGTCGTAAAACGTCTCTAACTGTCGTAAATTGTTGCGATGTTTAATGTCGTAAATAGAACAGCCAAAATTTAGTTTCCTCCTAGGTGATCGACGAAGCATTTATTAATTATAACAAAATAATAGGGCGTACCAAAAAAAGACACCATTTTGATAAACATATTTTGACTCCCTGTCAAATAAAAGATATCTGTCCCAGAACAACATGTTTACGACATTAACAAAGAATGTAAGTGATCACGTGATTTGAATGCAATGAAAATATGGTTATCGGTCCAGGTTTCGAGTTTTGATGCTATTTAGACGTGATGTAACTTGGTGGACACATTCGTTACGCCAATGTCTAGGATTTTATATTCAAATCAAAATCATATTTACGTCGCTCTATTAAATCTTAAAGTTATATTTACAAGTAATTTGTTAAATTATTATTTCACACATATTAGTTTCCAAACTTTAAATATAAAGAAAAACAGTTTGTTTTGGTTTTCAAAAAGTCCTCCCATGCCTTTGTCGGGAAGGACACGGCGAAAATGCTCAAGAAAAGTATTAATTAAAGGAGTTTATCAGTTCTTTCAGAAATCAATAGCATATTATTTTATAGATTTAGTAGTTTCTAACAGTTTGTGACATGCTGTTAAACTATAAAACACATAGTTCTTCAAATAAAGGAGAATAAATAATGACTCTGTGATGTAACACAAAATCCCGGACACCATATTATGGCTCATATACTATTTGCAAAGATAAATAGTATTGATAAATACAAATTAGTGAATTGTTTTATGAAAAAACTCTTTTTTGGATGAAGGACATACATTTAACCCTATGTGCAAAGATAAATATTATTGTAAATACAAATTAGTGAATCGTTTTATGAAAATATTCTTTTTTGGATGAAGGACATATATTTAACCCTATGTGCAAAGATAAATATTATTGTAAATACAAATTAGTGAATTGTTTTATGAAAATACTCTTTTTTGGATGAAGGACATATATTTAACACTATTTGCAAAGATAAATATTATTGTAAATACAAATTAGTGAATTGTTTTATGAAAATACTCTTTTTTGGATGAAGGACATATATTTGACCCTATGTGCAAAGATAAATATTATTGTAAATACAAATTAGTGAATTGTTTTATGAAAATACTCTTTTTTGGATGAAGGACATATATTTAACCCTTTGCCCCCAAAATGACACACCTGCTGCAGATGACTTTGAAAAGGTCAAGGAAAACATCTCGAAAATCTATAAATGAAAGTATAATTTGTGAATAGAATCATTGTGTCAATCAAGATGAGCAATTTTCTCTTTCGAAACAATGGTTTCAAGAGTTCTCTCTTGTAGATGCGTCTTCAGGTTTAAAAACAAAATTAATAAAATCTATGTATTTCATTTCAGCATTTGGAGTATTATTATGGGAGCTAGCTACCTATGGAATGTCCCCGTATCCCGGAGTAGACCTGACCGAGGTGTATCATCTACTAGAGAGGGGGTATCGCATGGAGAGACCATCAGGATGTCCCGCTCACATTTACCAACTCATGATGAAATGTAAGTAACTCAGAGGGAATATACAGCTCATATTCCCGCAATATCTCTATTATTCTCCAACCAAACCCTATGATGTCGGTACTCAAAAGAATCGTCTCAGTTAGCGGCCCAAATAAGGGTTTTAGAACATGCAAAACCTCCCTTACCTAAATCTCTGAAGTAGCTTAAAGCAAGTTGAAACTGACTGGGCCATGGATTCTTTCTGATGATTGACAAAAGGTCTTTGTTACTAGGATCATTCGTCTTCCGCAGACTGACTAGAGAAAAGGTCTGTGTGAGAAGATAGCCAGTTGCTTAGGAAGAATAATGTGTGGTGTTCTGTTTCCAGAAAGCCAAGAAATGCATGGACTGGCTCCAATGATATATTTAGAGTTACTGTCTCCTTTAGCAACAAGGTTTTCAATAGTCGGCTGCGTTTTTGACAAAATGTGTCTGCAAGTGGGAAAGGGCTTAAAATAATAAGAAATGTTTTAGTATTATATAACCCATTCCCACATAAAGGCACTTTCTGATACCTCTGCTGTTTTTTATAACATTTTTGTAAAAGGAGAAATTGCTCATGATGAGTAATTTCGCCTTTTGCCACAATGTTTTTAAACTGTATTCACTTATTGTTCATTCATTTATAGAGATTTTCCATATGTTTGGCTAAATGATTTCAAATTCATCTGGTACAGATTTGTTGAATTGGGGAATAGGTTAAACACAGTCAGAAAAACATTATGGGAGAAGGAGAAATTGCTCATATCTTCTTTCCTCAAATGTTTCAAAAGTCCTCTGCCGGCATGGCATCAAAGGTTGTTATGTGTCGAGTAAAAGGGTTAATTCCAAGTTGAATATTTCCAGGTTGGCAGTGGGATCCCAAAGATCGTCCGACATTCCAAGACATTGTATTATCTCTGGAGAACATGTTTGACAAAACCAATGTTAACGAAGGTGCGTATAAAGGTTGTTTTATTACATCACACCCATTTCTACAGACGCATCTCCAGCAGACGATGTTTAACCCTTTCCCTCATACGACAATTCTGCAGCAGACGACTTTGAACATATTTTGTCAAAAAATAGACAATCTCTATAATTAAATGGATAACCTATGACAAAAAGTGGAAAACATTGTGGCAAAAGGAGAAATTGCACGTTTTGTGCAATTTCTTCTTTTGTCACTATGTTTTCAAAAAGCCGTCTGCTGCAGAGGCATCAGAAAGCGTTTATATGAGGGAAAGGGTTAAAAACCTTTTGCAAAAGGAGCAATTGCATTTTCTCGTTTTGCCATTATGTTTTCAACTCAAAGAAATAACCTTTCATTTATGGAGAATTTTCCTATTTTTGCCTAGATATTTTCAAAGTCGTCTGCTGCAGATTTGTTGTATGTGAGAGAGGGTTAAACAGGTCTTTGCCCTACATAACTATTTATTTCCCACTCATCTAGTGTTATTGTCTTTATTTTAAATAAAGATAAGAGTTTTTGTGTTTAAAAGATTATACAATTTGTCAAATATGTTATTAACCATTTCCTGAAAGAAAAAAAAAAAAATTCAGCAAACAACTTTGAAAACACGAACTCAAAAATAAGAGAATGCTATAGATGTAAGAATAATAATTGAATAAAGTTTGTCTATGAGCAATTAATCCTTTTGCCAGAATATAGTCATCTACTGCAGAGGCCTCCGAAGCAGAAGAGGTTAAAGCTTTAAAATGGATATACAATGTACATGTACAAGAACAATGTTACCATAAGTTTTTGTACAAATACTCATTGTTTTGTCACCTGGGTTGATAGTATGACACTTAGGGAATTATTCACCGCCGTTTATACATCCATCTGTTTGTTTGTCCATCATGTTGTGACTTAAGTTGGTACTTGTGTTCTCTTGAGCACTCTTGTTTGGTTCTTGTTTCTTACTTGGAAAGACTTTAAAAATGGAAGTAATGGCTATCCTCCTTGGCGCTCAGGGTTGCAAGGTTAGCATTACGACTGACTGACTGATGTCTGGATAAATGGACTAGTAGTACTGGTAACTTACCAAGGAAACACCTTGATACATGTATAACTGAAAGATTGTAGAAAGCGGCATAAAGCACCAAACAATCACTTCTTACTTGGGATATATTTTGTTTCCTTACAGAAGTCGAAAAGGAGTTGGAGAAGAATGAGACGCCCACCGGAAAGAAAACCCGGGCCCACAGCTCTGAGAGTAGTGATGGTAGACACAGCGCAGGTGAGTATGCAGTGGAAAAACGGATCTTTAACACCACCTTTTCCCACATACAACAATTCCGCAGCAGATGACTTTCGAATGATCTAGGCCAATGTATTTATACATTCATTTAACCCTTTCCCGCATATAGACGTTTTCTGACACCTCTGCAGCAGACAGCTTTTTGAAAACATAGTGACAAAAGAAGAAATTGCTCAAAACAAGCAATTTCTCCTTTTGCCACAATGTTTTCCACTTTTAGTCATAGGTTGTTCATTCAATTTAGAGATTCTCTATTTTTTGACAAAATATGTTCAAAATCGTCTGCTGCAGATTTGTCGTATGAAGGAAACGGTTAACACCCCCTTTCCCCACATACAACAATTTCCGCAGCAGACGACTTTGGAATGATCTAGGCCAGTGTATTTATGGAAAGTCTCTATAAATGAAAGTACAATCATTTAAGAGATTTTGGATCTTTATAAATGAATATATTTTCATGGAATAAATGTGAAAATATTATGGGTGACTTTCCCTTTTGCCTGAATGTCTTAAAAATTGCCGGCTGCAGATGCATCTGTTTTTGGGAAAAGGTCTAAAAATCTCTGATGACTAGAATTTGTTTGTTCTGTGCACAAGAATAATGCTTTTGAGCAATTTCTTCTTTTGTCACTATGTTTTCAAAAGGCCGTCTGCTGCAGAGACGTAAGAAAGCGTCTATATGAGGGAAAGGGTTAAGCTTTGCTGCAAAAGCATTAGTGTGTTAGAAAGAGGTAAATCCATTCATTGATACAGCAGCAGGCGTGTCAAAAGTCATCCAAACACAGATGTATGATGTGATTTATTTAACACTTCCCCATATACAACTGCAGCAGAAGACTTAAAAATGATCTAGGCAAAAAATATAGAATACCTCTTTAACCCTTTCCCTCATACAACAATTCTGCAGCAGACGACATATGTGGAAAAGGTTAAGGCCTCAGCCTAACACCCACAAGGCAGATTTTCTCATGCAATTAATGAAACCTTTCCCACATACAACAAATCAGCAAAATCTCGCTAATTGAAAATTATAGCTACTGAAAACAGTTGAAAACATTGTAACGTAAGGAGAAATTATTCATGAGTGGTTTCTACTTTAGCCACAATGTTTACAAATTTCAATAATTGTTCTTTCCATCTTCCATATTTTGACTAAATGTTTACATAGTTGTCTGCTGCATATTTGTTTGCTGTATGTGGGAAAGGGTTAAGAAGCGAAAGCTTCCACTAAATATATATTGTACCAATTTTGTTCTTGTGCCTGTGAAATCAGTTTAGATGTTTCCCACATACTGACACTTTCTGACGCCTATGCAGCAGAACACTAATTGCTCAATAATAAATTCCAACCTCCTTCAATAATTGTTATTTCAATTATAGAGAGTTTTCATATTTTTGACTGTATGTGGAAAAGGGTCAAAGCCTGACTAGTTATATTGCTGCATTGATGATTAAATATGTTTTCTTTATATTGTAGGGCCCACACCTCCAGCTGGTAGACGAGTTCTCCCACCTGATACTGATTTCAGCTTACAGCAAGCGTCAGAGATTCTTGGGCGCAAATCATCTGGGGGTCGCAAAAAGGGCTCAGCCCCAGCCCCTCCCAGACGGACAGTGTCTGCCATCAAAGAGCAGGAAGATTTAGACACTGAACTGAAATCTAAAATGAAATTACAAAAGGCGAAGATAGAGAGTAATACAATACCGGAATATCCGTTTGAAAGTATCAATTTTGCAAACACGACAGATCTGAGTGAATTCATTAATGCTCCCCGATTACCAATGCAGCCTCCAAACCAGAAGAGTTTTCTTCCAAGTACTTCAAAGGATGGTGCTAAAAGTGCAGAGTTTCGCGGGATGGAGGACTCTGGTATATCCCGGGGCACTGGTAGTTGTGATAGTCTGAAACAGCTGGCAATTGATAAATCAAAGTACATGATAAACACTGACCTGGCAACGCGATCCAGTGATGCTCAATCCGCCAGAGGTGCACAAGCAAAGGAACATCAGGCCAGTGGTCGCAAGTTCTCTTATCCCATGATTAAACAGGAGTTCCGATCAGCCACTGAAAGTGCTGCAAATAGGAACGTTGATGTCGGCACGAGCATGGTCGATGAAAGTATTCAGGTTTCCACGAATTTTCGCGGAAAACAGTATCCGAAGGTGCCTTTACCCCTCCCGCAGTCGGCGAGTCTCCGGCATAAACGGCGTGTCGAACGTCCAAGATTGAACACTAGCCACAGTATGGAGGATAAGGATGACATAGTGACTGTAGGTAAGCTGGATATAAACAATGTGACACAGACTATAAATAGATATGGGACCATCCCTAAAGGGGTCAGAATAGGAGAATATTTAGCGTCCATGGAAGATGATGAGACTTCACAGCGGCACCATGATTTACCGACGGTGGAGGATCATGATTCGGGGACGGACACAGCTAGTGTAAATTCCTGCCCAGTTTTACAGCCTAATGGTATTCAACATAATGCTCTAGTGGGGAATGTTAGTGCTGGCAACTTGCAGGTTGTACGGCCGATGGTCCGACAGGACGCCGATAAGGAGGGCGGCATACAGGCGGAGTCGAATGTACGACCGTCTGCTGTTGTCAAGTCCCAATCATCACATGTGATAGTTGATAACCCCAAGGCTCAATATAGTTCACTGCAGAGACAGAAATCAGATTTGGTTGTTAGTAAAGCTGCCACTGGCGGTGACAGAGCTGAATCCCCGTTACTGAGTACAGGGGACCAGCAACAGAGACCTAAACCTAGTCCTAGATTTTCGCGTTTATTTCTTGATCAACAAGAAATTGTGTTAAAATTGGAAGAGACAGAGACTCATAGTCCTCCTGAACGGCACGGGACATCGCCGAAAGTTACGCAGCGGGGTTATAAAGAGTCCTTCAGCCCCTCTAGCAATGAATCAACCCTTGTGAGTAGTCCCGATTCCGTGATGGACTCGAGGAATAAACCGTCGGATTACAAGGCACCTATGAGACCTCCCTTTCTACAAAAACCTCGGATGAGCGATGAATCCCAAAGGGAGACAACTTTTGGTGTTGCAGCTGCTACGTCCGCTAGTGGAAACGGAGACGCAAATTCTAATGCGTCCGTTTTATCAAAAGTGGCGAGGTTCCAGCCAAATTTGGGGTCTGAATTTAGTTCCTTTAGACCCTTCCAGCGTGGAGAGGCAGGAAGGGAATCACTGGGTAAAATACCCCCTGATATACCAAACAAACCCCTAGGTAAAGATGACAAACCAATTATTAGTGGTCTAAAACCTATCCCTGGCATGGCTGGATCTCCTGTGACAAATAAACCAATAGACAACTTAAACAATGGGGATGACATGGAGAACGGGAACCAGTCTGTGCCAGAGCCCCCACCTGTCACTAAGGAAACCATATTTAGTGCTTCGCATCGACTAAGATCCTGCATTGACTCATTAGCGACGGCCGGAAACAAATCAAGTGTTAATTTCATGATTCTGTCGGAGGAGGTTCAGTCGTTTTATGAAGTGTGTTCGCGATTCATTGACAATTTACCTCCACATGCAAAGTTTCATACGAAAGAGCTATTGAGTCGCCTTCAGTCTCATCAACAGAGCTTGAAGACATTCACGAGTTCGTCGTCTGCTGGCGGAAGTAAACTTTTAGCAGATTTACTAACTTTAAATAAGGAAATTATTGATGTTATTCAGAGATAGGCATTTTAATGAGGTTTTTATACTTCCAAATTATCTTGTGAACCATTTTCCTGATATAACCCTTTACCTCATACGACAATTCTGCAGCAGACAACATTGAACGTATTTTGTCATAAAATAGAAAATCTCTATAATTGAATGGATAACCTATGATTAAAAGTGGAAAACATTGTGGCAAAAGGAGAAATTGCTCGTTTTGAGCAATTTCTTCTTTTGTCACTATGTTTTTTAAAAAGCCGTCTGCTGCAGAGGCGTCAGAAAGCGTCTATATGAGGGAAAGGGTTAAGGTTATTTGTGACACGTCTGTTACAGAAAACTTTTAAAAGATTGAATGAAAGAAATTACTCTTGATGAGGGAGTTCTCATATTCACCATAGCATTTTCTTTTACTTTAATCCTCTCCCACATACAGACACTTTCTGCTGCCTCTGCAGCAGACAACTTTTGAAAAAAATTGTGACAAAAAGGAGAAATTTCTCCTTTTACCACAATATTTTTCTACTCCATTCAGTAATTACGTTTTCATTAAGAGAGATTTTTCAACATTTTTAACTCTTAATAAAGTTTTTAAAGTTGTCTGCTGCGGAATTGTCGAATGTGGGAAAAGGTTAAGCTGTAAGTTATATAACTTGATTGAGATTTACTTTTTTTATTATGTATTTGTTTCAAGGATTCAATGTGACACTTTAATCCTTTTCCCACATACAACAAAACCAATCTGCAGCAGATCACTTTGAAAACATTGGGACAAAAACCTGAAAAATGTCCATAAAAGATAGGTTAATTTTTAAATAAAGTTGAAAAACATTTTGACCAAAGGAGGATTTATTTAATGAGTTCAAGAAATTTGTTATTAAGTGAACCTTTGTATAACTATTAAATAAAGTTGAAAACGTTGTGGCCAAAGGGAAAATTGCTCATCATGTGCAATTTTACTGTTGGCCACAATGTTTTCAAAAGTCATCTGTCTGTAGCGTCTGCAGGTGGGAAAGGGTTAAAGTCATCTGCTGCAGATTTGTTGTAAATGGGAAAGTGTTAATTGAAGAATTGTAGGAAAGGAAAACTTTGTACATGATAAGCAATTTCTCCTTTTCTCACCGTTGTTTTTAAATCTACTTTTATTATCAGGGAAAAGACATTAACCCTATCCCGTATCCTGTGCCCGCATAAAAGATGCTTTCTGACGCCGCTGCAACAGACAACTTTTGAAAACATTGTGGCCAAAGGATAAATTGCTCATAATGAGCAATTTTCCCTTTTGCCACAACGTTTTCAACTTTATTCAATAGTTATACATTTATTTATAGAGATTTCCAACAGTTTTGTCTAGATGTTTTTGAAAGTTGTCTGTTGCAGATTTGTTGTATGTGGGATAGAGTTAGCTAAATCTCTCTCTAATATTTACTAATTTTAACCCTTTCCCTCGTACGACAATTCTGTAGCAGACGACTTTGAACATATTTTGTCAAAAAATACAAAATCTCTATAATTGAATGGATAACCTAAAACTGGAAAAAACATTGTGGCCAAAGGAGAAATTGCTCGTTTTGTCACTATGTTTTCAAAAAGCTGTCTGCTGCAGAGGCGTCAGAAAGCGTCTATATGAGGGATAGGGTTAAACTGACAAGGTTGGGAAATATTGTGGTGATACTATCAAATGTCCATATGTTTTAATTTATTTATCTGTTTCCAAAACAGATGTCACGTCTGGAATAGCGTTGACTAATCAAAGGCAGAATGTTACATAAAATGGTAACTTTAAATGAAAGTTTAACCCTTTCCCACATACAACAATTCTGCAGCAAACGACTTTGAACATATTTTGTCAAAAAATAGAAAACCTCTATAATTAAATGGATAACCTATGACTAAAAGTGGAAAACATTGTGACAAAAGGAGAAATTGCTCGTTCGTTCCGAGCAATTTCTTCTTTTGTCACTATGTTTTCAAAAAGCCGTCTGCTGTAGAGGCGTCAGAAAGCGTCTATCTGAGGGAAAGGGTTTAAAAGGAAAAAACAAACATAAACCCTTTTCCACCAACACAAAAATCTGAACCAGACTACATTGAAAGCTATGCAAATCTTTATAAATAAAAATATAATTATTGAATAGAGTCAAAAACCTTGTGACTAAAGAAGGCATTGCTCATCATGAACAATTTCTCCTTTTGCCACACTTTTTTCAAAAATTCATCTACTGCTGATGCTTCTGTTTGTGGGAATATACAGCATTAGATTATACCTCAACCCTGGTTAGTATGACATTTTTACAAAATGTATTCCAGTTTCATCAACAGTTAACAGAAACTTGTTGACAAAGAAAAAAATCCTCATAATGATTTTTAACTCTTAAGACTTTGAAAACATTTAAGCAAAGTATAGAAACTTTCTATAAATAAAAGAGCTATACTTGAATAAATTAAAACATTGTGGCAAAAGGAGAAATTGCTCACTATTTTTCAAAAGTCGTCTCTTGCACAAGCGTCTACAAATGGGAAAATATTAAATAACATTTTCATTTGTTCATACTTTACATATTTGTGTCCATTTCATTCTGTAGGCACCTACCTTATTGAAGAATGACTAAATCCATTTGTTTTTTATAATTTTATCCTGAAACCTTTGAATTGACCTAAACAGTAATCAAAACCAAATAAGCCTTTTTTCCTCATGCAGACTTTTCGAACATTGTAGGAAAAGGAGAAAATTGTCATGATCGAGGAATTTCTTCTTTTCTCACAATATTTTTGTTGAAAATTTTGATTGAATCATTCATACACATACAAATTTCTTTGTCAAAAATAAGGGTTTGTTAATTAATAATCAAGTATGTTTTACATTTTAGTTAGTGTGTTAATATGAATTTAATACCTGTGTACATTTATAAACAGATTTTTATCATACAGTTACGGTTTAACCCATTATTTCGTACCTTGGACCCATTTCACGTTTTCTTTCCTTTCAGAAGCATTTTCGAAACTGCATCATTATGACCCAAATCTGGACAAAAAGTGATCTTATTGACCCTTAATATTAATTTAACCCTTCCCCACATACAACAAATCTGCAGCAGACTACTTTGAACATATTTTGTCAAAAAATAGAAAGTCTCTATAATTGAATGGATAACCTATGACTAAAAGTGGAAAACATTGTGGCAAAAGGAGAAATTGCTTGTTTTGCAGAGGTGCCAGAAAGCCTCTATATGAGGGAAAGGGTTAAATATTGAATAGAGTTGATAATATTGTGGCAGAAGGAAAAATTGCTGGTTTTTAACAATTTGCAATTTCTTGTTTTGCCACAATGTTTTCAGAAAGTCGTCTGTCGCAGAGGTGTCTGAAAGCGTCTATATGTGGGAAAGGGTTAATGCATGTGGAAACAATGAATACTCGGGAGGGCCTGTGCATACTGCTCAAGGTCACCAAAGTCTTCCTTTTAACCCTTTTCCACATACAACAAGGGAGGTAAATGTTGTACTTCTTGGAACTTTGTTTTCTGTAAGTTGTTCTCTCTTTTCCTACATACAGAAAATCTGCCGCAGATTTAAAACTATTGAAACAACCCTTTGCCACAATGTTTTCAAAAGTCATCTGCTGCAGATTAGTTGACACGTGGTTTTTAACTCTGCAAAATAATAATTAATCATTGATATTTTAAAATATCTTTTTTCCCCCAGACGATTACAGAGGGAAAGGGTTAATGAAAACAGTTGATGTTTAAATACTCATCTGCTGCGCAGACATCTTGACGTTGAGATAACCCTTCCCCTTATACAGACGCTTTCTGATCAGTTGAAAACATTATGAAAGAAGGAGAAATTGCTAATGAGCAACTCTATTCCATTATTAAACTCACATTTATGGAGATATTTCACATTTTTGCCAATACATGTATGTATTTAACCCTTTCCCTCATACAACAATTCTGCAGCAGACGACTTTGAACATATTTTGTCAAAACATAGAAAGTCTCTATAATTGAATGGATAGCCTATGACTAAAAGATGAAAACATTGTGGCAAAAGGAGAAATTGCTCGTTTTGAGCAATTTCTTCTTTTGTCACTATGTTTTCAAAAAGCTGTCGGCTGCAGAGGCGTCAGAAAGCGTATATATGAGAGAAAGGGTTAAACAAGCATTTATTTAAATTTTGTTGACAATCATCTCTTATTTCTGTATTTTCTGGTCATGTATATAATACTGTTCATTTCTTTCTTTTTTACCTATTTGCTGAAAACCTTCTTCATTTTAACTTTCTCCATAATGAAACTTGAAGTTTGACATTTCATCACCTTTCTTTTGAAAGCATTTTAAGAAAAGAGAAATTGCTCATTTTAAAACTTCTTCTATCTCTTCTTTTACTCTATGATAAAACACGTATTTGTCATCGTTAGCTCTTCTTTTCTTTCGAGTAATTTCTCTTTTTCCAACAAATATTTTCAAAAGGCTTCAGCTGAAGAGGTGTCAAAAGTCATTTGTTTTGGAGGAAATGGTCATACACCCAACCGTAAGCTTAAATTTCATTGACTTTTTTTTATGCAGAAAATCTGCATATCTTTAACCCTTTCCCTCATACGACAATTCTGCAGCAGACGACTTTGAACATATTTTGTCAAAACATAGAAAATCTCCATAATTGAATGGATAACCTATGACAAAAAGTGGAAAACATTGTGGGAAAAGGAGAAATTGCACGTTCTGTGCAATTTCTTCTTTTTGTCACTATGTTTTCAAAAAGCTGTCTGCTGCAGAGGCGTCAGAAAGCGTCTATATGAGGGAAAGGGTTAAAGTAGAACCGGTACCTCCAGAACCAGACTGTGCAAATAAATGTTTCTAGCATTATACACATGTACATGTATTGACTTTCACTTTTATACAAATAAAAAAAAAAAAACCTAACCTTTTTACATAATAATTATAATATCTGGTATGTTGTAAGTGCTATGCTGTTGTATTCCAAATAATGTGAAAAAAAGAATTGTTTAACTTTATCTTGTCACAGGTTGTAAGATATGTGATAATGTGTGAAAATTGTTAAATGTAATTAAATTACTCTTTTAACTCGTTCCCACAAACAACAAATCTGCAGCAGACGACTTCAAAAATGTTGAGTCAAAAATATGGAAAATTTCTAAAAAATGAAAGAACAGTAATTGAATAAAGTTGAAAATCATTGTGGCAAAAGGAGATAGTGATCATGATGAGCATATTCTCCTATTGCCACACTGTTTTTAAAAGTCATCTGCTGCAGAGGCATCAGAAAAAGTCTGTTTGTGGGAAAGGATTAAAAAGAAATGAATGAAAATGAATCTTATGTCAAGTAACTGAAATTGGCCAGGTTAAAATTAAGGTGCGAGCTTGAGATAAGGTTTCACTTTCTTAACCCTTTCCCTCATACGACAAATCTGCAGCAGACAACTTCGATTATATTTTGTCAAAAAATAGAAAATCTCTATAATTGAATGGATAACCTATGACTAAAAGTCATTGTCATTGTAACAAAAGGAGAAATTGCTCGTTTTGAGCAATTTCTTCTTTTGTCACTATGTTTCCAAAAAGCTGTCTGCTGTGGAGGCGTCAAAAGCGTCTATATGAGGGAAAGGGTTAACCCCTTTCCCACTTACAGATGCATATTCTTCTTTTTGTCACAATGTTTCAACTTGATTCAATAATCTTCTGTTCCCACAATGTTTCACCAGTCAAACTGTTGCAGACGAGTAAAGGTCCCTCTGTATCAGAGGAAGATTTTAACCCTTTCCCATTTGCAGCAGACGACTTTTGAAAACATTGCAGCAAAAGGAAAAATTGCTCATTATGAGCAATATCTCCTTTTGCCGCAATGTTTTCAACTCTTATAATCATACTTTAATTTTTGCACAGATGTTTTCAATGTCATCTGCTGCAGATTTGTTGTATGTGGGAAAAGGGTTAACATGACATTCTTGTTTTGTTTCATATAAGTGTTGTGCTTATTTACCTGGGTTTGAAGGCTTCAGTAACCTTCCTAATTCTACCTTTGTTACATACATAAAATATTTGTGGGAAGACAGGTTGGTTCATACCTAGTGATGTCACACCTTTGTCTGATATTGCTTGGTGAATGGATAACTCAAGGGGGCGCAATCAGATATACCTGATAAGAGTTGTCCCTTGATGGTTGTTAATTGATAGGCTGTAATGTGATCGGTGAATTCGCTACTGTGTAACGGTTTTCTGATTGCTCCCCCCCTGATGTTCTGTTGATACTTCATTGGCTATTTGTACAATTATTTATTTTCTAAACATCTGAGGATAAGAATGGCAATTATGGACAGATGAAAGTATAACTATGGAACAGAATTGAAAATGTTTGTTGGAAAAAAGAAGAAATATCTTGTTTTGAGTTCATGCCAATGACTGCAGTTGTTGAAAATGATCTTAATTAAATGAATTCACTAAAAGTACATGTACAATTTCACCCTTTCTAACTTGAAAGATGACATTTTTGACATATCAGCTGCAGATGTTCTGCTGCTAATGTGTCTGTATGTAGACAAGAGATACTATTGGATAAAGATCTGTTTATTCCTGGCCTCTGGGACTTATGTTTATCCCTTTCCCAGATACATAAATTCTGCAGCAGATGACTTTTGAAAATATCTAGGCAAATATTTGGAATTAAACCTATAAATATAAGTAAAATTATTGAATAGCCTGAATATTTTTTTGGCTAATGGAGGAAATACTCATAACAAACAATTTCTCCTTTTGCCATAAAATTCAAGTATTCTGTTGCAGTGGAACCAAACTGTGGATATATGTGGGACAAGGTTATATAGTGGTGACATGTGTCTGCTCTACCGTTGTGTATATTATACTCTAAAACCATTGTAGTTGGAACATGAAGAAGTGGAGCTCCATCCTCGTTTACTTAATCAAGAATTGTTCAAGGAATATTTTCCGAAAGTTCTATTGGTATTTTAGCAGAGAACTTTGGAGGAATGTTCTAAGAAGTAATGTCTTGAAGAAAATATGCTTTAAAATGAGTAAATATTAGGGAGAGATTTAGATAAGCCATATACATGGAATATGGAAACTCTCTATACATGAAGTATGATGATTGAATATAGTTGAAAACATTGTGGCAAAAGGAGAAATTGCTCACTATAAACAATGTCTCTTTTTGCCACATGGTTTTTCAAAAGGTGTCTGTATGTGGGAAAGGTTTGAATCATTATGTGACCTTTAACCCCTATGTTATGGGTGCTCAACAGAATCGTCTAATTGAGAACCCACAATATAGGGTAAAACGCGTTATAACAGAGATGTTGTGAAGCAAAGACCAGTTTTAACCATCTAATCTAAACATAATGTTTACAAGGATCTTGGTCCACTTTCTTGTCGATTAACTGCTATTTTATGTGATTCAAGTACAGCGTATATTATAAATATATATATATTATGAAAAATGTGTCCATAGACACATATGCTTTGTATCATTTGATTAAAAATCTTCCATTTCAGTTTGTTGTGTATTTTAGTTTTAATTTTAACAACCCAATCCCCTTCGATAAATCTTTCTTTAGTATTCAGTTTATTTCAAAGGACATACTTGTCCATTACACAGACAACAAATCTGCAGGAAAACATAGAAAATCTCTATAAATAAACTTATTGCAGTCAAAGACAATATTGCTAATAAAATTTAGTGATTATCTGTCCTAAAAGTTGTCCTCTGCATATGTATTTATATACATCATGTAACATGTATGTCTGCATGTAGGAAAGAGTTGAGTAATACAGCAGAAGACTTGTGAACGTTTTATGAGACCTGCTACGTAGAAGTTCTCGATCCTCCAATATCCAACCTTCAGATATTAATAAAGAAGTTACCCATCACTATATTAACGATGGACTGTTCACCTTGAAAGTGGAAGACCCCTGTTCGGCGATACCAAAGACTTTAACAATTTGAAGTGATGGCTTACTTCTTTGGCACTCCGGGTTGGGGAATAGCATTACAGCTGATGTATCAGTCGGGATAAATAATACTGGTACATGTAGTATTGATAAATTAATCAGGAAATGCCGTGATATAACTGAAATAGTTTTATGTCAAACACCGTTCAAACAAACAAACAATACACAATCATTGTCCTTATGTGGAAAAGGGATAATGCTTCCCCAAAGTGTTTGGTAGCATAAAGATTTAACATAACAATAAATTAACATGAATGTTTACTTGAACAAATAACAGGTACAGTCAATATACATGCATATAATATGAATAACATTGTTCTCAAAGGTGACTATTCTTTTCTGACATGATGTTTTCTGAAGCAGACAACTTTTGAAAACACTGTGGCAAAAGGAGAAACTGTTAACAATGAGCAATTTCCCCTTTTGCGTCTTTGTTTTCAAAATGTATTCAATAATTTCATTTTCATAAAGAAATATTTACAATATATATAACAAGATATTTTCAGTCATCTGATGCAGATTTGTTGTATGTGGGAAAGAGCTATACAACTTTCATTACTTTCTTGCAGACATTAATATCAACTATAATATGGTTATAGCAGTTTAAACATGAAACAGTTTTTGTGGCGATTGGTTTGACAATCGCCACAATGATAACAAAAACAACAACAACGAAAAATATTTACATAGTCGGTTTTGAACAATCGGTTGATATTTTCTTTCCTTACTGCAAACTAATTTACTCACATCCGTTATAATTCCATCATTGATGCAGAGACGTGATTAATAATAATTATGTCAGTGCTACTTTGGTACCGGATTGTTACTAATATTTGAGTTTTATCGAGACATTATCTACATAGAGTTAAAATATGTAAATATTATCTTCGTCATGATTGGGCAGATAATAAATATCATTGCGCGTTCTGCCTTGCAAAAAACGGCAAATAACTCTGATGATACTCAAATCTGGAAATTCCAAAAGGTTCTATAAATAGCTCGCGATACTGGTGTTCTTAAATCTCAATATTATAAACGCTTTATTTTGTAGTTGTTTAAATATATGAAAGCGTCTATATGATAAGACTGGTTTACAAAGGTTTAAAGGACACACGATGTCAGTGTGTACACACGTTATGTATACACGTCTGCACGTTCCAGAGTCAATTAGCAATCAATGCTGAAAGTGTAGCCTAATTTAGTTGGAGATCGAGCATTATAATATATGCCTATATTTTTATAAATTGAACAGTTTGACAAATAGTGAAATTGTGCTTTTTGAGCATGTTTTGTGTTTGTTTTTGCACTCACATTATTCGAAGCAGTTTAACAACCTCAGAGACATATAAATACACTGTGTTTATATGTCTCTGACAACACTCAATCATGCAATGTGAAGGGACTAAATTGAACAGACCTGTTTAATATCGGACATCATTGAAACAAACACCAAACTAATGGATACTGTTTTCTCTCCGTTCTTGATAATTTAGTCATTTCTAAAGTGTAATTTTTTTTTTATCTTAATATGGCCTAGCGACCTGGTGATAAACATGTAATTACCCGAACAATTTAGATTACAAAAAGCCATTTTAATGAGCTAAAACGGTAGTCTATCGAATACCAACTAGATTTTTCATAACTTTGGAATGGCCTAATTTTGAACACATCATGACCAATTTCAGACTAAAAAATCACCAAGACAACATTCTGGCAAACTAACATTATTCTACTGTCAAAAAATGCAGGGTTGATACATTCTCAAATATACCCGCACCAGAGTCATCGCAAGCCCTACACCCATATACTGCTTGTTACTTTGCAGGATTTTCCATACGATCGCCACTACAGTGCCATTGGCGCTTTGATTTATGCTATAATGTTTCTAACTTTGTTTAATTTAAGCTATTGTGATCACATTTTGTTCGGCGTCCGTCGTGCGTCGTCAACATTTGAGCTTGTTAACAATCTACAGGCTACATTTTGCATCCTATCTTCATGAAAGTTCATCAAATCTTGGACAAGCTCGAAACTGGACCATATGAGGTCAAAAACTAGGTCACTAGGTCAAATTGAAGGAAAATCTTGTTAACACTCTGGAGGCCACATTTTCAACTTAAGCATGTTGAAACTTTATCAGAATGTTTGTCTTGATGATATGTAGGTCAAGTTCGAACATGGGTCATGTCGGGTCAAATTGAAGGAAAATCTTGTTAACACTCCAGAGGCCGCAATTTTTGCTTCCATTAGTTTGAAATTTTGTCAGAATGATTGTCTTAAAATTATCTAGGTCAAGTTCGAATATGGGTCATATTGGGTCAGAAAATAGGTCACTAGGCCAAATTGAAGGGAAATCTTGTTAACACTGTAGAAGCCGCATTTTTTTGCTTCAGCAGCTTGAAATTTGGTCAGAATGTTGAACTGAATGATATCTAGGTCAAGTTCGAATACGGGTCATTTTGCATCCTATCTTCATGAAAGTTTATCAGAACATTCATCTCCATCAAATCTTGGACAAGTTCGAAACTGGGCCATATGAGGTCAAAAACTAGGTCACTAGGCCAACTTAAAGGGTAATCTTGTTGACACTCTAGAGGCCACATTTTCAACTTGAGCATTTTGAAACTTTATCAGAATGTTTGTCTTGATGATATATAGGTCAAGTTCGAACATGGGTTATGATTGGTCAAAAAGTAGGTCACTAGGTCCAATTGAAGGAAAATCTTGTTAACACCGTAGAGGCCGCAATGTTTGCTTCAGAAGTTTGAAATTTGTTCAGAATGTTTGTCTTAAAGATATCTAGGTCAAGTTCGAATACGGGTCACTATGCCAAATTGAAGGAAAATCTTGTTAACTCTGTAGAAGACACTTTTTTTGCTACAGCAGCGTGACATTTAATTAGAATGTTTAAATGTTATCTAAGCCAAGTTCGAATTTGTGTCATGTAGGTTCAAAAACTAGGTCACTAGGCCAAATTGAAGGAAAAATGTTGTTAACACTTTGAATGCCGCATTTTTTGCTTCAGCATCTTGAAATTTGGTCAGAATGTTTGTCTGAATAATATCTAGAAACAAGGTCAATAAAGGAAAATATTGTTCAAACTCCGGAGGCCGCATTTTTACTTTGAGCAAGTTGAAAATTTGTCAGAATTTTGTCTTGATGATATCTAGTCCATGTTGGAATATGAGTCATATCAGGAAAAAAATATAGATCACTAGGCCAAATGAAGGAAAATCTTGTTAACACTGAAGGTTGCATTCAGAATAATTGTCTTGATGTGTTTTGCATTGCAGTACATTGTATAATTAAGGTGAGCGACCCAGGGCCATCATGGCCCTCTTGTTTAAATTTGTTTTCTAATGTCAAAGTCGTCTGCTGCAGATTTGTTGTATGTGGGAAATGATTAATCTAATGAGGTATTCTTAGAGTTTTTTGGTTTTTGAAAAAATCTGATACTATACCGGTGCAACTTTGGTAATGAGTGGGAAAAGGAGAAATTGCTTTAAAGAGGATTCAAAAGTCACAACACAAAGGTCCTTTGTCTTGCCATTCAGTGATACAGTATTTCGGCTAACTGTATTTTGCGGAACGGAACGGAACAAGTGATAGGGCACCAGACAGGGAATATCTATTTCCATACTTATATTTTGTACCTGCGTTTTAATAAACATTTAGAAATATCTGGTTCAGAAGGGCAATCTGTTATTAACTGTCTCTTGTATGAGTCGACATAAATAAATAAATAAATAATAAATCGAAGGTGTGTCTTTAATCACGTATGCATGTCTTTACTGTCATACGATAGCAATATCTATCATGTGCGGAGTTAAATATATAACTCTGTGAAAGCTAGTGAGAAAAACGGGTCAAACTAAAATTATTAAAAGAATATACAGTTTAACACGCGTGAAAATAAATGCTTTATTCTTTTGTTCCGTTCCGTTCCGCAAAATACAGTTATCCACATAGGTATGTTTAGGTAAATTCAAAGGTTTCAGGATAAAATGATGAAAAACAAATGGGTTTTAGTCATTCTTAAATAAGGTAGGTGCCCACAGAATGAAATGGACACAAACCAAAGAATGTAAAGTATGAACAAATGAAAATGTTATTTAATCTTTTCCTACTTGTAGAAGCTTGTGCAAGAGACGACTTTTGAAAAATAGTGAGCAATTTCTCCTTTTGCCACAATGTTTTAATTTATTCAATTATAGCTCTTTTATTTATAGAAAGTTTCTATACTTTGCCTACATGTTTTCCAAGTCTTCTGCTGCATATGTTTTGTATGGTGGAAAAGGGTTAATAAGAGTTAAAAATCATTATGAGGAATTTCTTCTTTTGCCACAATGTTTTAATTTATTCAATTATAGCTCTTTTATTTATAGAAAGTTTCTATACTTTGCTTAAATGTTTTCAAAGTCTTAAGAGTTAAAAATCATTATGAGGAATTTTTTCTTTGTCAACAAGTGTCTGTTAACTGTTGATGAAACTGGAATACATTTTGTGAACATGTCATGCTAACCAGGGTTGAGGTATAATCTAATGTCATACTAACCAGGGTTGAGGTATAATCTAATGTCATACTAACCAGGGTTGAGGTATAATCTAATGTCATACTAACCAGGGTTGAGGTATAATCTAATGCTATATCTTCCCACAAACACAAGCATCAGCAGTAAATGAATTTTTGAAAAAAGTGTGGCAAAAGGAGAAATTGTTCATGATGAGCAATGCCTTCTTTAGTCACAAGGTATTTGACTCTATTCAATAATTATATTTTTATTCATAAAGATTTGCATAGCTTTCAATGTAGTCTGGTTCAGATTTGTTTGTTGGTGGAAAAGGGTTAATGGCTTTTTTCCCTTTTTAAACTTTCATTTAAAGTTACCATTTTATGTAACATTCTGCTTTTGATTAGTCAACGCTATTCCAGCCGTGACATCTGCTTTGGAAACAGATAAATAAATCAAAACATATGGACATTTGACAGTATCAACAGTTTGACCCTATCCCACATAAAACAAATCTGCGAAATACAACTTTGAAAACATCTAGACAAAACTGTTGGAAATCTCTATAAACTAGAAATATCACTGAAGGTGATGAATACCCCCAGCTGGTGCCTGACAATATATATATATATATATATATATGTATGAGAAATTCAAGGGGCTATAACTCATTTAGGAAGAAATGTCCACAGACCAACGGACCGACAAACTGACCGACCGACAAGCGTGACTCCTATATATATAATAAATGTATAACTATTGAATAAAGTTGAAAACATTGTGGCAAAAGGGAAAATTGCTCATTATGAGCAATTTATCCTTTGGCCACAATGTTTTCAAAAGTCGTCTGCTGCAGCGGCGTCAGAAAGCGTCTATTATACGGGAACAGGATACTGGATAGGGTTAATGTCTATTCCCTGATAATAAAAGTAGATTTAAAAACAACGGTGAGAAAAGGAGAAATTGCTTATCATGTACAAAGTTTCCCTTTCCTACAATTCTTCAATCTTTAACACTTTCCCATTTATAACAAATCTGCAACAGATGACTTTAACCCTTTCCCACCTGCAGATGCATTTTGACGCAATAGCTACAGATGACTTTTGAAAACATTGTGGCCAACAGTGAAACAATGATTGCTCATGATGAGCAATTTTTCCGTTTGGCTACAACATTTTCAACTTTATTCAATAGTTATACAGAGGCTCACTTAATAACCACTTTCGTGAACTCGTTAGATAAATTCTCCTTTGCCCAAAAGGTTTTCAACTTTATTTAAAACTTTATTTAAAAATTGAGCTATCTTTTATGGAAATTTTTCAGGTTTTTGTCCCAATGTTTTCAAAGTGGTCTGCTGCAGATTTGTTTTGTTGTATGTGGGAAAGGATTAAAGTGTCACATTGAATCCTTGAAACAAATACATAATAACAAGAGGGCCATGATGGCCCTGGATCGCTCACCTGATTTTTTTCTCACTTCAGCCATATAAGCACCGCCCCTTGGCGGCCATAGTTTTCGACCAAACGACATGGCTTGAAGGAATCTGATACAAGGAACATTTCTACAAAAAAAATTGAAATGCGGTGGCCATGTCTTTTTAACCCATCAACATGGCTTGAAGGAATCTAAAAGTGGGCCAAACTAGGACAATTTCTACAAAATTATTTGAAAATCGGCCTCACATTTTCGGAGGAGAAGATTTTTTCAACTACTTCTACTACTACTACTGCTGCTATTACTACTGCTACTACTACTTTTACTACTAAAACTTTGTTACCAGCAATCTTTACTTTTCTGACAATGTTTTCAAAGTCTTCTACTGCAAGGTCATTAACATTTTATTTGGGAAAATGATCAAACTGATCCCTTTTTCAAAAGATTTCATTTAGCATTTATATTTTCTACTAAATGATACATCACATTTTGTCAAGATTAACCACAATTCCAAATAGTTCACCGTATGCCTAAATATATGTCTTGCAGAAACGGTCATTTTTACCCATGGTTATCCCGAATATCTACTCGTGCTATTGGTCAATCAGACAGCCAATTAAAGTTCTTTTGACAAGATGGTTATCCCGAATATCCACTCGTGCTATTGGTCAATCAGACAGCCAATCAAATACAAGTTCTTTTGACTAGATGGTCACAACCAATTTCCAGAGATGGATTGTTTCCAAGCTATAATAGATTTTACAGAAACGGTAAAATATTACTCATGTTTACCCCGAAATGCCACTCGTGCCATTGGTCGGTCAGACAGCCAATCAAATACCAGATGGTGCGTAAGACAGATTATCAATGACAATCCTTAACTTTGTCTGTTTATTAGAACATTACTCAACATTATTGACCTGATCCTGAGATTTATTGAAATGATGTACTTCTATTGTAACATTACATTTAAAACTGTGCGTCCTCAAAACCACCATGTGTCCATAAAAAATGACAGGTTTGATTAAAACGTCAATGTACATGACTGAATAATAAATATCAGTTTATGGTGTGTGTATTCAAAATACAGTTCACTCGTGGTAACTACAACCATAAGGACAAGTACTTTCCGTTCGTTTCTTCAAAGTTCACATACCGAGTATTTGAGCTTTTCTCCAAATGCATACAGAGAAAGCATTGTAGCAGCAGTTCTTATTGCTCACACGAGCATTCGAAACTGCTGATTTGTCTTGTTCTTAAACATATAATTTCGCTTGCTACTTTAAAACACTACCTTTTGTTATAAGGCAGCTGACTTTTTATACATGTATTTAATATAAAGAACATAAAAAGGCAATTTCTCCTTCTCTCATAGTGTTTTCAACTCTGTTCAATAATAGTTCTTCCATAGTTTTGCCTAGATGTTTTCTAATTCGTCTGCTGCAGAATTGCTGAAGATGGGAAAGGTTACACCGTTAGCGTCATCCGCAAAGCATGCCTTGATTTCATTGGTCATCGGAAACACCAATGAAATTGCTGGGCTTATCAGCAGATTCCTTTCGCTATAGACTTTCTCCATCTTTTTGCAACATGTTGACCAAAACACAGAAAACTGTTTTACGCAGATAATACAATTACTACTACTACTACTACTAATAATAATAATAATTATTATTATTATAATAATAAAGACTTGTATAGAGGCTGCACAGTTGGACATATCCAGTCTTCCCTGCGGGCCTCTGTAAACTGATTCAAACTGTGAAGTTCGAATTATATTTACAACCGTAAAGTTCGATTCGTAACAGACGAAGACATACATTTTGAATAAACCGTACAATACAATACACTGAAAAAAAGGACACCAAACAAATATTTAGAATAGACTGCTATTAAAAATCTGAGAGAATACTACAAACATCCAAATATTTGGAATACACATCTAATTAAATTAAAAGAAGGAATTGACATTGAGAAGCAATCTGTCATAACCTCAATGCTTTCAATGTCTTATAACGCTTCATTAGTCGGACTGAAGGAAATAACCAATTAAAGATCAGTCGAAAACAACAGTTAATATGATTTAGAGATATTGTTGTCTGCAATTTAAAGAATGTTTTCAAGCAATATATTTTAACTACAGCAGTGAATATGAATGGATTATATGTTCCAAATGGATGTTAAGGGATATGGGTGGTACCAAATGAAACCGTTCTTATTCGTTAATCCAAAATCGAAGGAAATGTTAGCTATTAAAACCTGTAGCGTTTTGTTCCGAAACAGTCTTTAATTGGTTTGGAACAACAAATCACACGTGAGCCTACTTGAGAAGTTAAGGTCGTAACGAAAAAAGATATAAAAGGAAGAACTGAACATTGGAGTTTCATACTTCAGCAAGACCACTAGCGATTTAGGTGTGATAGTTCGAACGAAATAAACAATATGGAAGTTATCTTAAAGATTGTCTCGGTGCTTATATTTGCTGCTATTTGTACAGGTAAGATTGTTTTTTACAATTGTCAGTTTTAAATCTTTCGTTATTCGGCAAAAAGGACAGGTGTCAGCATTGGCAACAGAGCAAACTCAAACTTGGTAAATCATTTCAGAAACAAGAACTTTATTCTTTCCTTCATTTCGATACATATATAATGATGTTTTTGAAAGGCAGTTAGGAAAAGGAGAACTTGCGCATAATGATCGATTTCTTCCCTTTTTGACACAATGTTTTAAGATCTAGTCAAAATACTTTGATTTATTGAGATTTTCCATAATTTTATTGAAGAATGTTTGAAGTCATTTGCTGCATATTTAATATAGGTGGGAGGGAGATGATGGTTAAGGGGATTGTTTAAACTTGTCAATTTCGCATGAAACTTGACATTGTGTCACCCTTTATGATATGCGATTCTAATACAAATCAAATGTATATGAGCCGTCCCGCGAGAAAACCGACATTATGGCATCTGCGTAATGTATCGACCAGATCAGCCTGCGCTGTCCGCGCAGACTGATCCGGGCCGACACATTCCGTCTCAGGGGGATAGAAGTAAAGAATAATTATTCCTGAAACAGAAAATCCACAGGAGGCGAAACATGTCTGTCCGGGTTAGCCTGCGCGGCCAGGGTCGTCGACATTTACGCCGCAGGGTCCATTATGTTGGTTTTATAGCGAGACGGCCCATATGGATTTGTAAATAAATAAAGAGACACAACAACTCCTTCTTTGTAGGTTTCTGTTAACTCGCCAACAATGATTTTGCTGCCAGCAAATTGTAACATTTAGCCCACTATGGTTATCAAAACTGTGTCCGCTAAATATGCGTGCAAGTGTAAATGTATTACATAAAGGGATTCCCATGGTTGGTAACCATAGGTAAGGTTTAGTTCTCAATGCACTTCTAGTAGTTCACATTAATAACCAATGATCTAACGTATAGTTCAATGAATTTAACAGCAGAATGTTTGTCTGGTATTTTCGATTATATGTTGGAAAAGATAGAATTTAAAAACTGAAATAAAAATGATATTTATCATGGCCAATATCTAGTTTTAATGCATTGCTTTCACTTCAGAATCTATATTCGTTTGTCCTAATTATTAAATACATCACCTAGACGTTTTGGAATCGTTTTGCAAGTGTAAGTGTCCGATTCAGTTCATTGATAGCCGAATACTGCCCACACATGATCTGATAAAATACGCAATAGACCTCGTGTGATAAGTTCAATGTTATCCTTTCTTTTACAGCGAATAAGCCTGGCTTTTGCCCGTCCGATTTAGACTTGCCCTCACGGGTAACAGTGCACAGATATTCAGTGTGTCAAGATGACTACCAGTGTCCCGGGGATCACAAATGTTGTGAGGAAATATGTCACCCACCAGGTGAGTAAAGAACGAATGCCGTAATGATATTGTCATCTATTAACCCTTTCATACATACAACAAATCTGCAGCAGACGACTTTGAAAATATTTTGGCAAACAACAGTGTTTTTTTCAATAAATGAGAGGCTGATCATATTACAGTTGAAGACATTGTGGCAAAAGGAGAGATTGCTAAATAGAGCATATGTAGTTGAAAACATTGTGGCAGAAGGAGAGATTGCTAAATATATCATGTACAGTTGAAAACATTGTGGCAAAAGGAGAGATTGCTAAATATATCATGTACAGTTTAAATGATTGTTGCATAAGGAGATATTGCTATATATAGCATATATATAGTTGAAAACATCGTAGCAAAAGGAGAGATTGCTAAATATATGTTGTTTCTCCATTTTCCACAACGTTTTCAAAAGGGTTTTGCTGAAAAAGCGTCAGAAGGCGAATGTGTGTGTGTGTGTGTGTGTGTGTGTGTGTGTGTGTGTGTGTGTGTGTGTGTGTGTGTGTGAAATGGTTTATCTGTTTGTGTTCATAACAAGCAATGTTTCATAGTGAGTTTCTGTTTGTGTTCATAGCAAGCAATGTTTCATAGTGAGTTTGTGTCTGTGTTCATAACAAGCAATGTTTCATAGTGACTTTCTGTTTGTGTTCATAACAAGCAATGTTTCATAGTGAGTTTGTCTCTGTGTTCATAACAAGCAATGTTTTATAGTGACTTTCTGTTTGTGTTCATAACAAGCAATGTTTCATAGTGAGTTTGTGTTCATAACAAGCAATGTTTCATAGTGAGTTTGTGTCTGTGTTCATAACAAGCAATGTTTCATAGTGACTTTCTGTTTGTGTTCATAACAAGCAATGTTTCATAGTGACTTTCTGTTTGTGTTCATAACAAGCAATGTTTCATAGTGACTTTCTGTTTGTGCAACAATATGCCAGTTATATCACGGCTCTCCATATGATAACTAAAGCTACCTGTATGTATTCTGACTAATGAATTAATCGTAATTTATTACATCGAGGGCCAATGATTGATTGATTGATTGATTATCAGTCACTGCGGTCAGTTCACCTACTCTTATATTTCCTTGGTTCATCCAATCAGTCATACCACTGCGGTCAGTGTTTCCTGGTTTCTTCCAACCAGTACTCCACACAACATACTTTCCAAGAAACTGGCTGATTGACGGTCAATGATTCATATAATTTTCGCTAAAATATATACGCGAATAGTCCTAAACTAAGCAGTTATAACCTTTCAGAAAATCGTTTTGAGACAGAGAACACGCACACTTTAGGGTTTTGAGACAGAGAACACGCATACTTTAGGGGTTTGAGACAGAGAACACGCACACTTTAGGGTTTTGAGACAGAGAACACGCACCTTTAGGGTTTTGAGACAGAACATGCACACTTTAGGGGTTTGAGACAGAGAACACGCACACTTATGGGTTTTGAGACAGAGAACACGCACACTTTAGGGGTTTGAGACAGAGAACACGCACACTTTAGGGGTTTGAGACAGAGAACACGCACACTTTAGGGTTTTGAGACAGAGAACACGCACACTTTAGGGTTTTGAGACAGAGAACACGCACACTTATGGGTTTTGAGACAGAGAACACGCACACTTTAGGGGTTTGAGACAGACAACACGCACACTTTAGGGTTTTGAGACAGAGAACACGCACACTTTAGGGGTTTGAGACAGAGAACACGCACACTTTAGGGTTTTGAGACAGAGAACACGCACACTTTAGGGTTTTGAGATAGAGAACACGCATACTTAAGGGTTTTGAGACAGAGAACACGCACACTTTAGGGCTTTGAGACAGAGAACACGCACAATTTAGGGTTTTGAGGTCAAATACGGCTTTTCGAACTTGACTTACGTAACTTATCAGGACCCTGTATTTTGTTTGCAGCATGTGATGAGAAGGTTACAAAGGTTGCGTGTCTGGTCAATCCATGTGACGATTCAGTTTGCAATGCAGTGCCGGAAGCAAAGTGTTTGTAAGTACTAAGTTACTACTTTTTGTTAGTATGGTGTTATTATAAAATATGTTACGATTACGTAAATACACTCTTTTATGTTAAGCGCAATGGTTTTTTTTGTGTTTTTATCTTTGTTTCCCCCTCTTCGTTTACACTGTAGCAGTTATTAACCCTTTTCCACATAAAAATATTATGCAGCAGACGACTTAGAAAATATCTAAAATTATGAAAGCGTAACTGTTAAATAAACTTGAACACATCATGAGCAATTTCTCCTTTTGCAACATTGATTTCAAATGTCGTCTGCTGCAGACGCGTCAGAAAGCGCCTGTGTGGGGGGAAATGTTAACCCTTTCCCTCATACGACAATTCCGCAGCAGACGACTTTGAACATATTTTGTCAAACAATAGAAGATCTCTATAACTGAATGGATAACCTATGACTAAAAGTGAAAAACATTGTGGCAAAAGGAGAAATTGCTCGTTTTGAGCAATTTCTTCTTTTGTCACTATGTTTTCAAAAAGCCGTCTGCTGCAGAGGCGTCAGAAAGCGTTTATATGAGGGCAATGGTTAATTAAGGATGGAATGCTCGCCAAATAGTTAACTCTGAACGGCGAGGGTAAAGAAAAACAAAGAATAAATAAATTAAGGATGGATTAAAAAAATAATTTGAAATTACAATATAGGTGTAGCAACTAAATGGTAATTGGAGATATCGGTCAGTTATCTCCCTTTAATACTCTCTACATCTAGCTAGGTCCTATCATTTGGTTTCCTCTGTTTTTATCATTGGTTTCATTGCACATGATGGTGCACTTATAATTGCATTTTCTTGGCCAACTGTTATTAGATTGATTAGTTATTCCACATTTGTTTTATTTAAACACTGCTTTGTAAATTTTCTCTTTTGAATCATCACTTTAATTAACACATTTATGATTAATGTGTACAGAGTAATTGCAATATCTCATTGCGAAATAGCGATAAAGACAAAGGATTCCAACTAAAAGGACCTACCAACTATTTGGTCTCCATTGGTCTTTATCTGACAAGGGAGATAATATAAATATCACTAATGTCCCTCATTGTTTGTGTCTGTGTGAGACCGATGTATATTTTCACTGAGTAAATATCAACATATAAGATAAGCGACTATGTTCCTTAGATTGCCTTCTACAATATATGTTCAAGATATATGAACAGGTAGAAATATAGGATCCATCATGAGTTTTCTTTGGAGATCAAGATTTCTTAAATGAGTCTAGAAAAAGACGGTTATTAACCGAGCCTCTTGGCGAGGTTAATAACTCTCTTTTTCGAGACGAATTTAAGAAATCTTCTCCAAAGAAAAACGAGTGATGGATTCTTTTTATCACCTAAACAGTGTGTTTTAATGAAAAATATTGACAACATCAAAACAAAGACCGAATAACCTATTCTTCATGAGAACTTGTGATTCACCGCATAAAAAAGTAGTCCTCATCATTTTTGAATAAGAAGAAAAAAAAAAACAATGTTTTAAACAATTAAGACTCGTTATTTATTCAAAATAACGTATTATTGCATTTTTCAATGTGTAAAATTTAACAACTTAACAATAAACATAATAAAGATAAAGGTCAAAATGACGTCATCAGTAGTCGCGTGTATGACGTGTTTTTGTTATCACACATGTGGGATATCGTTGTTCCGTGATTTGTTCTCAACTTGAAAATAAGGGTATTTATGTGATAAATGAATGTCTCCTGGCCTATCTTGTATTAAAGGTCCCAATTTGTAGGTGATCAATACAGGATCTCATGAGACTCTTGTTTTTTTTATAATTTGGCACTTGTGAATTGAAACGGATCAATATGAGCCTGAATATATGTTCCATCGGGAGACTGACTGGCTTGTGTCAGGACAAATGTAGCAGTATCACTGGTATAATTACCAAGGAAACGCCGTGATATAACTGCACTATTGTTGAAAGTGGCGTAAAGCACCAAACAATCAATCTTCTTACGTTGCATCCGTTTATATTTCAGCCTGGACCCATGTGGCGAATGTAAGGCGGTGTGGTTTACGGAATCGGGAAATGTAGACAGTCTTTGTAAAACTGGAGATGACAGCAGTATCGTCACTGCTGACGTACTAGTTTTAGATGACAACGACGTGAGTGATAGCGATGACGAGTAAGTAAATTATGTCATTATGCTTGGAATAAATCTACTCAGAAATATCATCGGGCGGGGGGCAAAAATATCATTGTCATGATGATTACTTCTCTATGTGGACGAATTCCATTTTCTTCTAGTGTGTCCGTCATATTCAGATATTAGAACTGTTCATTGTAAGCGATATTTCTCCATTTCTCCATTCGTCCAAACATGTACAAATTTATAAAGTTACTAAACAGCAATAATAAGCAAAAACTGTCAAAATATATCAAGGAACCCGCTTTACTCGTAGAAGTAGTTTGATTAACAATATTCTTTAACAATTGATACTGTAGGTAGGATATTAAGATTATACTCCTATTACACTAAGGAGGTTGATACTGTAGGATAAGATTAAGATTATACTCCTATTACACTAAGGAGGTTGATACTGTATGATAAGATTAAGATTATACTCCTATTACACTAAGGAGGTTGATACTGTAGGATAAGATAAGATTATACTCCTATTACACTAAGGAGGTTGATACTGTAGGATAAGATTAAGAGTATACTCCTATTACAATAAGGAGGTTGATACTGTAGGATAAGATTAAGATTATACTCCTATATGCTAAGGAGGTTGATACTGTAGTTTATTATTAAGATTATACTCCTATTACAATAAGGAGGTTGATACTGTAGGATAAGATTAAGATTATACTCCTATTACGCTAAGGAGGTTGATACTGTAGGATAAGATTAAGTTTATACTCCTATTACACTAAGAAGGTTGATACTGTAGGATAAGATTAAAATTATACTCCTATTACACTAAGGAGGTTGATACTGTAAGATAATATTAAGATTATACTCCTATTACAATAAGGAGGTTGATACTATAGGATAATATTAAGATTATACTCCTATTACGCTAAGGAGGTTGATACTGTAGGATAATATTAAGATTATACTCCTATTACACTAAAACGGTTGATACTGTAGGATAAGATTAAGATTATACTCCTATTACACCAAGGAGGTTGATACTGTAGGATAAGATTAAGATTATACTCTTATTACACTAAGGAGGTTGATACTGTAGGATAAGATTATGATTATACTCCTATTACACTAAGGAGGTTGATACTGTTGGATAAGGTTAAGATTATACTCCTATTACACTAAGGAGGTTGATACTGTAGGATAAGATTAAGATTATACTCCTATTACACTAAGAAGGTTGATACTGTAGTATACTATTATGATTATACTCCTATTACACTAAGAAGGTTGATACTGTAGGATAATATTAAGATTATACTCCTATTACATCAAGGAGGTTGATACTGTAGGATAAGATTAAGATTATACTCCTATTACACTAAGGAGGTTGATACAGTAGGATAAGATTAAGATTATACTCCTATTACACTAAGGAGGTTGATACTGTAGGATAAGATTATGATTATACTCCTATTACACTAAGAAGGTTGATACTGTAGTATAAGATTATGATTATACTCCTATTACACTAAGAAGGTTGATACTGTAGGATAATATTAAGATTATACTCCTATTACATCAAGGAGGTTGATACTGTAGGATAAGATTAAGATTATACTCCTATTACACTAAGGAGGTTGATACAGTAGGATACGATTAAGATTATACTCCTATTACACTAAGGAGGTTGATACTGTAGGATAAGATTATGATTATACTCCTATTACACTAAGGAGGTTGATACTGTAGGATAAGATTATGATTATACTCCTATTACACTAAGGAGGTTGATACAGTAGGATAATATTAAGATTATACTCCTATTACACTAAGGAGGTTGATACAGTAGGATAATATTAAGATTATACTCCTATTACACTAAGGAGGTTGATACTGTTGGATAAGATTAAGATTATACTCCTATTACACTACGGAGGTTGATACTGTTGGATAAGATTAAGATTATACTCCTATTACACTAAGGAGGTTGATACTGTAGGATAAGATTAAGATTATACTCCTATTACACTAAGGAGGTTGATACTGTTGGATAAGATTTGGATTATACTCCTATTACACTAAGGAGGTTGATACTGTTGGATACGATTAAGATTATACTCCTATTACACTAAGGAGGTTGATACTCTTGGATAAGATTAAGATTATACTCCTATTACACTAAGGAGGTTGATACTGTAGGATAAGATTAAGATTATACTCCTATTACACTAAGGAGGTTGATACAGTAGGATAAGATTAGGATTATACTCCTATTACACTAAGTAGGTTGATATTGTAGGATAAGATTAAGAGTATACTCCTATTACACTAAGGAGGTTGATACAGTAGGATAAGATTAGGATTATACTCATATTACACTAAGAAGGTTGATACTGTAGGATAAGATTAAAATTATACTCCTATTACACTAAGGAGGTTGATACTGTAGGATACTATTAAGATTATACTCCTATTACACTACGGAGGTTGATACTGTAGGATAAGATAAAGATTATACTCCTATTACACTAAGGAGGTTGATACTCTTGGATAAGATTAAGATTATACTCCTATTACACTAAGGAGGTTGATACTGTAGTATAAGATTAAGATTATACTCCTATTACACTAAGGAGGTTGATACTGTAGGATAAGATTATGATTATACTCCTATTACACTAAGGAGGTTGATACTGTAGGATAATAATTATACTCCTATTACACTACGGAGGTTGATACTGTTGGATAAGATTAAGATTATACTCCTATTACACTAAGGAGGTTGATACTGTAGGATAAGATTAAGATTATACTCCTATTACACTAAGGAGGTTTATACAGTAGGATAAGATTAGGATTATACTCCTATTACATCAAGGAGGTTGATACTGTAGGATAAGATTAAGATTATACTCCTATTACTCTAAGGAGGTTGATACTGTAGGATAAGATTAGGATTATACTCCTATTACACCAAAGAGGTCCAGCGAAAGGTATTGAGGATATACTTTCCTATTATTATTTTTTTCATATTTCCTTTTATGATTTTTATTTGGTATTTTATTTTCTTCTATTTTGAATGATAAACATTCGTTTTTGTGTATATTTCATGTTAATTGTAATAATTATACGGTTCTTTTTTTATATTGTATATAGTAATATGATGTGTTGTTTGACTAGAAACTATGTAGTTTATGTCATTAAAATATCTATCTATTGTTATTGGTTAAAAAAAAAAGATCCATACATTGTTATATTCGTTCACTTTACAAGTGACTTGAAGGAAAGTCCACTTTTATCATTGTTTCTTCTTCATTCCGCATCAAATACAAAATAAAACACGTTCAATTTGCATAGAGAGGATATAATTCGCGTTTAAACTTTCCGAAATACAACAAATTTAGACAACTTTATATAACATCAAAAGTATGGTTAGTGGAAGTAGTATTTATGAATGTAGTTTGATGTCAATATTGTTGTGACAAAAGGATAAATTGCCTGTGATAAGGATTTTAGTCTTTGCTACAATGTTATCATGCGTCTGTTACTGATACGTAAGGACACTCATGTTTGAAGAATTGATACATTGGGGTTGAACGCCGTTTTTAACAATTTCTCAGTTATATCACGGCGGCCAGTTCACCTACTCATGCATTTCCTGGTTTTCTCACACCAGTACTCCACACAACAATCTTCCCAAGCAACTGGCTACTTTTCCACATAGACTTAGTCCATTGGTGGAAGACGAATGACGCATGTCGCATTGACTTTTGTCAACCTCGGAAAGAAAGTTTGCCGCGCCGGGATTCGAACTCACAACCCCTGGATTGACAGCCCGCGTCGCTACCGACTGAGCTACCGGGGCTCGGCCTGTTTTGAAGAAAGAGTATGACGCGTTAATTACTTTCTATTTTTAGATCATCATGGAGAGGCAGGAACGCTCGGCGAGTTAGAAGAAATGCCAAGGAACAACGAAAAGCCAAAAGATCAATGAGAATTCAACGAATACTGAGAATTTTTCGTATGTCTCCGGCTGAAAGACAAACAGCAATACATGAAAAAATACAAGAAAGGATCAACAAAAAGATCAACAAAAAAATCAACAAAAAGATCAACAAAATGCTCAACGAAAAGTACGGGATAGATGTTTCTGGTATGTCTCCGGCTGAAAGAGAAACAGTAATAAATGAAATAGTACAACAAAAGATCAACGAAAAGTACGGGATAGATGTTTCTGGTATGTCTCCGGCTGAAGGAAAAACAGCAATAAATGAAATAATAAATCAAAAGATCAACGAAAAGTACGGGATAGATGTTTCCGGTATGTCTCCGGCTGAAAGAAAAACAGCAATAAGAGAAATAATGAACAAAAAGTACGGATAAAGGAAACAAGCATGGGAAAATCAGCTCGTTAAATTCAAAATATGTACCACCGAAGAACTGATATAAAACGCACATAATTATACAAAAGCTATTAATGAGCCATTTCAGGTTACATTTGTCTATTTCCATTACCACATACATACGCTTTCCGGCGCCCCTGTAGCAGACAAACCCTTGTTGAAAGTATTGTGGCTAAAGGAGGTTTTGCTCATGATGAGACATTTCTACTTTTGCCACAATGTCTTCAAATTTATTCAATATATTTTATTCCATATATAGAACTCTCAAAATGTGTACTATCTGCTTTCAAAGTCGTTTGCTGCACATGTGTTATTAAGTGGAAAAGAGTTAAGTAATCCCCGGTAATAACATCACATCAAGGTTTAGTGGCGTAAAACTAGAAGAACTTAACTTTAAACATTTCACACAGTTTACAGCTACAGCTATATCGAGGGCTTGGCGTGAAACGGTTGTTACTAAAATTGGTATTTTTTTACCAAGGTTAATCACCTCGCCATAAAGTCTTTATAAGCGTTGAATAATTTTTCTTGGTAAACAATGGAAATTTAGATGCCATTGCTCGTTCTGAGCAATGGCACCTACATTTGCATTGTTTACAAAGGGGACAAAATTGCCCCTAATCCAGGGTCTTCAAAATAGGTTTTTAGTTACAACTGTTTCACGCCAAGCCCTCGATAGGTAGCCGGACAGTGAACGCTATCATGAGTATGTTCACCGACTCACCTGAATCTGCACCGATTGCTTTTGCAGTTAGACCGATTTTCGCATGATGCGGTGCCTGCACTATCATGTGCATTTTACACAATAACTGAGGTAATTAATACGGCAAACCGACCTTAACCCTAATTTGAAAACATCTAGATACAAGTGTTGAAACTATTTTTTAAAGGAATTGCCATATTTGTTATTTGAACGCTGATAGCACCAATGTCAATATTGAGATTTATGCATACAATACAGATTCAGGTGAACGAGCTTGTAATGAGCTGTTTCACCTGAAATCAGCATTGTTAGCCTTTCAGTTATCAAAATATTCCAAAACTATTATGACATGAACAATGTAGTCCTCCGACTTTGAGCATGAATAGTCTAATTTAGGAAATTCGGTGCTTAAAGATATCTACTTTGAAAAAAAGTTCAAATGTTATGTACAGATGAAAACAGAGATTTCAAAAATTTCAATATCTCCTTCTGAAACTTTGCATTCAAAAACTTACTTACTACAGGGCCGCTAGATTGTATCTGTTTTGGATAAACATGGGTTTAGTTTGCATAATGTACATTTATTTTAACTAGATTGCCATAAGACTGAAATTTGTAAATCAAACATCAATACATTGACCATTCCTGTATTTCCTCTTATTTGTAATAAGTGTTGCTTCTTTGTTACCTTAACCCTTTCCCTTATATAGACACTTTCTGACGCCTCTGCAGCAAACGGCTTTTTGAAAACATAGTGACAAAAGAAGAAATTGCACAAAACGTGCAATTTCTACTTTTGCCACAATGTTTTCCACTTTTTGTCATAGGTTATCCATTCAATTATGGAGATTTTCTATGTTTTGACAAAATATGTTCAAAGTCGTCTGCTGCAGAATTGTCGTATGAAGGAAAGGGTTAACGGCGTATTCCTTGTTCTGCATTCATTTGAATAGGCTAAGTACGGAAAGTGGTATATATTTTTCAGCATGAAAATGAATCTCAATACATGGGTCTATGACCGTTTTGTGAAAAGAATATAGCATGTAATTTGAACTCATACACACTACCTCCATTTTGTTCTAATTGAGGCATTGCTATATTCGAGTATACCAATTAGATAAAATGGAACAGTGGCTAAATCGAAACAAATCAGACTTATCCCAATTTTGCTAAAAGTTAAATGTGGCATATAAACTATTTCTTTTATTGGCTAACTCAAAAATTGCTTCTTTTGTGTATGTTTTTATTCTTAAACTTTTAACACTTATCCTGCTTTGTTTACTTATACCGTTGATATAATCGGCTATAATGTCAGAATATATTTGTATATGCAGCAGTGAATTTAGAATGCTATAAGAAGACGTATGCATATGTATATATAATAGAAAGTAATAACATATATGTTATATGTACATGAATCAACGATAGAAGCATACTTTATTATGAAAAAGCTAAAGGTTTACACATAGACATAGGTATACAATATGTTATCACGTCGTACAACATATTGTATACCTATGTCTATGTGTAAACCTTTAGCTTTTTCATAATAAAGTATGCATCTATCGTAGATACTAATTCAAAACATGATGGGAAAAGTAGAAACTGCTCAAAATAACTTATTTCTCATTTCGCATCAATGTTTTCAAGATTTTATATAAACCACATTTGCTTTCAATACAGACAGATCTTAACATATCATATAAGGTAAACTGTCAAATAAATGCTGTGTGAAAATGTTATATGATGTACCAGGGACACTATATTGTATATAGTGTCCCTGGATGTACACATAATTGTTATGGGCCGGTGGCCTTATGTCAATAAAATATTGTCATTGTCATGTTTTTATTCTTAAACTTTTAACACTTATCCTCTATTGTCACTATGTTTTCAAAAAGTTGTCTGCTGCAGAAGCGTCAGAGAGCGTCTCATTCTCTAAAGGAAAAGTAACTCTTGTGATAATGCCTGAACCTACTCTTAAATTGCGTCCCCTATCGTCGTTGTTTTGCCAATGAATGACACTTGTTAAAATGAGTTTTGTCAAACGTTGGAAAAAATGTTGGCTGAGCTTGGGTTCGAACTGACAATCTTCGGCTGACAGCTCGCTTCGCTATCGACTGAGCTACCGGGGCTATCGCGAGGTCTCTATGGGGATAAAGGAACGTCCACGTGAAATCCGTGAGGAAAGCACCAACATTGGCACACACATGTAGAAAGAAAGGACTTACAATCTTTTTTAAGTCCTAGATCCATTTTGTAACTTCACAACAAATAAATGGAATTGATCATAACATATCAGTTGAGGGGATTTTTATTTAATTAGTTTATTGAGCAATAGTGTTACATCACGACCACATAACGTTTATAGCCAATGTTACGCCAGGAAATGTGACTTGCACCCCACCAAAATCACCGATTGCGGGGATCGAACATTTTGGTTAATTTATGTGCAGAATATTAAGTCTACGTTAATCAGTAATATATGCCAGACAACAACAAATTTAATATAATTGGTCGAAGTAAGAATGAAGACGGGCAAAGTCAATTATAACTAATGGAAAGTTTTAATCGTTCAAAAAAGAGAGCAGCAGTCAGGAAGAAGGCGAAGAAGGCGGTGAGAAGGCCAAGCTCTATGTGGGTGCACGAATGGTTATCGGGTGGCAGAAGGCAGCAGCTGAGCCACTACTCAACTGTTCTCACCAGAGAGCTCCACTAGAAGACGTCAACGCCAGAACTACCCGAAGATGCCTCCAGAGCTTTTCGACGAGATCCCGGAAAGATTAACACAAGCCATTGAGAGACAAGACACGAAGTTCCGTTCTGCCTTACCACCTGGACTGAAGCTGTCAGTGACTTTGAGACATCTCATTGAGGCCAATTACTCGTCACTCTCCTATGTGTTCCGGTGCAGTAAAGCAGCATTCTGCCATATGGGGCCACCAGTGTGCAAGGCCATCGTGAAAGCCTACAAGCATGAAAAGTTTGCTCCTTCCAGTCTGTCTTTCGCCGCCGCGTCTTTGTAACCAGCCAGCCCCTTGGATGGAGTACAGCGTGGGATTCTGCTGGAGGAAGTCAGTGATGAGCTACTTTAAATCCTCCGATAAGTTGGTATCGACCCTGGAGGCTACCCGCCTCCAATCAGGTGCGTCACTTTTCAGCCTCATCAGCCTCAAGTTCAGGGACCGGGTCAGCAACAGCAACACGATCTTCTTCATCTGGCGGCGGTGAACGGCGAGGATCTTCCGGCTGATCCTGCTCCTCTACTGGTGGTGGTGGTCTGCAGGACGGACGGCCTTCCTACGACTTGCCTTCTTCGGTGCCATAGCTTGGCTTTCTTTCTTTAAAGCTTGGTCTTCTCACTTCCTAGTGTAGATGCAGTAATCTGTCGTCGATTGCTCAGACTCGAATGAGGCTCTCCTGCGGGACCGGCTTTTATATACTCCTGCCCAGACCGTAGAAGAACGCAACGCACCGTAGCGCCGGGCCCGTAAACCGCCATAAGCCGGGACGCGCCGTGATTGAACGTGTCAGACCGTAGTAGAACGTAACGCACCGGGACCGTACACACCGGGACGCGCCGTGATTGAACGTGACAAACTTCAATTGTAAGTTCGGAAAGGTCGTTTTCGTGTGACTTGGACAAAGGAACATTTTACCTAATGCGGGATTATTAGGTTTCTTTTTGGAATACATGACATGGGGAAAATATTGTAGCAAGCAGCTAGAACTAAAGTGTCTATTGAAAAGTGGTCTGCATCAGTGAAAGGGTTAAGCAGATACGTATGGCTTCATAGTTCGTGTATATTGTGCATGAGAAAAGGTAAACGTTGGCATTTTCGAACAGTGTAGATTCAGATCATCTTGTCAACCTGCTCAGTCTTATAATAATCTAAACAAGTTGAAATTATAATCCAACAAGCTAAGTAAATAATGTATCAACAGTAGATCTTGATCAGACTGTGCGGATGCACTAGCTGATCTTGATCTTATATAAATACTGTTCACAAAAGCCAACTTTTAGCGTTTCTCCGTTACAACTGGAATATTATTGAAAACAGCGTAAAACCGAAATAATCAATACATTTATATTCCTCCTGCACGTTGAAATGTCACTGTCACGTGACTGCTAAGTTACAGAGCACTCTTTACTTCTACAAAAAGGAATACGCTGTGGTCGAGTGGTTAGCGTCGGGGATTTCGAAACCGGGTGTCCCGGGTTCGATCCCCAGTCGCGGCACTACGGTCATGGTGGAGTGCCCTTGGGCAAGGCACATTTTCTAGCCTAGTACTGGTTTGTTTACCCAGGTATCATGAATAATTAAATTTAATTGCGCGCTAAATGACCTTAGCTGTCGATGCGCCATAAAACAATATACATTCATTACTTCTACAAAAGTGTGTTAATCAACCAATCAGAGTTTGAACACAAATTCTGAGCACAGATTAAACTTTTATTGTTTAGAGCATGGGCGCGTATGTATTAGTATCTTTCTCTTAATTAACCCTTTCCCTCATATAGACGCTTTCTGACGCCTCTGCAGCAGACGGCTTTTTGAAAACATAGTGACAAAAAAAGAAATTGCACAAAACGTGCAATTTCTCCTTTTGTCACAATATTTTCCACTTTTTGCCATAGGTTATCCATTTAATTATGGAGATTTTCTATGTTTTGACGAAATACATTCAAAGTCGTCTGCTGCAGAATTGTCATATGAGGGAAAGGGTTAACGTGGCGTTTCTAAAGCACCGCTTGCACATAGTCACTTTGACAAGCTTTGATCATCTTTCACAAATAGGTTCAAACCTATGTGGCAAGACGGACTGTAACAAATAGAAAACTGTTGTGTTGAGTTCGATTGTAAAAAGGTTAGAATACATAGCATATCGGTGTGTAAATGAGGTCGCCTCTGTGAACAATAAGTCTGGAGTTCGACCCCTGGTCGGGTCGAACATTTTCAGATAGGTCACAATTGCGCCCAACGGAAATAACCAATGGTAATGTAAGAAAGTAGTAGTTGTTGAAACTGCAAAGGTTTCGAGGTAGAATTTTCATATAGAGGGAGACTATGTAGAAGAGGGGTTTGTCCCTTTGGTAGGTAATATGCAGATATGTGAATGTATAATGGAATACTTATATTGCCTTGCCTTGCTACATAGCTAGCTTTTGTAGCGATTGATTGATTGATTGGGGTTTAACGCCGTTTTTAACAATTTCTCAGTCATATCACGGCGGCCAGTTCAACTACTCATATGTTTCCTGGCTTCGCACACCAGGACCGATACTTACGACGGCACTTAAGACTGATAATTATCAGTCCTAAGTACCGTCGTAAGTATCGGTCCTAGTTAGGACCATATTGATAAAACGGTCTTATTATCAGTCGTAAGTACCGTCGTAAGTATCGGTCCTAGTTAGGACCATATTGATAAAACGATCTTATTATCAGTCCTAAGTGGCGTCGTAGGTATCGGTCCTAGTTAGGACGGTCTTAGTTAGGACCATATTGATAAAACGGTCTTATTATCAGTCCTAAGTACCGTCGTAAGTATCGGTCCTAGTTAGGACCATATTGATAAAACGGTCTTATTATCAGTCCTAAGTACCGTCGTAAGTATCAGTCCTAGTTAGGACGGTCTTAGTTAGGACCATATTGATAAAACGGTCTTATTATCAGTCCTAAGTACCGTCATAAGTATCGGTCCTAGTTAGGACCATATTGATAAAACGGTCTTATTATCAGTCCTAAGTACCGTCATAAGTATCGGTCCTAGTTAGGACCATATTGATAAAACGGTCTTATTATCAGTCCTAAGTACCGTCGTAAGTATCGGTCCTAGTTAGGACGGTCTTAGTTAGGACCATATTGATAAAACGGTATTATTATCAGTCCTAAGTACCGTCGTAAGTATCGGTCCTAGTTAGGACGGTCTTAGTTAGGACCATATTGATAAAACGGTCTTATTATCAGTCTTAAGTACCGTCGTAAGTATCGGTCCTAGTTAGGACCATATTGATAAAACGGTCTTATTATCAGTCCTAAGTACCGTCGTAAGTATCGGTCCTAGTTAGGTCCATAGTGATAAAACGGTCTTATTATCAGTCCTTAGTACCGTCGTAAGTATCGGTCCTAGTTAGGACCATATTGATAAAACGGTCTTATTATCAGTCCTAAGTACCGTCGTAAGTATCGGTCCTAGTTAGGACCATATTGATAAAACGGTCTTATTATCAGTCCTAAGTGCCGTCGTAAGTATCGGTCTTAGTTAGGACGGTCTTAGTTAGGACCATATTGATAAAACGGTCTTATTATCAGTCCTAAGTACCGTCGTAAGTATAGGTCCTAGTTAGGACCATATTGATAAAACGGTCTTATTATCAGTCCTAAGTACCGTCGTAAGTATCGGTCCTAGTTAGGACCATATCGATAAAACGGTCTTATTATCAGTCCTAAGTACCGTCGTAAGTATCGGTCCTAGTTAGAAAGGTCCTAGTTAGGACCATATTGATAAAACGGTCTTATTATCAGTCCTAAGTACCGTCGTAAGTATAGGTCCTAGTTAGGACGGTCTTAGTTAGGACCATATTGATAAAACGGTCTTATTATCAGTCCTAAGTACCGTCGTAAGTATCGGTCCTAGTTAGGACAGTCTTAGCTAGGACCATATTGATAAAACGGTCTTATTATCAGTCCTAAGTACCGTCGTAAGTATCGGTCCTAGTTAGGACGGTCTTAGTTAGGACCACATTGATAAAACGGTCTTATTATCAGTCCTAAGTGCCGTCGTAGGTATCGGTCCTAATTAGGACAGTCTTAGTTAGAACCATATTGATAAAACAGTCCTAAGTACCGTCGTAAGTATCGGTCCTAGTTAGGACCATATTGATAAAACGGTCTTATTATCAGTCCTAAGTATCGTCGTAAGTATAGGTCCTAGTTAGGACGGTCCTAGTTAGGACCATATTGATAAAACGGTCTTATTATCAGTCCTAAGTACCGTCATAAGTATCGGTCCTAGTTAGGACGGTCTTAGTTAGGACCATATTGATAAAACGGTCTTATTATCAGTCCTAAGTACCGTCATAAGTATCGGTCCTAGTTAGGACCATATTGATAAAACGGTCTTATTATCAGTCCTAAGTGCCGTCGTAAGTATCGGTCCTAGTTAGGACGGTCTTAGTTAGGACCATATTGATAAAACGGTCTTATTATCAGTCCTAAGTGCCGTCGTAAGTATCGGTCCTAGTTAGGACGGTCTTAGTTAGAACCATATTGATAAAACGGTCTTATTATCAGTCCTAAGTACCGTCATAAGTATCGGTCCTAGTTAGGACCATATTGATAAAACGGTATTATAATCAGTCCTAAGTAGCGTTGTAAGTATCGGTCCTAGTTAGGACCATCTTGATAACACGGTCTTATTATCAGTCCTAAGTGCCGTCGTAAGTATCGGTCCTAGTTAGGACGGTCTTAGTTAGGACCATATTGATAAAACGGTATTATTATCAGTCCTAAGTGCCGTCGTAAGTATCGGTCCTAGATATAACAGTCTTACTTAGGACAATATTGATAAAACGGTCTTATTATCAGTCCTAAGTACCGTCGTAAGTATCGGTCCTAGTTAGGACGGTCTTAGTTAGGACCATATTGATAAAACGGTCTTATTATCAGTCCTAAGTACCGTCGTAAGTATCAGTCCTAGTTGGGACGGTCTTAGCTAGGACCATATTGATGAAACGGTCTTATTATCAGTCCTAAGTACCGTCATAAGTATCGGTCCTAGTTAGGACGGTCTTAGTTAGGACCATATTGATAAAACGGTCTTATTATCAGTCCTAAGTACCGTCATAAGTATCGGTCCTAGTTAGGACGGTCCTAGTTAGGACCATATTGATAAAACGGTATTATTATCAGTCCTAAGTGCCGTCGTAAGTATCGGTCATAGTTATAACGGTCTTAGTTAGGACAATATTGATAAAACGGTCTTATTATCAGTCCTAAGTACCGTCGTAAGTATCGGTCCTAGTTAGGACGGTCTTAGTTAGGACCATATTGATAAAACGGTCTTATTATCAGTCCTAAGTACCGTCGTAAGTATCGGTCCTAGTTGGGACAGTCTTAGTTAGGACCATATTGATAAAACGGTCTTATTATCAGTCCTAAGTGCCGTCGTAAGTATCGGTCTTAGTTATAACGGTCTTAGTTAGGACCATATTGATAAAACGGTCTTATTATCAGTCCTAAGTGCCGTCGTAAGTATCGGTCATAGTTATAACGGTCTTAGTTAGGACCATATTGATAAAACGGTCTAATTATCAGTCCTAAGTGCCGTCGAAAGTATCGGTCCTAGTTAGAACCATATTGATAAAACGGTCTTATTATCAGTCCTAAGTACCGTCGTAAGTATTGGTTCTAGTTAGAACCATATTGATAAAACGGTCTTATTATCAGTCCTAAGTACCGTCGTAAGTATCGGTCCTAGTTAGGACGGTCTTAGTTAGGACCATATTGATAAAACGGTCTTATTATCAGTCCTAAGTACCGTCATAAGTATCGGTCCTAGTTAGGACGGTCTTAGTTAGGACCATATTGATAAAACGGTCTTATTATCAGTCCTAAGTACCGTCATAAGTATCGGTCCTAGTTAGGACCATATTGATAAAACGGTCTTATAATCAGTCCTAAGTGCCGTCGTAAGTATCGGTCCTAGTTAGGACGGTCTTAGTTAGGACCATATTGATAAAACGGTATTATTATCAGTCCTAAGTGCCGTCGTAAGTATCGGTCCTAGTTAGAACCATATTGATAAAACGGTCTGATTATCAGTCCTAAGTACCGTCGTAAGTATCGGTCCTAGTTAGGACCATATTGATAAAATGGTCTTATTATCAGTCCTAAGTACCGTCATAAGTATCGGTCCTAGTTAGGACGGTCTTAGTAACGACCATATTGATAAAACGGTCTTATTATCAGTCCTAAGTACCGTCATAAGTATCGGTCCTAGTTAGGACCATATTGATAAAACGGTCTTATTATCAGTCCTAAGTGCCGTCGTAAGTATCGGTCCTAGTTAGGACGGTCTTAGTTAGGACCATATTGATAAAACGGTCTTATTATCAGTCCTAAGTACCGTCGTAAGTATCGGTCCTAGTTAGAACCATATTGATAAAACGGTCTTATTATCAGTCCTAAGTGCCGTCGTAAGTATCGGTCCTAGTTAGTTTGTTCTTAGTTAGGACCATATTGATAAAAAGGTCTTATTATCAGTCCTAAGTGCCGTCGTAAGTATCGGTCCTAGTTAGTTTGGTCTTAGTTAGGACCATATTGATAAAAAGGTCTTATTATCAGTCCTAAGTGCCGTCGTAAGTATCGGTCCTAGTTAGGACCATATTGATAAAACGTTCTTATTATCAGTCCTAAGTGCCGTCGTAAGTATTGGTCCTAGTTAGGACGGTCTTAGTTAGGACCATATTGATAAAAAGGTCTTATTATCAGTCCTAAGTGCCGTTGTAAGTATCGGTCCTAGTTAGGACAATATTGATAAAACGGTCTTATTATCAGTCCTAAGTGCCGTCGTAAGTATCGGTCCTAGTTAGAACCATATTGATAAAACGGTATTATTATCAGTCCTAATTGCCGTCGTAAGTATCGGTCTTAGTTAAGACCATATTGATAAAACGGTCTTATTATCAGACCTAAGTGCCGTCGTAAGTATAAGTCCTAGTTAGGACCATATTGATAAAAAGGTCTTATTATCAGTCCTAAGTGACGTCGTAAGTATCGGTCCTAGTTAGGACCATATTCATAAAACGATCTTATTATCAGTCCTAAGTGTCGTCGTAAGTATAAGTCCTAGTTAGGACCATATTGATAAAACGGTCTTATTATCAGTCCTAAGTGCCGTCGTAAGTTTCGGTCCTAGTTAGGACCATATTGATAAAACGGTCTTATTATCAGTCCTAAGTGACGTCGTAAGTATCGGTCTTAGTTAGGACCATATTGATAAAACGGTCTTATTATCAGTCCTAAGTGACGTCGTAAGTATCGGTCTTAGTTAGGACCATATTGATAAAACGGTCTTATTATCAGTCCTAAGTGCCGTCGTAAGTATCGGTCCTAGTTAGGACCATATTCATAAAACGATCTTATTATCAGTCCTAAGTGTCGTCGTAAATATAAGTCCTAGTTAGGACCATATTGATAAAACGGTCTTATTATCAGTCCTTAGTACCGTCGTAAGTTTCGGTCCTAGTTAGGACCATATTGATAAAACGGTCTTATTATCAGTCCTAAGTACCGTCATAAGTATCGGTCCTAGTTAGGACCATATTGATAAAACGGTCTTATAATCAGTCCTAAGTGCCGTCGTAAGTATCGGTCCTAGTTAGGACGGTCTTAGTTAGGACCATATTGATAAAACGGTCTTATTATCAGTCCTAAGTGCCGTCGTAAGTATCGGTCCTAGTTAGAACCATATTGATAAAACGGTCTTATTATCAGTCCTAAGTACCGTCGTAAGTATCGGTTCTAGTTAGAACCATATTGATAAAACGGTCTTATTATCAGTCCTAAGTACCGTCGTAAGTATCGGTCCTAGTTAGGACCATATTGATAAAATGGTCTTATTATCAGTCCTAAGTACCGTCATAAGTATCGGTCCTAGTTAGGACGGTCTTAGTAACGACCATATTGATAAAACGGTCTTATTATCAGTCCTAAGTACCGTCATAAGTATCGGTCCTAGTTAGGACCATATTGATAAAACGGTCTTATTATCAGTCCTAAGTGCCGTCGTAAGTATCGGTCCTAGTTAGGACGGTCTTAGTTAGGACCATATTGATAAAACGGTCTTATTATCAGTCCTAAGTACCGTCGTAAGTATCGGTCCTAGTTAGAACCATATTGATAAAACGGTCTTATTATCAGTCCTAAGTGCCGTCGTAAGTATCGGTCCTAGTTAGTTTGGTCTTAGTTAGGACCATATTGATAAAAAGGTCTTATTATCAGTCCTAAGTGCCGTCGTAAGTATCGGTCCTAGTTAGTTTGGTCTTAGTTAGGACCATATTGATAAAAAGGTCTTATTATCAGTCCTAAGTGCCGTCGTAAGTATCGGTCCTAGTTAGGACCATATTGATAAAACGTTCTTATTATCAGTCCTAAGTGCCGTCGTAAGTATTGGTCCTAGTTAGGACGGTCTTAGTTAGGACCATATTGATAAAAAGGTCTTATTATCAGTCCTAAGTGCCGTTGTAAGTATCGGTCCTAGTTAGGACCATATTGATAAAACGGTCTTATTATCAGTCCTAAGTGCCGTCGTAAGTATCGGTCCTAGTTAGAACCATATTGATAAAACGGTCTTATTATCAGTCCTAATTGCCGTCGTAAGTATCGGTCTTAGTTAGGACCATATTGATAAAACGGTCTTATTATCAGACCTAAGTGCCGTCGTAAGTATAAGTCCTAGTTAGGACCATATTGATAAAAAGGTCTTATTATCAGTCCTAAGTGACGTCGTAAGTATCGGTCCTAGTTAGGACCATATTCATAAAACGATCTTATTATCAGTCCTAAGTGTCGTCGTAAGTATAAGTCCTAGTTAGGACCATATTGATAAAACGGTCTTATTATCAGTCCTAAGTGCCGTCGTAAGTTTCGGTCCTAGTTAGGACCATATTGATAAAACGGTCTTATTATCAGTCCTAAGTGACGTCGTAAGTATCGGTCTTAGTTAGGACCATATTGATAAAACGGTCTTATTATCAGTCCTAAGTGACGTCGTAAGTATCGGTCTTAGTTAGGACCATATTGATAAAACGGTCTTATTATCAGTCCTAAGTGCCGTCGTAAGTATCGGTCCTAGTTAGGACCATATTCATAAAACGATCTTATTATCAGTCCTAAGTGTCGTCGTAAATATAAGTCCTAGTTAGGACCATATTGATAAAACGGTCTTATTATCAGTCCTTAGTACCGTCGTAAGTTTCGGTCCTAGTTAGGACCATATTGATAAAACGGTCTTATTATCAGTCCTAAGTACCGAAATAAGTTTCGGTCCTAGTTAGGACCATATTGATAAAACGGTCTTATTATCAGTCCTAAGTGACGTCGTAAGTATCGGTCTTAGTTAGGACCATATTGATAAAACGGTCTTATTATCAGTCCTAAGTGACGTCGTAAGTATCGGTCTTAGTTAGGACCATATTGATAAAACGGTCTTATTATCAGTCCTAAGTGCCGTCTTAAGTATCGGTCCTAGTTAGGACCATATTGATAAAACGGTCTTATTATCAGTCCTAAGTAACGTCACAAGTTTCGGTCCTAGTTAGGATCATATTGATAAAACGTTCTTATTATCAGTCCTAAGTGACGTCGTAAGTATAGGTCTTAGTTAGGACCATATTGATAAAACGGTCTTATTATCAGTCCTAAGTACCGTCGTAAGTATCGGTCCTAGTTAGGACCGTATTGATAAAACGGTCTTATTATCAGTCCTAAGTACCGTCGTAAGTATCGGTTCTAGTTAGGACCATATTGATAAAACGGTCTTATTATCAGTCCTAAGTGCCGTCGTAAGTATCGGTCATAGTTAGGACCATATTGATAAAACGGTATTATTATCAGTCCTAAGTACCGTCGTAAGTACCGTCGTAAGTATCGGTCCTAGTAAGGACGGTCTTAGTTAGGACCATATTGATAAAATGGTCTTATTATCAGTCCTAAGTGACGTCGTAAGTATCGGTCCTAGTTAGGACCATATTCATAAAACGATCTTATTATCAGTCCTAAGTGTCGTCGTAAGTATAAGTCCTAGTTAGGACCATATTGATAAAACGGTCTTATTATCAGTCCTAAGTGCCGTCGTAAGTTTCGGTCCTAGTTAGGACCATATTGATAAAACGGTCTTATTATCAGTCCTAAGTGACGTCGTAAGTATCGGTCTTAGTTAGGACCATATTGATAAAACGGTCTTATTATCAGTCCTAAGTGACGTCGTAAGTATCGGTCTTAGTTAGGACCATATTGATAAAACGGTCTTATTATCAGTCCTAAGTGCCGTCGTAAGTATCGGTCCTAGTTAGGACCATATTCATAAAACGATCTTATTATCAGTCCTAAGTGTCGTCGTAAATATAAGTCCTAGTTAGGACCATATTGATAAAACGGTCTTATTATCAGTCCTTAGTACCGTCGTAAGTTTCGGTCCTAGTTAGGACCATATTGATAAAACGGTCTTATTATCAGTCCTAAGTACCGTCATAAGTATCGGTCCTAGTTAGGACCATATTGATAAAACGGTCTTATAATCAGTCCTAAGTGCCGTCGTAAGTATCGGTCCTAGTTAGGACGGTCTTAGTTAGGACCATATTGATAAAACGGTCTTATTATCAGTCCTAAGTGCCGTCGTAAGTATCGGTCCTAGTTAGAACCATATTGATAAAACGGTCTTATAATCAGTCCTAAGTACCGTCGTAAGTATCGGTTCTAGTTAGAACCATATTGATAAAACTGTCTTATTATCAGTCCTAAGTACCGTCGTAAGTATCGGTCCTAGTTAGGACCATATTGATAAAATGGTCTTATTATCAGTCCTAAGTACCGTCATAAGTATCGGTCCTAGTTAGGACGGTCTTAGTAACGACCATATTGATAAAACGGTCTTATTATCAGTCCTAAGTACCGTCATAAGTATCGGTCCTAGTTAGGACCATATTGATAAAACGGTCTTATTATCAGTCCTAAGTGCCGTCGTAAGTATCGGTCCTAGTTAGGACGGTCTTAGTTAGGACCATATTGATAAAACGGTCTTATTATCAGTCCTAAGTACCGTCGTAAGTATCGGTCCTAGTTAGAACCATATTGATAAAACGGTCTTATTATCAGTCCTAAGTGCCGTCGTAAGTATCGGTCCTAGTTAGTTTGGTCTTAGTTAGGACCATATTGATAAAAAGGTCTTATTATCAGTCCTAAGTGCCGTCGTAAGTATCGGTCCTAGTTAGTTTGGTCTTAGTTAGGACCATATTGATAAAAAGGTCTTATTATCAGTCCTAAGTGCCGTCGTAAGTATCGGTCCTAGTTAGGACCATATTGATAAAACGTTCTTATTATCAGTCCTAAGTGCCGTCGTAAGTATTGGTCCTAGTTAGGACGGTCTTAGTTAGGACCATATTGATAAAAAGGTCTTATTATCAGTCCTAAGTGCCGTTGTAAGTATCGGTCCTAGTTAGGACCATATTGATAAAACGGTCTTATTATCAGTCCTAAGTGCCGTCGTAAGTATCGGTCCTAGTTAGAACCATATTGATAAAACGGTCTTATTATCAGTCCTAATTGCCGTCGTAAGTATCGGTCTTAGTTAGGACCATATTGATAAAACGGTCTTATTATCAGACCTAAGTGCCGTCGTAAGTATAAGTCCTAGTTAGGACCATATTGATAAAAAGGTCTTATTATCAGTCCTAAGTGACGTCGTAAGTATCGGTCCTAGTTAGGACCATATTCATAAAACGATCTTATTATCAGTCCTAAGTGTCGTCGTAAGTATAAGTCCTAGTTAGGACCATATTGATAAAACGGTCTTATTAAAAGTCCTAAGTGCCGTCGTAAGTTTCGGTCCTAGTTAGGACCATATTGATAAAACGGTCTTATTATCAGTCCTAAGTGACGTCGTAAGTATCGGTCTTAGTTAGGACCATATTGATAAAACGGTCTTATTATCAGTCCTAAGTGCCGTCGTAAGTATCGGTCCTAGTTAGTTTGGTCTTAGTTAGGACCATATTGATAAAAAGGTCTTATTATCAGTCCTAAGTGCCGTCGTAAGTATCGGTCCTAGTTAGTTTGGTCTTAGTTAGGACCATATTGATAAAAAGGTCTTATTATCAGTCCTAAGTGCCGTCGTAAGTATCGGTCCTAGTTAGGACCATATTGATAAAACGTTCTTATTATCAGTCCTAAGTGCCGTCGTAAGTATTGGTCCTAGTTAGGACGGTCTTAGTTAGGACCATATTGATAAAAAGGTCTTATTATCAGTCCTAAGTGCCGTTGTAAGTATCGGTCCTAGTTAGGACCATATTGATAAAACGGTCTTATTATCAGTCCTAAGTGCCGTCGTAAGTATCGGTCCTAGTTAGAACCATATTGATAAAACGGTCTTATTATCAGTCCTAATTGCCGTCGTAAGTATCGGTCTTAGTTAGGACCATATTGATAAAACGGTCTTATTATCAGACCTAAGTGCCGTCGTAAGTATAAGTCCTAGTTAGGACCATATTGATAAAAAGGTCTTATTATCAGTCCTAAGTGACGTCGTAAGTATCGGTCCTAGTTAGGACCATATTCATAAAACGATCTTATTATCAGTCCTAAGTGTCGTCGTAAGTATAAGTCCTAGTTAGGACCATATTGATAAAACGGTCTTATTATCAGTCCTAAGTGCCGTCGTAAGTTTCGGTCCTAGTTAGGACCATATTGATAAAACGGTCTTATTATCAGTCCTAAGTGACGTCGTAAGTATCGGTCTTAGTTAGGACCATATTGATAAAACGGTCTTATTATCAGTCCTAAGTGACGTCGTAAGTATCGGTCTTAGTTAGGACCATATTGATAAAACGGTCTTATTATCAGTCCTAAGTGCCGTCGTAAGTATCGGTCCTAGTTAGGACCATATTCATAAAACGATCTTATTATCAGTCCTAAGTGTCGTCGTAAATATAAGTCCTAGTTAGGACCATATTGATAAAACGGTCTTATTATCAGTCCTTAGTACCGTCGTAAGTTTCGGTCCTAGTTAGGACCATATTGATAAAACGGTCTTATTATCAGTCCTAAGTACCGTCATAAGTTTCGGTCCTAGTTAGGACCATATTGATAAAACGGTCTTATTATCAGTCCTAAGTGACGTCGTAAGTATCGGTCTTAGTTAGGACCATATTGATAAAACGGTCTTATTATCAGTCCTAAGTGACGTCGTAAGTATCGGTCTTAGTTAGGACCATATTGATAAAACGGTCTTATTATCAGTCCTAAGTGCCGTCTTAAGTATCGGTCCTAGTTAGGACCATATTGATAAAACGGTATTGTTATCAGTCCTAAGTACCGTCGTAAGTATCGGTCCTAGTTAGGACCATATTGATAAAACGGTCTTATTATCAGTCCTAAGTAACGTCACAAGTTTCGGTCCTAGTTAGGATCATATTGATAAAACGTTCTTATTATCAGTCCTAAGTGACGTCGTAAGTATAGGTCTTAGTTAGGACCATATTGATAAAACGGTCTTATTATCAGTCCTAAGTACCGTCGTAAGTATCGGTCCTAGTTAGGACCGTATTGATAAAACGGTCTTATTATCAGTCCTAAGTACCGTCGTAAGTATCGGTTCTAGTTAGGACCATATTGATAAAACGGTCTTATTATCAGTCCTAAGTGCCGTCGTAAGTATCGGTCATAGTTAGGACCATATTGATAAAACGGTATTATTATCAGTCCTAAGTACCGTCGTAAGTATCGGTCCTAGTTAGGACCATATTGATAAAATGGTCTTATTATCAGTCCTAAGTGCCGTCGTAAGTATCGGTCCTAGTTAGGACCATATTGATAAAACGGTCTTATTATCAGTCCTAAGTATCGGTCCAAACTAGGACCATATTGATAAAACGGTCTTATTATCAGTCCTAAGTACCGTCGTAAGTATCGGTCGTAGTTAGGACCATATTGATAAAACGGTCTTATTATCAGTCCTAAGTACCGTCGTAAGTATCGGTCCTAACTAGGACCATATTGATAAAACGGTCTTATTATCAGTCCTAAGTACCGTCGTAAGTATCGGTCCTAGTTAGGACCATATTGATAAAACGGTCTTATTATCAGTCCTAAGTGCCGTTGTAAGTATCGGTCCTAGTTAGGACCGTATTGATAAAACGGTCTTATTATCAGTCCTAAGTACCGTCGTAAGTATCGGTCCAAACTAGGTCCATATTGATAAAACGGTCTTATTATCAGTCCTAAGTGCCGTCGTAAGTATCGGTCCTAGTAAGGACGGTCTTAGTTAGGACCATATTGATAAAACGGTCTTATTATCAGTCCTAAGTACCGTCGTAAGTATCGGTCCTAGTAAGGACGGTCTTAGTTAGGACCATATTGATAAAACGGTCTTATTATCAGTCCTAAGTACCGTCGTAAGTATCGGTCGTAGTTAGGACCATATTGATAAAACGGTCTTATTATCAGTCCTAAGTGCCGTCGTAAGTATCGGTCCTAACTAGGACCATATTGATAAAACGGTCTTATTATCAGTCCTAAGTACCGTCGTAAGTATCGGTCGTAGTTAGGACCATATTGATAAAACGGTCTTAGTATCAGTCCTAAGTGCCGTCGTAAGTATCGATCGTAGTTAGGACCATATTGATAAAACGGTCTTATTATCAGTCCTAAGTACCGTCGTAAGTATCGGTCCTAGTTAGGACTATATTGATAAAACGGTCTTATTATCAGTCCTAAGTACCGTCGTAAGTATCGGTCCTAGTTAGGACGGTCTTAGTTATGACCATATTGATAAAACGGTCTTATTATCAGTCCTAAGTACCGTCGTAAGTATCGGTCCTAGTTAGGACCATATTGATAAAACGGTCTTATTATCAGTCCTAAGTACTGTCGTAAGTATTGGTCTTAGTAAGGACGATATTGATAAAACGGTCTTATTATCAGTCCTAAGTACCGTCGTAAGTATCGGTCCTAGTTGGGACGGTCTTAGTTAGGACCATATTGATAAAACGGCCCCCAAAAGACTTGTGAACGTTTTATGAAACAAGCTATGTAGAATTTCTGAATCCTCACAATATCAAACCTTCAGATATTGTTAAAGAAGTTACCTATCACTATATTAATGATGTACTGTTCCCCTTGAAAGTGGGGAAACCCCGGGCAGGTCATACCAAGGACTTTTAACAAATTGAAGTAATGGCTTATTTCTTTGGCGCTCATGGTTGCGGGAATAGCATAGCAGCTGATGTATCGGTCGGGATAAATAATATTGGTAGTACTGATAAATTGAGCAGGAAATGCTGTGATAAAACTGAAATCGTTTTAACCCTTTCCCTCATATAGACGATTTTGCAGCAAAAAGCTTTTTGAAAACATAGTGACAAAAGAAGAAATTGCTCATAACGAGCATTTTCTCCTTTTGCCACAATGTTTTCCACTTTTAGTCGTAAGTTATCCATTCCATTATAGAGATTTTCTATTTTTTGACAAAATATGTCAAAGTCGTCTGCTGCAGAATTGTTGTATTTAAGTCAGCATAAAACACCATTCAAACAATGCATAATCACCGTCGTTCTGTGGAAAAGGGATAATGCTTCCCTAAAGTGTTTGGTAGCATAAAGAGTTAACATATAGAGGATAATTGTTTGTTTCAGTGTATTATCGAAATTTCTTTCATCGAGTGAAAAGCAAAGGTGATATTTTCAAGAGTGGCGTAGCCACGAGTGAAAATATAACCCTTTGCTTATCACGAGATGAAAGAAATTTTGATAATACACTTAAACAAACTATTATCCTATTTCTTTTATGTTTTGAATGAGTTTTCTGAAAGTGCTGAGGTGTAAAAAGTCACATTACTTATGCTGACTAAGTAATAAATTTCCCCGTATGGAGCCCCAGTTGTAATTCATTCCTCGTATGTAGTCCCAGTCGAATAACAAGAAAGTTGGCGTTATGCGGTTGGCATATTGGGTAATCTTTTTTAAGTAGACAGTTTGGTTTAATATTTAACGGTAATATTGATGAAAACTTGTGTTACTTTTTTAAAAGAATTATTTGCAGTGACAAACTATAGCTTAAATCGTATTCCGGGCGATCCATATTTACGGAACTCTTTCTTCGGTTATTTGCGCGTATGAAATTCATCCGCCCTTTAAACATTTGTTTGGAAGGTCTCGCTAAAAAAACTCAACTGTGTATTTTAACCATATCTGTTAAATGTAAAGGATTTTAATTATTTCATTTGTCAATATATTGCGGAGATTTGTTGGGTGGAAGCCATTTGCAAAGAAAATTATGTTTTATATCGCTTATCGGCGAAGAGAAAATACAAGTCAAAACGGGTCGACTCGATCGACATCTTGTGTTCTTACAATATGGAACGCCAAATCTACATAAACTCAAATATTTGAAGAGCTCTCCAATTGAATTGATGATATCATTAATTCAATTGAAGAGCTCTTCAATTGAATTGGAGAGCTCTCTAATTCAATTGAAGATATCTCCAAATCAACATTATTGAAGATATCTCCAAATCAATTAGAGATATCTTCAAATCAATTGGAGAGCTCTGCAATTCAATTGGAGATATCTCCAAATCAATTATGGATATGTTTAATTTGGAAGAATTGGAGATATCTCCAATTCATTTGTTGCTCTCTCTAATTGAATTTAAGATATCTCCAATTGATTTGAAGAGCTCTCCAATTCAATTAGTGAGAGCAACAAATGAATTGTTGATTTGGAGATATCTTCAATTGAATTAGAGAGGTCTTTAAATCAATTAGAGAGCTCTCCAATTGAATTGATGATATCATTAATTCAATTGAAGAGCTCTCTAAATATTTGAAGAGCTCTTCAAATATTTGAGTTTATGTAGATTCGGCGTTCCATATTACAAGATGGATAGATCTTTATTGCGGATGAAAACAGGCGATGTACATTAGATATTCCTAAATAATAAGAATATGGCTTCTTTAAAACTCTTGTCTTATGATTACGTTACATCCGATTTATTCGATGCCTGTAACATTCTTATATTTGTTTATACTATTCCTGCAAACATAACGCAAAAAGAACAATGTGTAAATATTAAAATCTAGCTTCATTCCCGTGTTCCTCCCTTGAAAACCTTATTTGAACACTCCTCATTATAGCCATTCAAGTACGATTATCCACAATAGTTATTAATATCAAAATCATTCGAGCTAGACTAGAGAAATTTCTAGAGAAAGATATTGCATATACTATCTAAAAACAATATATCTACAGTAAAGTACAGGTTTTTGCATACGTGTAGAGAAATATGTTGATTTGTGTATTCATGCAATGACGTCACTTGTAAAGGGAAGTAAAGCTCGCCAATTTACGTACTTTCAATCATATGTTGTTTCCCTTGTATTATTTGTAACTCTTTTATATCTGACATTTACTACTGGGTTTCCTTGGTGTCAGATAATCATTCTAATACCCAGTGGCACAATAATATTTTAAAATCACTGCAACTATCATTTTAATATAGACAGTGACTTGTAAGATTCACGTCATTAAATAAAGGCCTAGTGGGCCTATTCAATGTGTTATCACAGGGTTAGATGCACAGATCATCTTCATTGTACCCGTCAAACCTCGATAAGTTAATTGTTACTCATTTTGAGACTCACTTTTTCCATAAAATTCTGTCAAAAACATGGAGAAAAAAGTAGTTCCGTCAATTGAAAAGTCATAATCTCACCGGATTATTATTCACCGAGAAATCTCTATAATTCACGGGTAAGCATAAAAGAAAACAATATAATAACATGAATGTTTACTTGAACAAATAACAGGTACAGTCAATATACATGTATATACTATGAATAACATTGTTCTCTCAAAGGTGACTATCCTTTTCCGACATGATGCTTTCTGAAGCAGACAACTTTTGAAAGCAATGTGGCAAAAGGAGAAATTGCATATAATGAGCAATATCCCCTTTTGCCACAATGTTTTCAAAACTATTCAATAATTTCCTTTCATAAAAAAATATTTACAATATTTATAACAAGATATTTTCAGTCATCTGCAGATTTGTTGTATGTGGGAAAGAGCTATAAACTTTCAACAATTTCTTGCAGACATTATATCACTTATTGGTTATATCAGTTTAACCCTTTCCCTCATAATCGTATAGACGCTTTCTGACGCCTCTGCAGCAGACGTCTTTTTGAAAACAGTGACAAAAGAAGAAATTGCACAAAACGTGCAATTTCTCCTTTTGCCACAATGTTTTCCCCTTTTTGTCATAGGTTATCCATTCAATTATGGAGATTTTCTATTTATTGACAAAATACGTTCAAAGTCGTCTGCTGCAGAATTGCCGTATGAGGGAAAGGGTTAAGCTTGAACCCTTTCCTATACAGACACTTTCTGATGCCTCTGCAGCAGATGACTTTTGATCAAATAATTCACATTTTTTTCTTTTATGCTATAATGTTTAAATTAAACTTGTCATGGAGATTGTTCACGTTTTTTTTAAATTTGTTTTCTATGTCAAAGTCGTCTGCTGCAGATTTGTTGTATGTGGGAAAGGATTAATCTAATGAGGTCTGCTTTAAAAAAAAATCTGATACTACTGGTGCAACTTTGACAAAGAGTGTGAAAAGAAGAAACTGCTATAACCCTTTCCCTCATATAGACGCTTTCTGACGCCTCTGCAGCAGACAGCTTTTTGAAAACATAGTGACAAAAGAAGAAATTGCACAGAACGTGCAATTTCTCCTTTTGCCACAATGTTTTCCACTTTTTGTCATAGGTTATCCATTCAATTATGGAGATTTTCCATGTTTTGACAAAATACGTTCAAAGTCGTCTGCTGCAGAATTGCCGTATGAGGAAAAGGGATAAAGAGGATTCAAAATTCACAAAACGGGTCCTTTGTCTTGCCATGCAGTGTTACATTATTTCCAGGCAAATGAATGTCTTCATTGATGTAGATATTTAGCCGAACGATGGAAGGCCACTGTTGCCAGTCCTTATTGCCTTTGTCAATTATTCACCCTTCTTCATCTGCAGGTGCATTTTTACTTATGAAAACATTGCAGCAAAATGAATAATTTCACATAATGAGCAGTTTCACTTTTTTGTCACAATGACAGCAACTGTAGTCACCTACTAAACTAGAAATATCACTGAAGGTGATGAATACCCCCCAACTGGTGCCTGACAATATACATATGTATGAGAAATTCAAGGGGCCATAACTCATCTAAAAAATAATTCCAGTGCAACAAGCCGACAATATGCACAACTAGGCTTTGGTATCAATCATTCTTGTTGAATTCTGACCAAGGGTTGCTGAGAAATAGTGTTCACAAGAAATGTCCAAAGACTTCTATATAGCCCCCATATACTATGTATCTGGGGGTATAATAATTTCACTTTTTTGTCACAACTGTAGTCACTTACTAAATAATCTTTCATTTTTAGAGGTTGTCCACATTTTTGCCTTAACCCTTTCCCTCATACGACAATTCTACAGCAGACGACTTTTAACGTATTTTGTCAGATGGATAACCTATGACTAAAAGTGGAAAACATTGTGACAAAAGGAGAAATTGCATGTTCTGTGCAATTTCTTCTTTTGTCACTATGTTTTCAAAACGCCGTCTGCTTTAACCCTTTCCCTCATACGACAATTCTGCAGCAGACGACTTTGAACGTATTTTGTCAAAACATAGAAAATCTCCGTAATTGAATGGATAACCTATGACAAAAAGTGGAAAACATTGTGGCAAAAGGAGAAATTGCACATTCTGTGCAATTTCTTCTTTTGTCACTATGTTTTCAAAAAGCTGTCTGCTGCAGAGGCGTCAGAAAGCGTCTATATGAGGGAAAGGGTTAAAGACACTTGCTGAAAACTTTTTGAAAACATGTCGACTTAAGAAGAAATTGCTCAAAACAAGCAATTTCTCCTTTTGTCACCATGTCTTCAACTCTATTCATTTATTGTACTTTCATTTAAATGGAGATTTCAATTGTTTTCGGGTATGTTTTTTTAAAAAGTTATCTGCTGCAGATTTGTTGTATGTGGGAAAGGGTTAAGTCTGCAGTAAACATCCTTTAAAAACATTGAGGCATATTTTGGAAAATCTCTTTAAAGAAATGTCAATTATTTGATTAAATAGTTGTAAACATTCTGGCAAGAAAGGAAAAAATGTTCAAGATGAGCAATTCCTCCTTTTGTCATGAGGTTTTCAAACGTGGTCTTCTGTAGATTTATGTGAAAGATCCATGAATTGATGCGAGTCCATGTAACATAGAACTATTTCCTATATGAATTACATTCAAGGAGATTCATTCCTCTATGAAATAACTGTCACTAAGTCATTGGATATTGCATTAGTTTGTCCGTTATCTGTTAATGGTTCTTTTGTGGTCTCATCTCCTAGTTCCATTGTAGTCTCATCTCCTAGTTCTTTTGTGGTCTCATCTCCTAGTTCTTTTGTAGTCTCATCTCCATCTGCAAGGACAGAATGATTGATTTATGTTTAATGCCGTTTCCAACAATCTTTTCAGTCGTATAAAGTAGGCCAGATCACCTACTCATGTGTTTAAACCCTTTCTCCCTCATATAGACACTTTCCCGACGCCTCTGCAGCAGACGGCTTTTTGAAAACATAGTGACAAAAGAAGAAATTGCTCAAAACGAGCAATTTCTCCTTTTGCCACAATGTTTTTGACAAAATATGTTCAAAAGTTGTCTGCTGCAGAATTGTCGAGAATGTGAGAATGTGTTTCTCACACCATAAATTTACATGACAGCCTTTTCAAGCAATGGCAGCTTTTCCACATAGACTGTTAGCCCATTGGTTGAATATGAATGACATATATGTCACATTGACTTTTGTCAAACATTGGAAAGAATGTTGGCCGACCTTGGATTCAAATTCACAACCCCTGGACAGCCTACATCACTACCAGGGCTTAGAGAATACAAAATGATTTTAGGGACAGAAAACAAAATGTTATCCCTTTTCCTGAAACGGATTACTTTTAAAAAGAAAATTAACAAGAGGGCCATGATTGCCCTATATCACTCACTTGATTTAGTAGAACTTCAATAGTTTTCAAAGTTTTAAACTCTATACATATAAGGAAAACAAGCAACCCACCTGGTAGCCATGTATTTTAACGGATCGGATTTATTTGAACAACCTTGGTAGAAGGTCACCCAAGGAACATTTGTGTAAAATATTTTTTTTAATCAGGCAGGTGCTTTTGAACAAGAAGAATTTTAAAGATATTACAATGCACATATAAAGAAAACAAGCCCTGCCCCTGGCGGCCATGGATTGGATTAATTTGAACAATCTCGGTAGATTGATTGATTGATTGGATTTAACGCCGTTTTTAACAATTTCTCAGTCATAGCACGGCAGCCAGTTCACCTAAACTTCACGTATTTCCTGGTTTTCTCACACCAGTACTCCACACAACAATCTTCCCAAGCATCTGGCTGCTTTTCCACATAGACATAGCCCATTGGTGGAAGACGAATGACGCATTGACTTTTGTCAAACGTCGGAAAGAAAGTTGGGCCGAGCCGGGATTCAAACTCACAACCCCTGGATTGACAGCCTGCGTCGTTACCGACTGAGCTTCCGAGGCTCGGCCAATCTTGGTAGAAGGTCCCCCAAGGAACATTTGTGCCAAATTATCTTTAAATTGGGCCGGTATTTTTGGACAAGAACATTTTGAAAGATTTTACAATGCACATAATTATAAGAAAAACAAGTCCCGCTCCTGGCGGCCATGTTTTCAATGGATCTGATTAATTTAAACAATTTTGGTAGAAGGTCCCCAAAGGAACATTTGTATCAAATTATCTTTAAATCGGGCCAGTACTTTTTGACAAGATTTTTAAAGATTTTACAATGCACATATATAAGGAAAACAAGCTTGGCATCCTGGCGGCCATTATTTTCAATGGATTGGATTTATTTGAAAAACCTTGGTAGAAGGGCACTAAAGGAATATTTGTGCCAAATAATTTTTAAATCAGGCAGGTGCTTTTGGACAAAAAGATTTTTAAAGATTTTACAATGCACATATAAGGAAAACAAGCACTGCCCTATAATTGTTGAATACATGTATAGTTGAAATCAATGACGTAAAAGTGAAAAAGGTTCATTTTTAACAATTTCTTCTCTTGCCTAAATGTTTACAAAAGCTGTAGCTGTCTGCTGGAGAAGCGTCGAAGTATGACAGCAGGAAGGACATGTTTAAGTGGAACCTACCCGTGTTGTATTCTGACCAATGAGATTCCAATACCACATGTATGATTGGATATTCTATCAAGGTTTTACCCTGTAGATTGTCTGTCATTGTGTCTTTTATATTCAACCTGTAAAATCTGTGGAAATAATCAGAAACCAAATTTACTTTATGTTCTAATCCACTCTTTCCCACAGGTATACACTTTCAGAGGTATCAGCAGTAGACAACTTTTGAAAACATTGTGGCAAATAGGAGAAATTGCTCATAATTTTCCAACCCTCAGAGTATTAATTAACCCTTCCCCTCATATAGACGCTTTCTGAGGCCTCTGCAGCAGACGGCTTTTTGAAAACATAGTGACAAAAGAAGAAATTGCTCAAAACAAGCAATTTCTCCTTTTGCCACAATGTTTTCCACTTTTAGTCATAGGATATCCATTCAATTATAGAGATTTTCTATTTTTTGACAGAATATGTTCAAAGTCGTCTGCTGCAGAATTGTCTTATGAGGGAAAGGGTTAAAAAGAAAGCCATGTATTGCTCCTTACAACACAACTTTCTTTTCATTATATACAAAGTATAACTTTTAAGACGGACTTAAGACAATTTAATCAAATTAAAATATTTTCATAGCAAAATAGCACAATTTACATATTTACCCTTTCGAAACCTCATACGACAATTCTGCAGCAGACGACTTTGAACATATTTCATAAAAAAATAGAAAATCTCAACAATTGCAGAGGCGTCAGAAAGCGTCTATTTGAGGGAAAGGGTTAAATAACATTTATAAATGGCATGCGAGTGCCATCCCACTTAGGTCAATACAGCATTTTCAATGATGTGAAATAATATTTCAGTGACGTCCCATTATCAAATTTGGTACCATTTTTGACTAGGTCCATGATCATCATGCTGTATTTGCACCAGAAAATCACAGGTGCAAGTCTCATTTAAAATCTTAAAATAGCATTTGACTATATATTGTCAAAAGCTATTTTTAGGTTTTAAACGAAACTGGCACCTGTATAGAAAATGTGCAGTAATATAATAAATTCAAATATGGTCTTCTCTAGGCTGTTTACTTTTGCAATTCAATATAATTTTCTATTCAATTGTCATTAACCTCTTTATATACTAGTGGAATAAATTTAATCTCAAAATCCTGCATATTTGCAACCAGGGGCAATATAGTATCAAAGTTACCTTTTTTCTGACAAGTTTTCTCTTTTCATAAACAGTCCCCATTTTCCTGTTCCAGCTGCAATGTAGGGTTTAAGTTTATGTTTCACAATCGGATCCGCATCTACTCCAAAATGTTTGTCTAAACAACCCTCTAATGTCGCAGTCTCATCAACTCTGTAAAAAAAGTTATAGTGAAAAATATCAAAATAAAATAAACTCTTAATTTAAAATAATTGATTGGGGTTGAAAAAAAACCCAACGGTATTTCAATTATATCACAGAAACTTCCTTACAGGCATCTGGCTACTTTTCCACATAGGCTTTTTAGCCCATTGGTTGAAGATGAATGTTGCTAGTTACAATGACTTTTGTCAATCATTTAAAAGAACAAGTAACTGGAGGATTGCAAGCAATACCATAGTCCCCTACCGGTTTGCACTTTTGAGTCAAAAATTAGGCAAGCAAGAGTTATGGTTCATGTCCACTGCACTCCCCCTTGATGAGATGCATCCATGTGTGAAATTTCATAACCATAGCTAGTACAGTTTTGGAGATATGCTCCGGACAAAAATCAAGTATGAAAATAAAGAAAGGGAAATAACTCAAAAATTAGGGAAGCAAGAGTTATGGTTCATATGCACTGCACTCCGCATTGATGAGATGTATCCACATATGGAATTTCATAGACCTAGGTAGTATAGTTTCGGAGATATGCTCCGGACAAAGAACTGGACTCCGCCCGCGCAATAACTCAAAAATTAATCAAGCAAGAGTTATGGTTCATCTGCACGGCAACCCCCCTTGATGAGGTGTATCCATGTGTGAAATTTCATAACCATAGGTAGTATAGTTTTAGAGATATGCTCCGGACAAAAATCAAGTATGAAAATAAAGAAAGGGAAGTAACTAAAAAATTAGGCTAGCAAAAGTTATGGTTCATGTCCACTGCACTCCCCCTTGATGAGATGCATCCATGTGTGAAATTTCGTAACCATAGCTAGTACAGTTTTAGAGATATGCTCCGGACAAAAATCAAGTATGAAAATAAAGAAAGGGAAATAACTCAAAAATTAGGCAAGCAAGAGTTATGGTTCATGTCCACTGCACTCCCCCTTGATACGATGTATTCATGTGTGAAATTTCATAGCCATAGCTAGTATAGTCATGGAGATATGCTCCGGACAAAAATCAAGTATGAAAATAAAGAAAGGGAAATAACTCAAAAATTAGGCAAGCAAGAGTTATGGTTCATGTCCACTGCACTCCCCCTTGATGAGGTGCATCCATGTGTGAAATTTCATAACCATAGCTAGTACAGTTTTGGAGATATGCTCCGGACAAAAATCAAGTATGAAAATAAAGAAAGGGAAATAACTCAAAAATTAGGGAAGCAAGAGTTATGGTTCATGTGCACTGCACTCCCCCTTGATACGATGTATTCATGTGTGAAATTTCATAGCCATAGCTAGTATAGTTATGGAGATATGCTCCGGACAAAAATCAAGTATGAAAATAAAGAAAGGGAAATAACTCAAAAATTAGGCAAGCAAGAGTTATGGTTCATGCCCACTGCACTCCCCCTTGATACGATGTATTCATGTGTGAAATTTCATAGCCATAGCTAGTATAGTTATGGAGATATGCTCCGGACAAAAATCAAGTATGAAAATAAAGAAAGGGAAATAACTCAAAAATTAGGCAAGCAAGAGTTATGGTTCATGTCCACTGCACTCCCCCTTGATGAGATGCATCCATGTGTGAAATTTCATAACCATAGCTAGTACAGTTTTGGAGATATGCTCCGGACAAAAATCAAGTATGAAAATAAAGAAAGGGAAATAACTCAAAAATTAGGGAAGCAAGAGTTATGGTTCATATGCACTGCACTCCGCATTGATGAGATGTATCCACATATGGAATTTCATAGCCATAGCTAGTACAGTTTTGGAGATATGCTCCGGACAAAGCCGGACTGACTGACTGACGGACTGACGGACGGAGTGCAAACCTAATAGTCCCCTTCGGCACGCCGGTAGGGGACTAATAACTAGAATGGAGTGCTCCCCGGAGCACGTGTGTCACCTGCCCGGGCCTTGTCAGAAAATTTTAATTTTTGACAGAAAAGGGGCAATAACTCTTGATATAAAAAATATTTGGATTAACCCCCTTTTGTGAACCCATCACAATATAAACATTTGTCAGAAGTTTCAATCCAATCCTTTGAGTAGAAAAAAAGTTGAAAAGTTTGAAAACGTGACGAAAAAGTGTGACATACAGACGGATGCCGGACAAAAAAAAAAGTAATCCCTAAGTGCCTACCATGCTACGCGGGTGACACAAAAAGCCAAGCCAAGGTTCAGAATAAAAGATAAAATAAAACAAACTATTACAATGGCAAAAGAATTATACTATTTTCCAAATCACAATCATGTATATATACAATGCTTTATCCTTTTCCGACATTTACCAATATCAAATTAGGTTGATGCTAAATCTCTGTTTACAAAGCAGACCATTCTAATGGCAACTCTTTGTTTGTTTGCTTGAATGGTGTTTACTGCCACTTTCAACAGCCATATCACACCCTTTCTTTGGTATATTACTGCTGGTAAGCTTATCCTGTCACCAGTGCGCCAGTCATAAAGCTCTCCCTGCAACCCTCAATACTACTACAATTTGAAGGTATTTGGTATGACCCATCCAGTGACCAAACCCCAATCTCCTGATCTGAGACGGACCGTTTAACCACTACATCACTCAGGTGGTCTTTTGGGAAAGCAGCATGATGCCTGGGAAGAATCGTATTGCAGGGAAAAGCAAGAAAACAAAACATGGTTGCCATGATTTGTCTAAAATATTGTTGACAATAGTTTTTGAAGGAACACAAGTTTCTGTACTAATAAGAGCGTAGTAGTACAGACAGACAATGGAGAAGTGATCCCTTCTTGTAATCATTACAACTTACAAATATATATCATTAAATTCATACCTTTTGTCTACAAGGGCCAATGAAGACTGTGGAAACTTCCATTCTATATGCCATAAAATTGACTTTGACCTGTAAATATAATTGACAAAATATATAATTTTAGTATTATTCATATGTGATGTACAATTCAGTAAGTGGGCATGGTTTCCCCTCAGCTTTCAAACTTAGGGGTCATTCTAACCCCCTTGTCATCAAAATTGGGGGTTATTTGATACATTTTGGGGGTCCACCTAAGGGCTGTTCCAGAAAAAAAAGTCTGGGGGGGGAGGAACGACCAGCAATTTTGAGGGTACCCCCCATAGAATTTTAATTATTTTTTGGGCACCCCCCATAGAATAAAATTTCAATTTTACCCCCCACCTAGAGAATTTAAATTATCACATTCATAGCAATTTTATTCATGTTTTATACTTTTTAACACATTCAAGCAGATCCAAATTAAAATGCATGTGTTAAAAGACATGCAGAAGTATCATATTTGACCATGACAAAGAGTGTACCTTCCTAGATAACCCAAACCCAGTCTGTAGCAATGCAGGCTCAGCCATTTTTCTTTCCTATGTTTGACAAGAGTCAATGTGACATGCATCTTCCACCAATCTTCTAAGTCTATGTGGAAAAGCAGCCAGTTGCTTTGGGAAGATTGTTGTGCGAAATACTGGTGTGTGAAAACCAGGAAATACATTTATACACTGGTGTTCCAGTATATCGTGATATTCGGAGTCCAAGGCCTAGCATCGCATTGGAATCCGATCGCGAATTACCATTAGAAATTAAAGCAATCAAGTAATATGCTTCAGCATGCCAAATCCCGACACTCGTCAACTGCATGCAATGGCGATGAAAAATGTCTCAAAATCTAATCTATTTTAGTAGTCTAGAATATGGTGTCTATTATATATATACTTTTGCTGTATTACGAATATAATCCTCACTTTTATTTCCAAATTGGCTAATATTGAGGGATGTAAAACAAACTCTTTCTAACCGCCATTTGCAATGTCTCCTTTCCTTACATTTTTTTCTTTTTTTCTTATTTAAAAGAAAACACAATTCACAAACCATGTATTAATAGCTTTAAATGCATATATAGCAGACAGCGTTTGAAAACATTGTGAGAAAAAGAGAAACTGCTTATTATTAGCGATGCATCCTTTCCCTACATTTTTGTCCCCCGCTTTTAGCGAAAGCGTGGGGACTATTATTTCTCATTCGTCAGTCCCTCCGTCACACTGTCACAAAAACTTTAACCTTGGTCATAACTTCTGAACCGTAATAGGTACTGCTTTCATATTTCACATGTGTATTCCTTGTGACAACCCCTTTCCATCAATACCAATTTTTTTGACCTTGTGACCTTGACCCTGGCGGGGGACCATAATTCTCTGAATTTGCTTGTTTTTTCAAGTTTCAAAGTTGTTAAACAAGGGAAAATAAAATTCCATACCCTTTAAAATCCTTTCCAATTCAAAGTTAATTTATCCAATTTCAAACAAAATGATGTAATATCTCTTTTTGTCACAATGCTATAAAAAGAAGTCTGCTGCATGTGCGTCAAAATGCGTGTGCAAATTGGTAAGGATTAAATCAATTTTCCGTAAATCATTGACCCCGATAGAACTATTCCCCCCCCCCCCCCAAATGAGCTAAGGTGACCGTGACCTTATGCTTATGTAATCTTAATGGATTTTCCCAAACATTTACATCTGGACCAGTCCACGTAACATATCTTTACTTCTGTGTAAATTACACACAATTTTAATAGGCTTCAACAATTCAATTACTTTTGACTCAGTTGCAGCAGAAAGCTTTTGAAAACATTTTCAGAAAGGAGAAACATGACTGTAATGGCCTATTTCATGCATGCATCAGTGTGAAATCGGACAAATTTGACTCAAGGGTTTATTGCATAGTTGATACTGGCACGTGGTTTAGAAAAACAACACCGACACCCCACTAAACCCTTTGTTCGATTTTCGCGCTTTTATTTTTATAAGAAAATATTAAGGAGCAGTATTTTGTTGAATTTGGAATAATCATTTGTTTTTGCTTATTTTTGGATTTATAAAATCAGGTTTGTGCTTTATTTATCTAAATGGTTTCTTTCTCCAGTTTTGCAATGAGTACCATGTTTTACAGAATTATGTCATTTTTTTGTGGACATTTTTTTTATTCGAAATTGTATTTTTGAGGGGTTCAATTTTCAAATTAAATAGGAAAATAGGCTCTTTTTTCAAGATTGCAACGGGAGCCAAGTCGCCATTGCGTTCTACTGAATATCGCGTTGTACCCGTGCGCGAATTATCCACATACCAGTGTAGTAGGTAACTGGCTGTCGTGATATAACTGATAAACGGCGTTAAACTCGAATCAATCATATTTATAATACAATTGGCTGAAATATGAGGCCAAGTTTGTAACGGATATGCCAATGCTAAATAATAGTGTGGCAAACTGGTCTAGTATGGAGAAATCCACAAAATGTAATTTGGACTAGATGAAATAATGAACATGTATTTCAAGCTATCTTGTAACCGGTGTCCGGTGTCGTAAAAATCACTGAAGCGTCATTATCACCAATATTTATTAGCGAGCTGATACAGTAAATGCGATCTCGTATCCAACAATTAAAAATTAGAAAACGCTCGACATTGAATTCCCGCCGAATTTATTACGGGTTTTTTATACAGTAAAAAAACCGACCACCCACAGAATTAAAATACATCTTTTGCCCACTACCTAGAGAATTTTATTTAAAAAATACCCCCCACCCACAGAATTTAAATAGCTTGTCGTTCCTCCCCCCCCAGACATTTTTTTCTGGAACAGCCCTAAGAACTCTATAATCAATTGATTTATATTAATTGTGTCCTTATTACATTTTTTTTTTTTTTTGGGGGGGGGGTATTTGAGTTGAAAATGTGTCACTGGCACAAGATTTGTGCGTCATGGAAAAGTGTGATCAAGCTTTTTTTTGTGTGTGTTATAAAAATACAGATAAACTGACTGCTAAGTGAAGACGTCATCAGCCGAGTGTCTATCCATCATTGGATGTTTTTCCCTGTATAACTATGTACATGATGGCAGGGGAGGTAGTGGTGATCAAGCACTACCCAAGCCTACTGGATATCGATTATGTTACTTTTCTTCAAGCATAGACTGGACCTCTCCCTTCACTTCCATAATATTTGCAAACAAACGTTATTGTTGTATTGATCTTTTTCGAGCTAAATACCTAACAACATCTTACATGTACATTTTATTTCCTATAAATAGTGTATTACCAATTATATAAAAAGAGCAATTTCCCACAATATTTTCAAAAGAAGTCTGCTGCAGGTGCAACAAAAGTCATTTTAGTAATAAAGATTGAAGCTGCTTGTTTCACTTAATGCTGAAAAGTTCAAAGGCCATCATTATGCCCAAAGAGAGGTGAAAAAACATGTATAGGGCACATTTACCCATATACATTACATAACTCAATGGTGTATGGCTAAAATCGAATCCGGAACATTGGATATGGGTATGTATAATTAATTCAAAATCATGCTTAATAAAACACAAACCATTGATAGGGGCAGTTCCAGAAATAAATTAAAGGGCATGTAATGGCAGGCACTTTTTATAAAACTCCTCTAGTACCCAAAGCCTGTTTCCCACGAATTATCTGTTAAGGTAAGCCATCAATAATAATTATGTTCTATCCTTTCCCACATACAACAAATATGAAGCAGATAACTTTGAAAACATGTAGGCATAAATATGGGAAATCTCTATAAATTAAAGAGTAGTTATTGAATAAAAACTAAATAATTGTGGCAAAAGAGGAAATTGCTCCATATGAGCAGTTTCTTCTTTTGTTGCAATGTTTTAAAAAAGTCGACTGCTGAAGAGGCATCAAAATGCGTCTATATGTGGGAAAAGGGTTAACCCTTTCCCTCATATAGACGCTTTCTGACGCCTCTGCAGCAGACGGCTTTTTGAAAACAGTCTCAAAAGAAGAAATTGCTCAAAACGAGCAATTTTCTATTTTTGCCACTTTTAGTCATAGGTTATCCGTTCAATTATAGAGATTTTCGATTTTTTGAAAAAATATGTTCGAAGTCGTCTGCTGCAGATTTGTTGTATGAGGGAAAGTGTTCAAGTTGTTTATCAGGTAAAACATAAAATTGTTTGTACATACTTGTAATTGTATGTTGTAAAGTTGTTTTTCCGTCTCGACATTGGGTACGGCATGATTCGTAAATCTATCCGTCTTTTAACAGCTTGTTTCTCAAGTTCTTTTAACTGTTGATATAAACACATAATTTTAATAATACATGCATTAGACAAAAAATAATAGAAGTTTAACCCTTTCCCTCATACCACAATTCTGCCGCAGTTGACTTTGAACATATTTTGTCAAAAAGTAGAAATTCTCTATAATTGAATGGATAACCTATGACTAAAAGTGGAAAATATTGTGTCAAAAGGAGAAATTGCTCGTTTTGAGCAATTTCTTCTTGTGTCACTATGTTTTCAAAAAGCTGTCTGCTGCAGAGGCGTCAGAAAGCGTCTATATGAGGGAAAGGGTTAATAAAACATGCATTGACAAAAAATAATCAAAGTTTAAGCTATTAACTCATTCCTATATACAACAAATCTTCATCAAACAACTTTAAAAACATTGGCAAACAAATGAAAAGTTTCTCTAAACGAGAGCATAGTAAGTGAAGAGAGTTGAAAACAATGTTTTCGAAAGTCATCTTTATGTGGTAAAGGGTCAAAAGAATTTCTGGGTCAAAAGAATTTCTAACTTAATACATAGCGGAATGAAAATGAAAATGAATTATGATTCTTAATAAAGAAAAGTAATTTCAAAGTCATCTTCTCAAAGAGTTAATTTACAGGATTTATTGATTGATGGACGTTTTCCAACAGTATTTCAGACATATCAAGGAAGCCAGTTCACATATTAAATGTGTGTTTGCTCATTTTCTCGCGCATATACTCCACACAGCATTCCTCGCAGAAAAATGACTAACCTTCCCACAGATTCTTCAAGTGGAAAATAAATGACACTCTATACTCAACGACTTTTGTAACTCATTGTAAAAAAGAATAAAGAGACGAGATTCAAACCCATGACACCTAAAGCGGCCATTTCACCAAGGATTGTTTTCTCCAATCGGCCCGATCTGGACCAGATTGTCCCCGATGAATACATGTTTTGATCGGCCCGATTGGCGTCCTGAATCGCCTCCAATCGTCCCCCTTTTTTTACCTGATTGAGTCCTGACCAATGGATCATGGCGGGGGGGACGAATCACGGACGTTCCTCGCGTGATCGACACGTTTCCAGGGCGCAAGTATGCGAAAGTACCCGCAGGTACACAGCAAAGGCCCGGTAGAGATCCGCTTCTTGCAGAGGCTATACGAAAGCTCCAGAGGGCGGGCGAGACAAGGGGACCCTCGGACGACCACGGGCCGACGGTTTTTGATCGGCTACTGTTTTTCAACATGTTTAAAAACAGTAGCCAATCACTTTTTCGGTACCCGACCCTCGGAGGACTGGGGCGATCACGCCAGATGTTCCCCCGAAGGTATAGGGTAGTGCTCGACAGTGCTCGCAGGTTCCCGACTATTTTCACAAAAATGCGGCCGATCGACCAAAAAAAGGATCGCGTACTATCGGGACCAAAACAATCCTTGGTGAAATGGCCACTTTAGTGATAGTGCCTAGTCATTACTGACCGAGTTACTGCAGACAAACTTAAAAGAAAACTTGTCAGAGATATTATTTTTTGAAGATTGAACATATTAACATTAACCCTTTCCCCAGATACATACTCTTTATGGTGCACTGCAGCAGGAGACTTTTGTGACAAAAGGAGAAATTCTCAGTATGAATAACTTTTCCTTTTGCCATAATCAGAGCTCTAGATAAGAGGCGTTATCTGATCCCTCTAACCATATGTTGTGGGTATTCAAAATAATTGTCTCAAGTACCCACATCGTATGGTTTGGTTGGATAACAAGAGAGATATTGTTGGGAATAGAGCTTTATACCTCTCCTTATTTCTGCACAATGGTTTCAACTTTATTCAAGAATTCTTCATTTATAGATACCTTTTGTTTGATCAAATGTCGGACAATGTTGTCAAATTTTTTTAGCAGGTAAATGTATTTAGCTGGTTAAATACTTACAAAGTTGGGTTTAAAATGTTTCTTTCTGAGGGGATCTCTAGTTGTACTGTTATTTTTTCTTCCTGCATCTTCCAGAAATCTGTAATCTGAAATTATAGAAACACACTATTCATTTAGCCTTTTCCAAACATAGCCAAGCATTTGCATAAGCCATTTGCAAAGATATGACGTGAAGGATGTAGCCATCCTCCTTCATTACAATAAATCTAATATGGTATCTTAATTTCTTATCTTTGTTATTACATAGAAAAACTATTTGAAAAACATTGTGGCAAAAGGAGAAATTGTTCTTAATGAGCAATTTCTTATTTTGTTACAAGGTTTTCAACGTTATTCAATAGTTTTACTTTCATTGAAAGAGATTTTCCATACATTTTATCCAATGTTGTCTGCTGATGGGTTATAATGTGGTAAAGGTTTGAATGTATAACAGGGTTAATCTTACCATTCAACAAGTGAATGTCTGTGAAGCCTTTCACGGCTACATAGGCCGTTTTATCTCTCTGTCCACTGCAGTCAGCCTGTAGCTTGTGAGTCTTCACACACGGCAAACTGCATGTTTTCTTACCACACCGAGGACACTTGTACTTGAAGACATTCTCGGTACATATTTCACACCTAAAGTAACGAAGGAGAGGATAACGAGGGCTTGGCATGAAATGGTTGTATCTAAAAACCTAATTTGAAATCCCTAGTTTAGGGGCCATTTTGTAAACAATGCAAATTTAGGTGTCATTGCTCAGAACGAGCAATGGCACCTAAATTTCCATTGTTTACCAAGAAAAAAAGATTTAACGTTTATAAAGACATTATGGCGAGGTGATTAACCTTGGTAAAAAAATACCAATTTAAGTTACAACCGTTTCACACCAAGCCCTCGCCAAAATGTCAAGCTAATGAGAGGCCTGGCTTTCTAACCAAGGTTATTGTTAGTCCTTCGAAAAAAGACATCGCATATGATAATTTTTTATTTTGTTATTATCCTGCATACGCGATGTCTTTCCAAAACGTGCTAAATTCCCATCGCTAATTTCCGACCATGAATCTGGTCGAAAATTTTGGCGACGCTTCAAGGGTTGAATCTGGCGTACGCAATGTTTGTTACACCAAAATACAAACAGTTAACCATTTATCTATCGTACAAAGTAAACACAATGGGTCTTCACATTTCATCAAATTTATTTAACCGAAATGGATATATATTAAACACAATGGGTCTTAATCACATTTCATCAAATTTATTTAACCAAAATGGATATTAAACGAAATGGATTCTAAACGAAATAGATATTTAACGAAATAGTTATATATCTTGTTCACACAAGTTTGGGCGATATTTGTTGCGACTGATTTTGTCTACTTTATTTAACCGGAAACAAATGTGTTGATGATTTTTTATTTTTTCGTCGTTGTGATTTGAATATTGATGGTATTGAAGATGTAAACAGCATACTGTTCAGGCTCAAATAAATATAATAATTAAGTTATATATATATGGGTTATTTTATAGTCGTGATAACTGTCAAGGATGTAAATGGCATAATAACGTTGATCGAATCCGTCTGATAATGCTATGGGAATTTTGAACAGAATGTTTAGACTTCGGTTGACCAAAAAATGACAGATGATAAATCGAGAAACCGAAAGTCTAAATGATTTGGACTAGGTTATTGTGTTTTCCGCGAAATTTGTCAAAATGTGACATACATAAAAATGACATTGTGGGAAAAGAAAAATATCTAAAAGTTGTCTGACATACATAAAAATGACATTGTGGGAAAAGAAAAATATCTAAAAGTTGTCTGATGTTGAAGAGTCAAAATACGTCTACTAAGACCTTTCCCTCATGTAGACGCATTTCAAGGCACCTGCAGCAGACGACTTTTGTGAGTTAAGTCACAATCTTTTAACTCTTTCACTTACAAGTTACAGTTAATAAATTAATTTATAGACATTTCCCAGAGTGTGCTTTAAAAGCTGTCTGCTACAGATTTGTTGTAATGGAAAAGTAAAGAGGACATCTATAATTTATAAAGTTATCCAATTTCATGATGTAAAATAGTATAACATGGATTCATTGATTCACTTTGAATTAATTATTGTATCTTGTGAACAGCAAATAACAGGGATGACAGAGGTTTTCGTGTAAATTTCAGGAAGAAAGTACTTACTTCTCTATCATTTTTCTGCAATTAAAACAAACAACCTATCAATTAATAAACGTAACCTCAATAACGCAATTCGTCAAAAATCAAAACAAATATTGCACGCTACTTCCGGTTTCCCATTTGGCGGTGTAAGAGTATATTTGTGCTTGTGTAATTTAACTGATGCATGAATAAAATGTTATTGTTGTTCTTTCAAATTAATCGTATTATCGCTCTTGACTATATAATGGTCTAATTACATATTCCAAAACAATAATGAATTAGATAATGTTTCTCATTTAATTTTATGTTATTGTATAAGGGAGAAAACTCGTATAAATTATTCATACTTATTGTGAAAGTGCTTATACGAGTTGCCTCTCTTACATCATATATTTCACCACTATAACAGATCTGCAGCAGACGACTTTGAAAACATACCCCAAACAAAATGGAAACTCGCCTTAAATGAAAGTACAATAATTGAATAGAGTCAAAAACTTGGTGACAAAAGGAGAAATTGCTCATTTTGAGCAATTTCTTCTTTTGTCGCCATGATTTTAAAAAGATGTCTGCTGCAGAGGCGTCTATATGAGGGGAAGGGCTATACCCGATACAAACATTTAATGCCTATGCAATAGACAACTCATGGAAATATTTAGGGAAAATTCTACAGTATCAGCCAAATGGTAAAAGCAATTTATGAAATGATCTTTAACCCTTTCCCTGATACGACAATTCTGCAGCAGACGACTTTGAACATACTTTGTCAAAAAATAGAAAATCTCCATAATTGAATGGATAACCTATGACTAAAAGCGGAAAACATTGTTACAAAATCAATTTTTATTCTATATTTGCCGCTCTTTATCAGATGAATTTTTCTTCAGATGTTCTTCGTCTTTCACCAATGGTCTATGTGGAATAGTAGACAGTTGCTTGGAAAGTATGTTGTGTGGTGTACTGGTGTGGGGAAAACATGACTAGATGAACTGGTCGCCGTGATATGACTGAACAAGAAACCGCTGAAGACGGTAAGGCCGGATTGTCGGCAATTTGACCTTGAAAATCGACAAACCAAGGTCAAGGTCAAAGTAACCATAGAAATCAATAGAACTTGTTACTGGTTACCTTCAGGCAAAGTTTCAAGTTTGTAACCCTTTCCAGTGCTGAGATTTTGCCTCAACCTGAAACTTTAACCAAAATTTTGTCAGACAGACATCCAGACAGACATCCGGACAGACGGACATCGCCAATCTATAGACTCGATTTGCTAGAGCAATCTGGCCAAAAATCAATCAATCAATCAATCAATCAAAACTATTTTGGTTTTTCTTTTAATCCTTTACAGATCTATTTTCAAACATCTGCAGCGGACAGGTTTTGAAAAGATAATGATCAATTTCTGCTTTTGTCAGAATGTTTTCAACTCTATTGAAAAAATAACATTTCATTTAGTTATGCTTTCAATTTTTTGGCCTAGATGTTTCAAAAGTCGTCTCCTGCAAATGTTTGCTATCATACTATGTGAGAAAGGGTTTAAACAAATGTCTAACCGTTTTTAGTCTCCACAAATTCACCTTCTTGGGATACCTCAATTTATTACGTTAAGTGTCTGCTCAATCTCATTAAAAACCAGACCTAAACTCGCACGCTCGTGTATAAACGTACATCAAATTTTTATATGATTTTAACCCTTTCCCTCACATTCTTGAAAACATAGTGATAAAAGAAGAATTTGCTCAAAACGAGCCATTTCTCCTTTTGCCATAATGTTTACAAAATTCTGCAGCAGACGACTTTGAACATATGTTGTCAGAAAATAGAAAATCTCTATAATTGAATGGATAACCTATGACTAAAATTGGAAAACATTGTGGCAAAAGGAGAAATTACTCATTTCGAGCAATTTCTTCTTTTGTCACTATGTTTTCAAAAAGCTGTCTGCGGCAGAGACGTCAGAAAGCGTCTATATGAGGGAAAGGGTTAATGTATAGGTCAATCGGTAACATGTAACTAAAGACTGTTTGTAAATTTTATACATTTTATTATTGCACATTTAAATTCCAAAAGTATATATATTAACAACATATAAAAGTCAAATGCAAAATATTGAACAAAAAGCTATCAGTTTCTTCAATCTTACATTTTGAAGCTTATAAGGCAGAAGACTTCTGAAAACATTGTGAGAAAACTTTGATAACCACTATTTTTTCCTCATGATGTTTTCTACTGTCTCAAAATCACACTTAAATATGACTACCTTTTTTTTTATGAAGCATGTAAACTAATTAGCAAGTTTTTATAAAAAAAACCATTGTGGGAAAAGATGAAATTGTTGATAATTCGTAATTTTTTCATTGTTTTCTGATGACTGGGATTTTATTTAAATGCTTATGATACAAGATTATTCCACATGTGGTACCTGCAGGAAATTGGATTATAATAAATAAGACAAATTGACAAAAATAATTGTGAAAAGGGGGATAATTCAAAAGAACATGCACTCTAGAATTATGTTTTTTGTGCATTGTACGTCTGCAGGCCTCAATCCATTTTAAAATAACTTAGTTTGAAGTTGATGCACTGCCACAGAGGTCGCGGGTTCAATCCCTGGTTTAATGGTAGAGCATCCGCCTCGGATGTGGGAGGTCGCAGGTTCAATCCCTGGCCTGATCATATCAAAGACTTTAAAAATGGTAGTCATGGCTGACCTCCTCGGCGCTCAGGGTTGCTGGGTTAACATTTAAGACTGACTGGCTGGTGTCAGGATAAATGGACCAGTTGTACTGGTAAATAACCCAAGAAATGCGTGATATATCTGAAAAATTGTTGAAAGCGACATAAAATGCCAAACAATCAATCAATCAATTGAAGTTGATACATGGGAAATTAAGCGAGAAAATTGCAAAACAAAAACAGTCCAAAAAAATGAACACTAGAGTTATGTCCCTTGTATTGTTCCGTTCTCCTGCTCACTTGTAATAAGAGTTGCAAGTTTGAAGTGAAATTGCCGCACAGAAACAAATTTATTACCATTTATTGCAAAGTGAGACGGACAGACAGATGGAGAACCACAAACAATTAGTCACTAAGGGTTTTTCTTTCTTCCAGGCAGGTGACAAACAAGTTATTAATGAAAATGAATAAAAACCATAATTAGAATGGGGAGACACTGATTGTTCTGAATTTATTTAGTCACTGGGAGGTCTGTATCCCTTTATCCTCTTTAGATATCACCAGTCTTGTATAATTATGATCTTAAATGCTTATTAGACCTCCAAACCCAAAGTTGTGAGCATGTGCACCAAGTTTCACTTGAAAATGTTGAAAGTTTTCGAGATAAGAGGCATGGTTAAAGTTTTGTGACGATGCAGATAATAGCATGAAAAACAGACAAGCTAAAAACGGATACTACTTTCAGAAGTTCCTTCAATCCCCCTTTGCCTTATTGGCAAACAGTGCAGCTAGTGGATGCACAGCTTGATCTGGATATACACTGGTTGCAAATGCCCTACGGTTGGTTTTAGCAAAGCACCACTAATATCAATCCCAATAAATATCACAATGGTTAATTTATCACAACAGTTCCATCTTGATTCCGGTTCTTCTTATCACATCTTCGGGCATACAGAACACAGGATTCACTGGTTTAATTGTCTCATCTCCGAGCAGGGAAAGTCCGGCAATACCAAATAAAGTGTGGAACGGATCAACCTGGTTAAAGAAATAAGCAGAAGGTAATAACAGGGGCCCAATATGGTCTTCATCACACAGTAGCTCTCTTTTTAGTGAGACACTTCTTTTGAATACTCACAACATAGGGTTTTAAGGTGAAATAAGGATTTCATAACATTTAAAATACAAACGCCACAAAGAATGTTCACCAAGTGGGTTCATACTAACAACCCCTGGATGACAGCCTGCGTTGATACTTTTTCTTCAGCAATTTCTACTTTTCCTGCACTATTTTCAAATGTTGTCTGATGCGGAGGTATCAAAGAACCTGTTTAAGATAAAGATTGAATTCAATTATTTTAAATTGTGAAGAGTTTTCTATCAGAGATGACATGTAACAACATACCATATCTCCAGGTCTGTCTGCAAATCCGCCCGTCTCCTCATCCTGACATGCCAGTATAAATTTAACTAATTTGTCCTACAATGGATTATAGAACAAAGATTATTGACGACAGTATAATTCAGCAAGAGAAATTATTTTGATACAATAAAAACAATCATGATACGAGCAGTCCAACATTATGTCCTCTGCGTAATGTATCGACCCAGATTAGCCTGCGCAGACTGATCCGGTCCGACACATTCCATCTCAAGGGAATAGAGGTATAGGATAATGATTCCTGAAACAGAAAATCCAGGAGGCGAAAAGTGTCTGTCCGGGTAAGCCTGCACGGCATGCTTTTGCTGATCCGGGTCGATACTTTTATCGCGGTACGGCTCATATCAAGAAAACCAATACTGTGCATAGGAAAAGGTCAAACAATGTTCACATATTACCTACACGAGCTTGTTAGAAGCTTCAGTGTACATCTGTACTTGTGTAGGTTTTGCAAAGACAGCAGATGGACAGGCTGATCTGAACCAGCATTGTACAGAAATTCCAACTTGAACTTTTTCTCATGCACTGGACCATATGTTATTTCATTTTGACTGATTAGTATGTACTACTTGTCTTTAACCCTTTCCCACATACAGAAAATCTGCAGCAGACGACTTTGAAAGCATCTTGGCAAAAACACAGAAAGTCTCTATTAATGAAGGTTTAATTACTGTAAAAAGTTGAAAACATTGTGGCAAAAAGAGAAATTTTGTCACAATGTTTTCAAAAGCTGTCTGCTGCAGAGGCGTCGGAAAGGGCCCATATGAGGGAAAGTGTTAATAGCCATTTCAACAGTTTCCCACATACAACAAATCAGCAGCAGATGACTGAAAATATCTAGACAAAAGTATGAAATATCCATGACAAGAGGAGAAATTTATCCCCGTTTCTGCATCTTGGAAAGGGTAAAAAATCACAGAATGTGATTAATACCCCCCGAACACGTCCTGATAAGAGATTCCATCCAGTAGTTTTAAAATTATTCTCCGGACAAGAAAAAAGTAAGAAAAGGGCAATAACTCTGTAGTTAGCTAAAATAGAGTTATGGTTCTTGTACACTGCACTCCTACATTGTGCTTTACCATTAAATGAAGTTTTATTAAATTTTATCCAGTTGTTTTCAAGTAATGCAACGCACCAATCGACAAACCACAGGGTGACTACAATATACCCCCTTCAAACTTTGATTGTTGGAGGTATAATATAAATCAGCATTTCCAATATAGAGATATTTCACATATGTGACTAGATATTAAAGTCATCTACTACAGATCTACTGTATGACGGAAATGGTTTAGCATACACACAACCGATTACGGATGAATCTGTGTTTTGTCAAATTTCTTGTTGAAAATATTGCTAAAAACACAAAGTTTTGATAAAGTGCATCCAAACATGTCTCAGATTATGGCTTCAGACAGTCTGACAGATGGATGGGCGGACAACCCCAAACCAATATCCCATCCAATTTTAATAAAAAGGAAAGAAAAAAACAAAAAATAAAAGCTTTACCTTATCTATCCAATGTAATTTTCCTATAATCTTTAACGATGACAAAACCCACCATGAATAACAAACATCTGGTAATTTCTCTGGTCGACCTGAATGAAAAATGGTCTATTTACTCAATGGCGAACAATGTGGCTCCTGACCTGAAGCTATACTTGGCACAAATCTTCGAACGGTTTTTTTCCTGTCTTAAGGCCTATAAGAACTCAGGATTTTGCTGTAGGACTTAGATACGCCCCTCTCTGTCACGGTACATTGCTTCCCTTTTGTATGTTATAGGCTATAACTCTATATAACAATAATGCATTGACACAAAACATTGGAAAATGGACAAACGGACAGACAAGACTTGATTGCTAAACCATCCATAATTGGGGTTAGTGTTATGATAACAAATACAGAGAAACCTTTTTTGACATATGAAAACCAACCCTTCCCACTTGCCAGCTTATTTTGAGCATTGAGAGGATATTACATGAGTGGTCATTCAATATGACAATTTATTAACCCTTTCCCTCATACAACAATTCTGCAGCAGACGACTTTGAACGTATTTAGTCAAAATATGGAAAATCTCCATAATTGAATGGATAACCTATGACAAAAAGTGGAAAACATTGTGGCAAAAGGAGAAATTGCACGTTTTGTGCAATTTCTTCTTTTGTCACTATGTTTTCAAAAAGCTGTCTGCTGCAGAGGCGTCAGAAAGCGTCTATATGAGGGAAAGGGTTAAACGAGTTTTCTATAATTGATAAAAACGAGCCTTGGCGATTTTTTTAGCAATTTCATCAAACAAGTGTAATAAAATTTTGTATTGAATGACCACGAATGTTATATTCTATTTATATCATAAATTCCAATTCGACGATTAATAGCGCAATATATACATAACGTCGCTATATAGCGCGGTCATTTTCAATGCTTTTCATTATGACATTACGTAGCATTGTTATTACACTAGTTGAATAAGCAATTTATACAATGGCTTTATTACACTCCCGGCGACGTCATTTATGATATAATAAACAATAAAGACATACCATTGATCCTCGACTCAACCATGCATTCTTTCCAATAATTGATAAACGTAATTGTCACTAGCGTCATTCTAGTCAATGGGCTAATAGAATATTATGTAGGAAGCTAGCCAGTTATCTTGGAAGAATGTTGTGTGGAATACTGGTGCATGAAAATCATGTAAAATCATTTAATAGGTGAACTGGCTGCCCTGATGTAACTGAAGTACTGTTGAAAACGACATTCAAGTCCAATCAATAAATCAATAAATAAATCAATGAATCATACCATTGAGTCCCCCAGAAGGAAGCTGTCTCTCACACAACCACCAGCCCAGCATATCTGCGTTCACACTATGGAGACGGCCCAATATGGCTAACATACCAACACAACAGAATATCTGAGGAACAAAATATAACCAATATTTAACCCTTTCCCCGCATATAGACTCTTTCTGACGCCTCAGCTGCAGACGGCTTTTTGAAAACATAGTGACAGAAGAAGAAATTGCTCAAAACAAGCAATTTCTCCTTTTGCCACAATGTTTTCCACTTTTAGTCATAAGTTATCCATTCAATTAAAGAGATTTTTCTATTTTTTGACAAAATATGTTCAAAGTCATCTGCTGCAGAAATGTCGTATGAGGGAAAGGGTTAATTGAACACATCTTAAACATGTGATGTTCTGATGCCTCTGCAGCAGACAGCTTTTTGAAAACATAGTGACAAAAGAAGAAATTGCTCAAAACGAGCAATTTCTCCTTTTGCCACAATGTTTTCCACTTTTAGTCATAGGTTATCCATTTAATTGTAGAGATATTCTTTATTTTGACAAAATAGGTTCAAAGTCGTCTGCTTCAGAATTTTTCGTATGAGGGAAAGGGTTACAAATTGGGGGATTGCCTACAATGTTTTCAACACTGTCCAATGATCGTTCTTTCATTTATAAAGATTTTCTGTCTTTTTGCCTGGATGTTTTCGAAGTTGTCTGCTGCAGATTTGTTGTATGTTGGAATGGGTTAACCAGTATCTACATATTGTCGATAAGTTAAGGCATGTTAAACAAATAAAATAGTTTGTTTATAAAAGTTTTGTTTTTAAGATGCGTTTCCATGTGTGAACACAAAAAGCTTTCTTCACTTGTGGTAAGGTCACTCAGTGAAAATGTATCTTCATCTTACACCAAGCAAGACAAGCAAGGCATTGACGATTATGACTCTTAACCCTTTCCCCCATATAGACGCTTTCTGAAGCCTCTGCAGCAGACGGCTTTTTGAAAACATAGTGACAAAAGAAGAAATTGCTCAAAACGAACAATTTCTCCTTTTGCCACAATGTTTTCCACTTTTAGTCATAAGTTATCCATTCAATTAAAGAGATTTTTCTATTTTTTGACAAAATATGTTCAAAGTCATCTGCTGCAGAAATGTCGTATGAGGGAAAGGGTTAATTGAACACATCTTAAACATGTGATGTGGCGGGATAGCATTACTGCTATCAGTATAATTTTGCGGATATCCAGAAAGGCCTTTTATGTAACCTAGTAAAAATAAACGATTTTATTCTTCTATTTTTTTATTCCATTAGAACTTTATTCTAATCTTCTTACCTGCCCTGAATGAGATTCACTACCCGGTCTACAACCAAACCCTCCATCAAAGTTCATGGTAGACAAAACAAACTCAGCAGCTTTATCCGTATTTATAGAATCTAGTCTGCCTAACAATGCGAGGCACGCAACAGCACAAAAGGAGAACCGTGTGTCCACTTCACCTGAAAATGGAGATCACGTTTTAACCCTTTCCCTCATACGACTATTCTGCAGCAGACGACTTTGAACATATTTTTGTCAAACAATCGAAAATCTCTATAATTGAATGGATAACCTATGACTAAAAGTGGAAAACATTGTGGCAAAAGGAGAAATTGCTTGTTTTGATCAATTCCTTCTTTTGTCACTATGTTTTCAAAAAGCCGTCTGCTGCAGAGGCATCAGAAAGCGTCTATATGAGTGAAAGGTTTAATTCAGAGCTTTGTAATAGGGAAATAATAGTTGTCATCTTTGCCTACATGGGAAATAGTTAAGTAACTTTGAGTTTTAAATATTGGAAAAAGAGATTTGACTTTATACTTTATACCTCTCAACCTCATTGGCTAGTTATGCTTAAGAAAGATTAAACATTACAGAAACTGAGTTGAAAACTGTGGTAAAATGTGAATGTTTTCAAAAGTCAATCTGCTGAAAAAAAGATAAAATGCATAGATGCATTTGGGAAAGTATGGTGTCTTTTAACCTTTAACCCTTTCCCTCATATGAAAATTCTGCAGCAGACGACTTTGAACATATTTTGACAAAAAATAGAAAACATTGTGTCAAAAGGAGAAATTGCTCGTTCTGAGCAATTTCTTCTTTTGTCACTATTTTTTTAAAAAGCCATCTGCTGCAGAGGAGTCAGAAGCGTCTATATGAGGGAAAGGTTTACCCACATACAACAATTTTGCGGAAACAAAAACATAGAAATGTTCTATAATTGAAAGTATAATAATTGAAAAGATTTAAATTTAATAATAATTGCTCATTATTAGCAATTTCACCTTGTGTCTCAATGGTTTCAAAGTCATCTGCTGCAGATGCATGAAAATGCACCTATAACGGTTAAGAATAACTTCTTTAACCACTACAATTAAAATTAATTTTTATTTTACAAACCCCATTTATCTCCATAAAAGCTACCATCTTCTTGTTGGAGACTCTTCACAAACTCGACGACTTTGTCAACATTTATACTGTCTTGACTATCGTACAATGTAACAATCTGAAATGAGATGAATGAACACATATTTATTGAACAATTTGAGCTTAACTCAGTTTTCAACCATATTGCAGTGATAGCATAGTTGCTAGATCACTTATTGTATGTTTCATGGCATACTTTGACCTAGACTTATAATAACTAGAACTGTGAGGGATACCCCCGTCCGGTGCTTACAAGACATATGGACCGACAGATATATTTACGACCTGGATAATCTTACTTCATGCACATCCTCAGGTTGTGTACTGCAACTGTATAAAGTTTCATCAGAAACGGTCCAGCCGTTAAGGAGGAGTTGCGCTTACAAGACATATGGACAGACAGACGCACGATCAGACAGACGGATGGACGGACGGACGGACGGACAGGGTGATTCCTATATACCCCCCAAAAACTTGTTTGTGGGGGGTATAATAATAATATGACTTTATTTATAGATGGAGACTCATTTAGCCATTGGCTATTTTACAATGAGACCATCTTAATAGCTATCATAAAGAAACATACAATAATGAAACAATTAAACCCCCATCATCAAAAACCCTTTTCATCATATAGACGCTTTCAGACGCCTCTGCAGCAGGAAGCTTTTTGAAAACATAGTGAAAAAAGAAGAAATTGCTCAGAACAAGCAATTTTTCCTTTTGCCACAATGCTTTCCACTTTTAGTCATAGATTATCTATCAATTATAAAGATATTTTAATTTTTGACAAAATATGTTCAAAGCCGCCTGCTGCAGAATTGTCGTATGAGGGAAAGGGTTAAGAAAAATACCAAAAAACCAAAGAACAAAAACAACCATCTGCACAACCCAAGAGCACTCCATCATGACCACTGCACCTTGGGATCAAACCTGGGATGCCTGGTTCAAAATCCCAGACGCCAAGTTTAACCACTCTGCTGTGGTGGATTCCTTGTAAGTCATTTACGAAAAGAAAGCCAGTGAAAAATCATCAGAACTATAGTCTAGATAAAGGATGTTTTGAATGTTCTTTAATCTTTACTTGACTTCCAAAAACCTATGTTGTTGGTGCTCTCAGTGAGACAACTATTTCGAGTACACACAACATAGAGTTTGGTTGAGTATTAAGAGAGATATTGAAGGCAGAAGACCTTTGTATATATAGTCCTTTGAAGAATATTAAATATTAAAAAAGCAAAGTATAAGTTTTGATTGCTTTTATGAGCAATCAGAATGGCTACTACGCTGTTTTCTAAGATTCATTCCAGGAATTGGTTAAAATAAAATTCTTGATTTGAACTTTCCAATGTTTGAGTTATTGCAAGTCCACAGTTACTGTTGAAAACTAACCATACATAAGTAAACTGAATAAATGAGGTGCTATCCATGCACAAATTCCCCTTTTCCAGCAATGTGGACAATGATTCCACAAACTGGCTTTTAGAAGATGCAACAATAGTGTGATCTGTCATTTAAACATAAGATATATGACCCTTTCCAATTTGTAGATGCATTTTGACACCTCTGCAGCAGTGTTACATTTTCTCTCTAATATGCATTCAAAGAGGGCTAGTCATAACTCTTCTCCTTTTCTTCTTTAAAAGTTTTGCCAAAAGCTTCCAGAAGTTGTCAGCTGCAGATGCATCATAACGAAAGGGTTTAAATAAATGCTGATTATATTTTGTTTCTCAGATATACTGTTGTGCTGCAGATGCGTCCTAATGCATTTACAAGTGGGAAAGGGATAAAGTAAGATGTCAATTATACTTGCATGTGGGAAAAGGGTTAAACCAACCACACACAATCACTGTTTTTTTAATCCTTTCCCTCATATATATGCTTTCTGATGCCTCTGCAGCAGACAGCTTTTTGAAAACATAATGACAAAACAAGCAATTTCTCCTTTTGTTACAATGTTTTCCACTTTTAGTCATAGGTTATCCATTCAATTATAGAGATTTTCTATTTTTTGACATACCTGGACGGCACTCAGTGTATAGAGTAGATGGGGATCATGTCCTAGACTGGCACCAAACCCCCCACACTCATGCTGACATTGCTGTACAAACTCCAGCACTTCCTCTTTGTTCATTCTATCTAGCTGGCCCATCAGGTCCATCACAGTCAAACCCCAGTACATCCCATTCATCCGTAAAAACTCCGTCATACAATACTCCTGTAGAAAAAAGGTACAAATGAGTTAGTTCATGTCATATCTCTTCTTCAGGTTCTCTGATGTGTTTGTTTTGTTGGAGTTTTACGACATCTTCAACATTATTTCAGTTATATCACGGCGACAGTTCACTTATTCATTATCCCTGGGTAAACAAACCAGTACCAGGCTAGGAAATATGCCTTGCCCAAGGGCACTCCACCAGGACCACAGCGCTGCGACTGGGCTCTGATGTGTTGTAAATACAGATAAACTGCTGAGCTTAGACTTCATCACCCGAGTCACATCTATCATTATGATGTATGACCTTCTTACAGTCCTCAAGATGGAGGGCTGGTAGTTGTGATCAAACAGTTACCCATCTACATTGGCAGCCAAATTTGGTCATTATGTCTTAGCTCGTTCTGCTGCTTTTCCTGGAGCATGGTCAAACCATTGTTACTTGATTTTGAACCAGAAATATCCTGATCAGACTGCATGATCTTAATAACCAAAGGTTAGTTTTGTCTTGCTCATATGTTAATTTTTGCATCAGAAGTAAATTAGGTAGAATTTTATTACTTTTATAACGTCATGGATTGTGACAAATGTTCCTTTTTCTTCTCTTTTTTGCCTAAGTCACAAAAAACAACAGCATCATTTTTTTCCCGTCCTTAGCATCTCAGGACAAACTTGACAAATAATATTAAGACGTTCAAACAATTAAATGATGATTTATATTTCACCTTTACTCACAATGTTTTCAAAAGCCATCTGCTGCAGTGGCATAATAACTTTCACACATGCAGCAAATCTGCAGAAGACAACTTTGAAAACATAGGGCAAAAATATTACAAATCCCTATAAATGAATGTATAATTTCATAATTGAATAGAGTTGAAAATGTTTATGACAAAAGGAGACATTGCTCAAATTGTTTTAAAAAGTTGTCTGCTGCAGATGCATCAAAATGCATCTGCAAGTAAGAAATGATTAAAATGTTTCTATATGATAAGAATTTAATCCTTTCACTCATTCGACAATTCTGCAGCAGACGACTTGCAACATATTTTGTCAAAAAATAGAAAATCTCTTTAATTGAACGGATAACCTATAACTAAAAGTGAAAAACTTTGTGGTGTCAAAAGGAGAAATTGCTTGTTTCGAGCAATTTCTTCTTTTGTCACTATGTTTATAAAAAGCCATCTGCTGCAGACGTCAGAAAGTGTCTATATGAGGTAAAGGGTTAATATAACTTACATAGTCATCTTTTTTCGCCCCATAAGCTGCGATATAATCTGCATGTTTCTGTAAGAGAAGGGTTTTAGGCGCGTTCTCTGGTATAGTCACATCCTTTACAGGTGTACCCTGAAATTATTTATTGAATAATAGGGTTTTGTTTCCGTTTACCTGAAATGGTTATTTTACAGACCAATGAAAACACCTGAGGGAAGACTTTTGAGCTATTAGAACAAAAATAGGTGCATGAGATATTGTGGGGAAGAGAAAACATAGGTGACAAAAGAATAAATTGCTCAAAACGAGCAATTTCACCTTTTGTCACAATGTTTTCACTTTTAGTCATAGGTTATCCATTCAATTATGGAGATTTTCTATGTTTAGACAAAATACGTTCAAAGTCGTCTGCTGCAGAATTGTCGTATGAGGATAAGGGTTAAACAGACAGAGTCACCTTGGTAACATTGTGATATCATTGCTCAGGTAAATGTTTGTGGCAAGTGAGTAGCATGAAGACAGATTTATATTGTTACACCAGCAGACCACATAAGTATGCATTGCTGAGTCTGAGAGTGAATCGGTCATTTTCTTACAATTTTATTACACAAAGATTTCCTATCTACATACAAATAATCATCTTAGCAGGCCCTTTTCGAGGCATCCTACAGGTCAGATAACATCAGGCCCTTTTCTAGGCATCCTACAGATTAGATATCAGGTACTTTTCTAGGCCTCCCATACTAGGTCAGATGTTCTGACTAATTCCTAATGGCAAAAGTCTTTAAAATCGAGCAGACTTCCCAAATTTGTCATGTAAGCCCTGTGTTTTTTTTTATTCACAAATCAAAATAATATCAATTAAAATTTCTAAAATAAACAACCAAATTCTTGTTTCCAAATTTTTTTTATAAAAAGACCTACTTTAGTGAAGCGATTATTTTGAGCACCAAGTAACCCTGTCCCACATACAATAAATCTGCAGCAGAAGACTTCGAATTTTTTTTCACTCAAAATTAGAAAATCTCTGTAAATGAAAATATATTTGAAATTTTGATGCAAGAATATGAAAACATTGTGGCAAAAGGGGAATTTGCTGATCATGTGCAATTTCTTCTTTGTCACAGTGTTTTCAAAAATCGTCTGCTGCAGGTGTCAGAAAGTGTCTGTTTGTGGTAAAGGGTTAATATTATGATAATATGTAATATAGTGTCCCTGGGTTTATTAGGTTTGGAGGTAAAAATAAGTATTTTAGAACATGGCGTTATTCCTAAGAACAACATTGTCTCAATATTTCAACATTGCATATCTATAGATGCAAACAAGTCAAAATATAAAATGACATTTGAGTAACTTCTGAAACTTAAACTAAATAACAACAGTAACATGATTAAGAGAAATGCCTAATTGATTAACAAAGAGTCATTGATAAGTTTGTAAATAAAAAGTATAATCAGTGTGTCGCGCGTCAAACTTATACACAATTGGAATTTGGAGCGAGTGCATGTAAGCGGCCTGGTTAGCTCAGTCTGTAGAGTCCTTGCCCTAAAAGCGAGAGGTCCCCGGTTCGAGCATGTTTTTCTATCCTTCAATTCCTTGTGACAAGTGTAATATACATATACAATAAACATTTATGTTTTTAATTAACCTTTTCCCTCATATAGACGCTTTCTGACACCTCTGCAGCAGACGACTTTTTGAAAACATGGTGACAACAGAAGAAAAGAGATTTTCTATTTTTTGACAAAATATGTTCAAATTTGTCTGCTGCAGAATTTTCGTATGAGTGAAAGGGTTAATAACAAACATTGTTACAAAATGTAAAAGAAATTAATAATATTTTAGAAATAACTATAACCAAGATTATACGAGTATATGAAGCCCCTAAACAGATAGTATCCGTGTACTAGTGATGTATGGATTTGAAGTCAGTTTGAACTTTTACCAATTCAAGCTAATCAGGCGTATATGAACGTCAGAGAAATGCTATTTTAGTAGTTGTACAAACACATATCATGAATTAAATGTTTAATTAACTGTACCATCTTCTATTTGTTTTAGAACAGGTTATTTCACTTCCGATTTCAAGCGCAGTTGTTGTTGTATGCCTTTTTTGTTGTTGTTGTTGGTGTCGTCTGTTGTTGTTGTTGTTGTCTTAAATTTAGAACATATATACATATATGTAAGTCGTGCAATAATGTGCAATACCATGACAGGCTTTCATCAATGACACAAATCTAGATCAAATCATGTTACTAATTACGAATACGAAGCCTAAAATAGTTAACAACTCTCACTTGTGACATTGGTGGATCTAACGTGCTTAGGTAGGACAAACTTATTTCTATATTTACTTGTATCAGGTATATATAACTATGAACCGTTTAGCTGTGGTAAAGTCGTCTGCTTTGAATATGGTGTATTTTGTTGGAGGATAAAAACTTGTCACATGAAAATTGGAAGAAGTTCATCTAGGTCAGAATTGAAAACATTGTGGGAAAATGAGAAATTAATAGTTCTGAACAATTTTTTTACTTTTCCCACAATGTTTTGAAACACTGGTTTTTGGAGTCGTGTCTGATGTCATTTTTTCTTTCAAATCTTTCCCCCAACTTGCAGACACATTGTGACACCTGAGATGCAGACGACTTCTAAAATAATTGTGGCAAATGGAGAATTGCTCATTAACCCTTTCCCTCATACGACAATTCTGCAGCAGACGACTTTGAACATATTTTGTCTAAAGAAAGAAAATCTCTATAATTGGATGGATAACCTATGATTAAAAGTGGGAAACATTGTGGCAAAAGGAGAAATTGCACGTTTTGTGAAATTTCTTCTTTTGTCACTATGTTTCAAAAATCCGTCTGCTGCAGAGGCGTCAGAAAGCGTCTATATGAGGCAAAGGGTTAACTCTACTAAATAGAAGGACTTTTATTCATAAATGTTTCCCTTATTTGGAAAGCAGTTTCCAATATAGGATTCGAAAACAAGGTGGGAATTTTTATCCTTCTTTGTCTATAGATAGATGTAAAAAAATCCCCCCTTCCATACACATTTAGGGGGAAATATTCAAAACGGTGTGAGAATTAGCATGATTCCCCTCTCCTTGATTGGAGATTTCAGAGCTCTGGATAAGGGGTGTTTTGCAAATTCTAAAATTCTTTTTTGACCCTCAAACACAATGTTGAGGGTCCTCAAAAGAATCGTCTCACTGAGACGATTCTTTTGAGTATCCACAACATATGGTTTGCTTTAATAATAAGAGAGAAATTGTGGGAAAAAGAGCTGAATAACCCTCCTTATCTGTACCTCTGCCACAGTGGAAAGACAGCATGTGCATTATAAACTATGTAAACTCTATTCAACATAAGTCAGACTTGTCTTTTCCTTTAACCCTTTCCCTCCTACGACAACTCTGCAGCCGACGACTTTGAACATATTTTGTCAATAGATAGAAATTGGAAAACATTGTATCAAAAGGAGAAATTGCTCGTTTTGAGCAATATCTTATTTTGTCACTATGTTTTTAAAAAGCTGTCTGCTGCAGAGGCGTCAGAAAGCATCTATATGAGGGAAAGGGTTAACATATATATAGAATATCTCTATAAATATTAATAGGTAAAGTTACTGGAAAAAGTTGAAAATGTTGTGGCAAAAGGAGAAATTGCTTGTTTTGAGCAATTTCTCCTTTTGTCACAACATTTCAAAAGTTGTCTGCTGCAGAAGTCAACCATTGCAGACCTGTCAAAAGTTGTCTGCATCTGGGATAGTCGAGTTAACCCTTTCTCTCATATCAACGCTTTCTGACGCTTCTGCAGCAGACGGCTTTTTGAAAACATACTGACAAAAGAAGAAATTGCTCAAAACAAGCAATTTCTCCTTTTGTCACAATGTTTTCCACTTTAAGTCATAGGTTATCCATTCAATTATAGAGATTTTCTATTTTTTGACAAAATATGATCAAAGTCGTCTGCTGCAGAATTGTCATAATTGAGGAAAAGGTTCTACATACAACAAATCTGCAGCAGATGACCTTGAAAACATCTTGGCAAAAATGAAAAAAAAAAGGTCTGTAAATTAAAGTATGATTATTGAATAGTCAGTCGAAAAGATTGTGACAAAAGGAGAAATTGCTCATATTGAGCAATTCCTCCTTTCGCCACAATGTTTTCAAAATTCATCTGCTGCAGATGGGTCAAAATGCGTCAAGTGGTCGATCAAAGGGTAAAGATGAAGTTAACAATGTTGAAAGTTGATATAATAATTAGCGTCTTGTTGACATACAATATTGACTTGCCCTAAACAAGGACCGTGTTTATATTGTCCTGGCCCTAACAAAGGGAAAACAAATACTACGGAGGGGTCAATTTTGGACAGTTGTTCATTTCTGACATGTATATAACAAATCTGCAGCAGATTGACCACGAAGACATATTGACTTAAAATTGGAAAAATTCAATGAATGAAAGTTATATTATAGCAGAGCTCTAGATAACGGGCGTTTTTCATGTTCTAAAATCCTTATTTGACTCTCTAACCCTATGTTGTGGGTACTTAAAAGAATCGTCTCAGTGAAACTCTTTCCCTCATACAGACGCTTTCTGACGCCTCTGGGGCAGACGGCTTTTTAGCTCACCTAAGCACGAAGTGCAAGGTGAGCTTTTGTGATCACTCACCGTCCGGCGTCCGTCGTCGTCGGCGTCGTCGGCGTCTGTTAACAATTTCCTACAAATGACTTCTTCTACTAAACCAATGAACAGATTTCAAAATAACTTCACAGGAATGGTCCTTAGGTAGTCCTCTTTCAAAGTTGTTCAAAGAAATTAATTCCAAGTAGAACTTTGGTTCCTGCGGCATCAGAAAAGGGGAAAATTACCAAATCTTAAAAAATCTTCTTGTCCAAAAGTACTGGCCCGATTTGAAAATTATTTTGCACAAATGTTCCTTGGGGTACCCTCTACCAAGATTGTTCAAATATTTCCGATCCGTTGAAAAACATGGCCGCCAGGGGGCGGAGCTTATTTTCCTTATATGTGCATTGTTAAAACTTTAAAAATCTTCTTGTCCAAAAGTACTGGCCCGATTTGAAAATTATTTTGCACAAATGTTCCTTGGGACACTCTTTACCAAGATTGTTCAAATATTTCCAATCCGTTGAAAAACATGGCCGCCAGGGGGCGGAGCTTGTTTTCCTTATATGTGCATTGTTAAACTTTGAAAAATCTTCTTGTCCAAAAGTACTGGGCCGATTTGAAATTTTTTTTGCACAAAATTTATGTTCCTTGGTGCACCCTTTACCAAGATTGTTCAAATATTTTTGATCCGTTGAAAAACATGGCCGCCAGGGGGCGGAGCTTGTTTTCCTTATATGTGCATTGTTAAAACTTTAAAAATCTTCTTGTCCAAAAGTACTGGCCCAATTTGAAAATTATTTTGCACAAATGTTCCTTAGGGCACCCTTTACCAAGATTGTTCAAATATTTCCGATCCGTTGAAAAGCATGGCCGCCAGGCGTCAGAGCTAGTTTTTCTTATATGTGCATTGTTAAAACTTTAAAAATCTTCTTGTCCAAAAGAACTGGCCCGATTTAAAAATTATTTTGCACAAATGTTCCTTGGGGAACCCTTTACCAAGATTGTACAAATATTTCCAATCCGTTGAAAAACATGGGGGCTAGGGGGCGGAGCTTGTTTTCCTTATATGTGCATTGTTAAAACTTTAAAAAATCTTCTTGTCCAAAAGTACTGGCCCGATTTAAAAATTATTTTGCACAAATGTTCGTTGGGGCACCCTTTACCAAGATTGTTTAAATATTTTTTATCCGTTGAAAATCATGGCCGCCAGGGGGCGGAGCTTGTTTTCCTTATATGTGCATTGTTAAAACTTTAAAAATCTTCTTGTCCAAAAGTATTGGCCTAAAAAGAGTAAAAACTTTGAAAACTATTGAAGTTCTATTAAATCAGGTGAGCGATATAGGGCCATCATGGCCCTCTTGTTGAAAACATAGTATCAAAAGAAGAAATTGCACAAAACGTGCAATTTCTCCTTTTATCACAATGTTTTCCACTTTTAGTCATAGGTTATCCATTCAATTATAGAGATTTTCCATTATTTGACAAATTATGTTCAACGTCGTCTGCTGCAGAATTGTCGTATGAGGCCAGGGAAAGGGTTAAGGTATCTGCAGCAGCAAAGTTTGAAAACATTTTAACCCTTTCCCTCATATAGACGCTTTCTGACGCCTCTGCAAAAGACGGCTTTTTGAAAACATAGTGACAAAAGAAGAAATTGCTCAAAACGAGCAATTTCTCCTTTTGCCTTGTTGCCATAGGTTATCCATTCAATTATAGATATTTTCTGTTTTTTGACAAAATATGTTCAAAGTCGTCTGCTGCAGAATTGTCGTATGCGGGAAAGGGTTAATGAGTTAAAAATAGCATTCAGTTTGGATATAAGAAATTCCCAATTTGTCAAGCAGACAGAATCTGGTTCCCTTATGTATTATTATGAATACTACTACAGATAGTAAATTGAACCATTATGACCTCAGTCCTGATGTCATCTGCTGTAGAAAAGGTCAAACCATCTGTTTGTAGGGAAGGGTTAACCCTTTCCCTCATACGACCGACTTTGAACTTTTTTGTCAAAACATGGAAAATCTCTATAATTGAATGGATAACTTGTGTCTAAAAGTGGAAAACATTGTTGCAAAAGGAGAAATTGCTTGTTTTGAGCAATTTCTTCTTTTGTCACAATGTTTTCAAAAATCCGTCTGCTGCAGAGGCGTCAGAAAGTGTTTATATGAGGGAAAGGGTTAAGTGAGCCCAGAACGTTGATGTAGCAAGAAACCATTTTGGTTGATGTAGCAAGAAACCATTTTATAGGACGCAAATGTATTTATAATTATTATGATGTTTATTATGCAGAGCTCTAGATAAGGAGCGTTTTGCTTGTTCTAAAATCCTTATTTTATCTGCTGACCCTATGTTGTGGGTACTCAAAATAATCATTTCAATGAGACGATTCTGTTGAGTACCCACAACATAGGGTTTGGTTGGGTTATAAGAGAGATATTGTGGGGAAAAGAGCTTTAAAACCCCTCTTTATCTGGATCTCTGATGATATGTAATACCGAGACAAATTAAATAACATATGACAGACTTTCTATAAAAGGTTGCTTCATTCAGTGATGTATGAAATGGAAAAATGTCATAAAAAAAGTTTATTTTAAAATTGAATCTGTAAAGGTTTCATGTATACATTTATAATTGGAATATTTTGCTGATGGCATTCCTAGTGTTTGACAGTGTGTTCCTGTGTGCTTTCTTTTTATGTTTAACCCTTTCCCTCATATAGACGCTTTCTGACGCCTTGCAGTAGACGACTCTTTGAAAATATAATGACAAAAGAAGAAATTGCTCAAAACGAGCAATTTCTCCTTTGGCAACAATGTTTACCACTTTTAATCATAGGTTATCCATTTAATTATAGAGATTTTCTATTTTTTGACAAAATATGTGCAAAGTCGTCTGCTGCAGAATTGTCATATGAGGGAAATAAAAGGGTTTATTGAAGGATCTTTTATACAGAAAATGGGAAACTATTACAGTATGGGGCTAAAGACAGGGAATTGCTATTCCAAGATGGTCTTAACCCTTTCCCTCATATGTCAATTCTGCAGCAGACGACTTTGAACATATTTTGTCAAAAAAATAGAAAATATCTATAATTGAATGGATATATAACCTATGACTAAAAGTGGAAAACATTGTGGCAAAAGGAGATATTGCTCGTTTTGAGCAATTACTTCTTTTGTCACTATGTTTTCAAAAAGCCGTCTGCTGCAGAGGCGTCAGAAAGCATCTATATGAGGTAAAGGGTTAAGCACAGGTTTGACTGTATTTAGTTGCTGGTGCCAGGCAAATAGTATATAGTTATCTTTGATGTAAATATGTGCCAATCTATTGGAGTAGGTGCATGTTGGATTTTGTGAACAGTGTAGATCCAGATTAAACACTGAACCCTTTCCCACATACAACAATTCTGCAGCAGGTGACTTTGATAATATCTAAGACAAAATATGGAAAATCTATATAAAGGAAAGGATAATCATTGAACAAAGCATTCTGCTGCAGAGGCGTCAGAAAGCATCTATATGAGGGAGAGGGTCAAGCAAAAAGATTGAAAAGCTCTATGAGAAAACATTTTATTATTGAATTGAGTTGAAAACATTGTGGCATATGGAGAAAGTGCTCACCGAGAGAAAATTCTGCTTTTGTCGCAATGTTTTCAAATGGCTGCTGCAGAGGCATCAAAATGTGTCTGTAAAGGGTTGTTGATTAACTAAGGGTTTTAGAACATGAAATGCACATTATATCAAGCTCTGAACAATAGGACATAAATTATTGAAATACAGTAAGAATTTAATCTTGAAATTGACACGCATACATAAATAGGGTTATCATGTTTTGGAATTGGTGTCACATTTGAAATAATCTACCAGTCGATTTAATATTTTAGAAAAAATGTTTCAACTCTTTTCCTCATATAGACGCTTTCTGGTGACTCTGCAGCAGATGGCTTTTTGAAAATATAGTGACAAAAGAAGAAATTGCGCAAAACAAGCAATTTCTCCTTTTGCCACAATGTTTTCCACTTTTAGTCATAGGTTATCCATTCAGTTAACTTATAGAGATTTTTCTATTTTTTGAAAAAATATGTTCAAAGTCATTGTTGCAGAATTGTCATATGAGGGAATTAGGGTTAACCGTTACCTTCATTAAACAAATCCTGGCAGATGACTTCAAAAGAATCTAGGATTATTATTATTGAATATAATAGAAAACTGTGGAAAATGGACAAATTGCTCATTTCTTCTTTTGCTGAAATGTTTTTTAAAAGTTGTCTGCTGCAGATGTCTCAACCCATTTCCTTCATACATCCAGGGCCGAGCCCCGGTAGCGCAGTCGTTAGCTACGCGGGCTGTCAATCCAGGGGTTGTGAGTTCGAATCCCGGCTCGGCCAACTTTCTTTCTGAGGATTGACAAAAGTCAATGCGACATGCGTCATTCGTCTTCCACCAATGGGCTAAGTCTATGTGGAAAAGCAGCCAGTTGCTTGGGAAGATTGTTGTGTGGAGTACTGGTGTGAGAAAACCAGGAAATGCATGAGTAGGTGAACTCGGGCCGCCGTGATATAACTGAGAAATTGTTAAAAAGGGCGTTAAACCCAAATCAATCAATCATACATCTAGGCAGAAATATGTAAAAGCTCTTCAAAAGAAAGTATTATTGTTGAATAAAGATGAAACCATTGTGGCAAATGAAGAAATTGGTCATTATGAACAATTTCTCCTTTTGCTGAAAGATTTTCAAAACCCATCTTTTGTAGATGCCTCAAATTGCATCTGCATGTGGAAAAGTATTAACCGTTTTATCCCTTTCCCACAATCATACAGATGCTTTCTGAGGCCTCTGCAGCAAATGACTTAAGTTAACCCTTTCCTTCATATAGATGCTTTCTGACGCCTCTGCAGCAGATGACTTAAGTTAACCCTTTCTCTCATATAGACGCTTTCTGACGCCTCTGCAGCAGATGACTTAAGTTAACCCTTTCCCTCATATAGACGCTTTCTGACGCCTCTGCAGCAGACAGCCTTTTGAAAACATAGTGACAAAAGAAGAAATTGCTCAAAATAAGCAATTTCTCCTTTTGCCACAATGTTTTTCCACTTTTAGTCATAGGTTATCCATTTAATTATAAAGATTTTCTATTTTTTGACAAAATATGTTCAAAGTTGTCTGCTGCAAAATTGGCGTATGAGGGAAAGGGTTAAAGCAGACGATCTCTGAGGCCTCTGCAGCAGACGACTTTCGTAAACATTTTGGCAAAAAGAGAAACTGCTAATAATGAAATAACAATTCAACAAATATACTTTCATTTGAAAAGATCTTTCATACTTTTGCCAAGATGCTTTCTACGTTGTCTGCTGCAGATTTGTTGTACCGGTATGTAGGAAAGGGACAAGTATTCAACATTCTATTTTTCAGATACCAGACTACATGACAGATGAGCTTGAACCATGGCACAATCAAATAAAGATGACACACATGGCAATACTTCAAAACAAAATGGTAGAACTATGTTGAATGAAGAAGAGAAAGACAGTTACGGCATACGGCTGCAATTTGACACAAATAGAAAAGAAGAACTTACTATATATCCGAAAGATATTAAAGAAAATGAAGGTAACTGTATAGATTTTTGAAGAATTAGTTAGACTATTCTACTCACATGGTGTTTTTGGTGTTATCATTGGTCTTTTTTAACCCTTTCCTTCATATGACAATTCTGCACCAGACGACTTTGGACATATTTTGTTAAAAAGTAGAAAATCTCTATAATTGAATGGATAACCTATGACTAAAAGTGGAAAACATTGCGGCAAAAGGAGAAATTGCTTGTTTTGAGCAATTTCTTCTTTTGTCACTATGTTTTCAAAAAGCCGTCTGCTGCAGAGGCATCAGAAAGAGTCTATATAATATGAGGGAAAGGGTTAACCTTTTCCCACATATAACAAATCTGCAGTTTTTTTTGCTGAATTAGTATCTGAGCGTCAAACAGTCTCAGATCAGGCCCCATGTTTTGTTGGTCTTCATCTGAATCTTAAACTGTTGGCGTAGGCCATCAATGAAATCAGCTGCTAGCGTGCAAAGAGTTTTAAGAGTTTCAACCCTTTTCCTCATATAGACGCTTTCTGACGCCTCTGTAGCAGATTGCTTTTTGAAAACATAGTGACAAAAGAAGAAATTGCTCAAAACGAGCAATTTCTCCTTTTGGCACAATGTTTTCCACTTTTAGTCATAGGTTATCCATTAAATTATAGAGATTTTCTATATTTTGACAAAATATGTTCAAAGTCGTCTGCTGCAGAATTGTTGTATGAGGAAACGGGTTAACCTTTTCCCAAATGTATATAACAAATCTGCAGTTTTTTTGCAGTTTTTTTTGCTGAATTAGAATCTGAGCGTCAAACAGTCTCAGATCAGGCCCCATGTTTTGTTAGGCTTGATCTGAATCTTAACTGTTTGCATAGGCCATCATGAAATCAGCTGCTAGCGTGCAAAGAGTTTTAAAGTTTTAAGGCAAGTTATGGTCACCTCTTTTGTCTTTGTAACTACAGCTTCAATATTGATGAAACTTGTTATAATGATAAACCATATAATGTATAGACATGCAATATAAAGGAAGGGAACCCAATATATACATTGTCAAGGTCATTGTGAGTCATAAACTTGGAATGCTGTTAAGTTGAAATTAAATTTTTATTTTACAACTCTTTCAAGTTTCACGACTTTGATTAAAACTTTTTTGTTTTTAGCTCGACTATTCGAAGAATATGAGAGCTCTACTACTCACCCTGGCATCGGCGTCCATGTCAAACTTTGGTAAAAGTTTTGCATGCAAGTACTTAAATACTACATGTATTGCATTGAAACTTTTTACAATCCTACTTAACCTATGTAGATTATCAAGTTAGATAACTCTATCCTGCATTTTATGCAAGTTATGGCTATTTTTTTACTTAGAAATTCTGCTTAAAGTTTTGCGTGCAACTAATTTAAGAGTCCATATTTCAGTATTTACTTGATGTATTGCATTGAAACTTTATACAACCCTACCTTGAACTATCACACCTGTGTAGATTATCATGTTCGATAACTCTATCCTGCATTTTATACAAATTATGGCCCTTTTTATGCCCCCGGAATCACCGATTCGGTGGGCATCTAGTTTTTAGCCTGTCGGTCTGTATGTCTGTCGAAAAAAACTTTAACCTTGACCACTACTTTTGAACCATAACAGTACCGGCTACCATATTTCACATGTGTATACCTTGTGACATGACCTTTCTGTCAGTACCAACATTTTTGACCTTTCCACCTTGATCTTTGACCTAGATGTTTCCATTCTCGAAAAAAACTTTAACCTTGGCCATTACTTTTGAACCATAACAGGTACGGCTACCATATTTCACATGTGTATTTCTTGTGACATGACCTTTCTGTGCAACTAAAGTCCATATCTCCGTATTTACTAGATGCATTGCATTGAAACTTTATACAACCCTACCCAAATATCACACTTATATAGACTATCAAGTATGATAACTCTATCCAGCATTTTATGCAAGTTATGGCTCTTTTTATGCCCCCCCCGGAATCTCCGATTCGGGGGGCATATAGTTTTTGGTCTGTCTGTTGGTCTGTCTGCTGTCTGTCTGCACAAAAAAACCTTTAACCTTGACCACTACTTTTGAACCATAACAGGTACGGCTACTATATTTCACATGTGTATTCCTTGTGACATGACCTTTCTGTCAGTACCTAAATTTTTGACCTTGCGACCTTGACCTTTGACCTAGATGTAGTTTTTGGCCTGTCTGCACGAAAAAAACTTTAACGTTGACCACTACTTTTGAACCATAACAGGTACGGCTACCATATTTCACATGTGTATTCCTTGTGACATTACCTTTCTGTCAGTACCAAAATGTTTGACCTTGCGACCTTGACCTTTGACCTAGATGTTGCCATTCTCGAAAAAAACTTTAACCTTGGCCATTACTTTTGAACTATAACAGGTACGGCTACCATATTTCACATGTGTATTCCTTGTGACATGACCTTTCTGTCAGTACCAACATTTTTGACCTTGCGACCTTGACCTTTGACCTAGATGTTGCCATTCTCGAAAAAAACTTTAACCTTGGCCATTACTTTTGAACCATAACAGATACGGCTACCATATTTCACATGTGTATTCCTTGTGACATGACCTTTCTGTCAGTACCAACATTTTTGACCTTGCGACCTTGACCTTTGACCTAGATGTTGCCATTCTCAATTTTTTTTTAACCTTCCCCACTTCTTTTGAACCATAACAGGTAAGGCTACCATATTTCACATGTGTATACCTTGTGACATGACCTTTCTGTCAGTACCAAAATGACATGACCTTTCTGTCAGTACCAACAAAATTTTTCACTTCCTTGCGACCTTGACCTTTGACCTAGATGTTGCCAATTCTCGAAAGAAAAAAATTATCGCTTGACCACTACTTTTTGAACCATAACAGGTACGGGCTACCATATTTCACATGTGTATAGTCCTTGTGACATGACCTTTCTGTCAGTGCCAACATTTTTTGACCTGGCGCCCTCTCGACCTTTTGACACTAGATGTTGCCATTGGGGGGCATCAGTGTTTCACAAAACACATCTTGTTTTACTTAGAAATTCTGGTTAAAGTTTTGGCGTGCAACTATATTAAGAGACTCATATCTCAGTATCTACAAGATGCATT